>OX638381.1:59093275-59151913 GCA_951813785.1 Criorhina ranunculi | reverse complement strand
ATATACGAGATTTCAATTCAGGAGGAGGAGGATTTCAGTTCTCATTGACGAATAACAAGGTAATTTCGACAGATTTGGTTCGAGTAAAAGTGATTGTGAAAACAATTCCGTGTTGTTTTACAGTGTCCATTACCATACCAAAGAGTCGAGCTTACATAGGTCGTCGCAGTCAGTCGAATGCGCGGCGATCTACTTCAAAATAGTCGTATTGGCATGTCCCAATTACGTCGAAGAGCGACTGAAGATGATGATCGGCAAGCGAATAGACTTAGAATACAACAAGCTCCTGCACATCAAACACAACGCCAGCGAGCACAACACAATCAACATGAGCGATTGCGTCGTCGCGGTGCTCCTATAAACCTGGAACGAGCGGCATTCGATTACGATTCGGAAATCGATTAATGTGGACAGATCAGTAACGATTGGAGCAATGTCAGTCGTTTGCCCACATTGTAAGGCATTGAAATTGAGGGACGAAACTCCTGAATTGTGTTGCGCGGGCGGGATAGTTAAATTGCCAAAATTGGTTATTCATTCGTTGATTTTCATACATCAAAATCGAACCGTATGTCGATTGCAATTGCAGGCGCGGAAACCAATAAAAAAAAGTCAGTGCTTTGAATTTTTATTCATACAGCCTTATGATCCGTGAAGGTGAAGAAAATCACATTCTGAATCACATTGCTATGTATGTAAAAATTCAGCTTGAACGACTGACATATATTCGTTTGAACCAAAAGCAGCTTCGGCCTGAAGAATATATTCATCTCCGAGATGCGATTAACGCCGATGGCGACGCCAACAACGTGGAAAGAATTACAATTTTGCCAGACACTTACATCTGAAGCCCTCGCCACATGCACGAGTACGCGCAAGATGCAATGTCGTATGTTAGACAATATGGCCGCCCAGACCTATTCATAACATTTACCTGTATCCCTAAATGGATCGAAATCAAGAAGGAACTGCTACTTAGACAAACACCAGTTGACAGATATGACATCACTGCCAGAGTTTTTAAACAAAAATTAAAATCTCTGATGGATTTCATCATAAAGCTCCGTGTATATGGCCAAGTTCGTTGTTGGATGTACTCCGTTGAATGGCAAAAACATGGTCTGCCTCATGCGCACATTTTGGTTTTGTTCATTGACAAAATCAGACCGGATGAAATCGATTCCATCATCTCAGCCGAAATCCCGGATGAAGCATTTGATCTGAAATTGCAAGCAGTGGCGACTAAGAATATGATCCATGGACTTTGCGGAGTTTTCAACAACGACCCACCATGTATGATCAATGGCAAGTGTTCCAAGCGATACCCGAGATTTTACTAAGTAAAAAAAACTTATAGCTAGATTCGTCGTTTACTCTTAAACCTTTTCCGTGCCTTGTCTAATACCGTTGTATCCATCTTGTTCAGCGTTGAGAAGTCTTGTGTTAGGTAATGATGATTTTTAAATTTTTTGTTATCTTGTAGAGGTGTTAAAAAATATAATAAAAATAATTTGTTTCACTATTTTGTTGGTACGTTATGAATTCAATTTACTTGAAATATAAAAAAAAAAAGAGTGGAGCTTACTACGATAGCTCATGCAGAAAGTTGATTTCGAAAAAACCGCTCGAGTACCATATTCTACACATGTTTATCTACCAATTTTTTTCGTTTTTTGGCTCGAGTTTCATGTAAATACCCCATAAATAATAAGGAAAGAATTATTAGGCGTGGTTTTTTTGGGAGCTGCATACCCAGCCCAGTAAAATTTTACACAAAAAGCACCAAGTAGCGATAGTTTTCCCAGTAATCGCGAGTGTAAATAGCAGCTACATAAATTGGCACCTAGATAAAGCGTAAAAATAACATAAATTAGCTTTTAGCCGATTGTATTTTTCCTTTAAGGTTGGTAGGATTTTTTTTTTTATTGTAAACTGAAGAAAAATTTTTAAAGTGAAGATGTCAAAAAGAAATACAATTTATTAAAGGAAACAGTTTTTCGGCAGTCAAAAGTTTTTGTTAGTCTGTCAATTAAGACCTTTTATTTGTAGTAACCTGGTAAATCTTTCAGTAAGATAATGTACAGTTGAAATGAAACTTTTCAATAAAAACAGATGATCAGTAAAATTAAAACTTTCAACCTTTGTAATGGGGTGTTCATGACTTTATTTAAAAAAAAGAAGAAAAAAAAGAAGATCTTCCGGCACTAGCCGCAGGGGATAAGTGGGTTTCATGTGTATGCAACTTTTAAATAATACTAATGCTAGAAACAGATGTGCAGAATTTCTCATGCAGCGGAATTAGAATATACAGGATTATATGAAACTGAATACACGTAAATTCTGCATGCAGAGCAGCGCTGCATTCAGTCTCTATTTCTAATTTCTCTGTGCAGAGGCAATACTACCACAACACAAAAGAAAAAAAATCTAAATTAACAGTATTTGGTAGCATCGTTCGATGTCTGTTCACTTCTTTGTTGTTGTGTTTTGCAAGACAGACTGATGAAAGATATTTTTCGCAGCAAGAATTTTTGCGGTTTTAAATAAATAAGCTGGAGTACATGAATCCCCTTTATATTGGAATTACAAACAGTGCTTGTTGCATTTTGTATGCTATTTTTCAAACTATTTCATTAGTTTTCTTTCAGCTGTTAACTGCCGAATGACAGCGGCCGTTGCGATGCATGGTAAATAAAACTCTGCTCATGTGTTTCGTGTGCAGATTTGCACGCAGTGCTGCATGCATAAATTCTGCACATCTGTTTCCAGCATAAGGTAATCCAAAATGCCGGATCCAAACCCTAATTTATAATAAGCACCTTTAAACAACTAAACATTTTCAATTTCAACGAAATTGAAGCAATTTTAAAGAATTTCAAGATTGCGGACATTTTTTTTTTTTTTTTCAAAAGATACTTATGATTCTAAATATTGTTATACTAGTAAAAATAGAAACACAAAAGTTATCAATGCGCAATTTAAAAAAAATATAAATGGTCGTTTTTTTCCATACAAATTTGAACACTATGTATCTCCCCGTTTGGAGCTAAAAATTAAAAAAAAAAAAACGTTCATAGCTGTTGTCTACGTCACAAAAGGAAACACCTGTCCAAATTGCAACTTTCTAGCATTAGCCGTTTGGGCCTGGCGGTGATGAGCCAGTCAGTCAGGACTTATCTTTAAGACTCTATATCTTGGCCCGTATTCATAATTTTGAAAAACGGTGAAACACGAGTTTCTTTATTTTTGTTGTAGAATATACCTACCAAATTTAAATTCTTAATTCCAATTTAAACATTTTTTTTTCATACAAACTTGAATACCCTGTATCTCCCCTTCTGGAGTAAAAATTCGAAATATTCATAGTGGTTGTCTACGTCACAAGAGGAAACTACTGTTCAAATTATTAGATTCTAGCATTAGCCGTTTAGGCCTGGCGGTGATGAGTCAGTCGGTCAGGACTTATCCTTTAATTTGCAAACTTTAACACTCTGTATCTTAGCCCGTAGATATACACCCCTATCGTGGAATCCGCTGGATCGGAAACTCCCTTCACATTCACTTGACGTTGATTGTAGAATTCGCCGGGGACGCCTCTTTACAGACGAGTGTGTCGAAAAGGCAGTGTCGCAGATGTACGGCAATTTTTGTGATAAGTGATTTTTTTTTTATTTTTTTTTTCAAAAAAAAAAAGCGGAACAAATTAAAAAATGGACAACATTATTTTATGTTTGAATGATTAAGATTCAGATGAAAAGCAAGAGCAGCAAAAGACATTATGGAATTACTAAATGTATTTCCTTGGATACAATTTTTTGTGGAATTGATTCCGGTTTTTCGTAAGCTTTTTTACCACTATAATTCGAAGTCAAGTCTATTTGTTTTTCTTCAACTGTTCATTGAAATGCGCTCGTGACGAAAGTAAGGAAAACAAATGCTTGAGAGATGCCTCAAGTAAATGTAAACATATATGTATGTACATGCATACATAGCTACGAGTAATAAAAATTTCGTTTGGCAAAAATATTTCTTATTCTGAAACCTACATAATTCGAAGGTTTCCTTGGTCCGATGCAATTTGAATTATCGAGAGTTAACTGTTACACTGGACCACCACTGTACTTCCCCTTTGGTTAACAAAATGTATCATCCGTTTATTAAATGTTTCGTACAAGAAAAATGTGTTCGATATTACGAATTTTTCGATATATCGGACGCATTATTATTGAGCAACTGAAAGTATACATCAGTAGTAAGTGTGTGCACATTTACTTGCGTCTTCAACGCACGGTGACTTTCTTGGCCTCCCAACTCGCTCCTATAGGGCTTGACAGGCATCACTGGATGGCTGGCGAGACGCTATTTCTAGCGAAACGTTAGAAAAAAATTGTAATGAATTTCGGAGCACTTTCAGTACAGATGGAAACTTGGAATTCGGTATGCGGGTAGGTCCAATATTAGAGATACATACAGAAAAAATTCAGATTTTCAAAAAAAAAATGAAAAAATAAAAAAAAAGGATTTTAGAATCATAATCTCTAAGTTATGTCCTAAGGCCTACCTTTGTGCCAAATATCAGATTCCTATGACCTCGAAAACTATGTTAAATAGGCACGATGTGTAATAAAAACCTTATCGTACTAACAGTATGCCTAGAACCTTGAAATTCGGTGTGCAGGTAGGTCTTATGTCACGTATACACCAAAAATGATGACTTCATCAAATATCCCCCTTTTATCCTTTAAAAGGGCATAAATTGAAAAACAGTGAAAACGTTCGACAATGTTCACGGAAACTATCGGCTCCAAGAAACGGCATCTTTCCCAGAGACGTAGGTTATTGCAGCTAATATTTATTTTATTTATAATTTCAGTAGGTACTCATAGATTACAAAATACATAAAATCACGACGTACAAATGCATACAAAACTTTATTAGGCTCCAATAATAACCTTAGGACTCTTTAATTCATTTCCATCTACTTTACCAATTAATTTCGGTGCACTTTAGTTTAATAAAACATTGTTTTAAAAAACTATTATCGTTCTGTAGAAAAAAAGAACCTTTGTGTATAATATCCGTTATGGAAAACCTTTCGCTAATCAGAACTTTTAGAATGCACATCTAAACACGTAGAGAAACTACTGTCAATTCAGTCTCATTTGCTCACCGTTATATCAAAAATAAAAAATAAAAAAAATAAATAAATAAATAAATTTGACGTGACAGCTCATAGAGAGCTAAGGCACAACCATTCATGTTGTGCGTGTTATATTTTTCGCACAAATTAAAGGGACCTACAGTTTTATTGTCGACTCCGAACGGCGGATTGAGAAGCTTTTTCATGACGGATTATACTCTTGCAGGTTTGTCATGCCTGCGAAGAGGTGGTGCAGCGAAAAAACATTTGATGGTTTTGAGGATCGAACCTATCATCTCGCTTAGTAGTTCAACCATGGCGACCTCGAAGGGTATCGCTTATAAAAAAAAACAACTTAACTGTCCTTTTTTTATTTCCATTTTGACCCGCTGGATTCGGGAAACCGGTGGCTACATATTTCAGCGAAACAAAACTGCATGCCGATTAGAATGATGGTAAAATCATTCCAATCAGATTTAGGGTTTTCCAGTTATTGAATGACTGAAGACGTTCTGAAGTGTCACTCACTACTGACGTGAACCAGTATTCATGCCAAAAGTAACCAGTGTTTGTACGATTTTTCAAATACATGCGATCAAAGAACATTTTTTCAATGGATTTGAATTCCTTGAGACCTACTTAATTACCCCACCAATAGCAAAAAATAAAAAATAAAAATTTTGTAGCCCAGTAAAATATGGATTAATATAATATACAAATAATTTATACATACCTTGATAAGGCAGCTTTTTGCATGTCTATGTCAGCAGGATTGTAATTGTTCCTATCTCTTAATTTCTTCAAAACTGTGTGACTCAAGTCTATTGTTTCAGATTTTGAAGATTCAACGTTCAAAAATACATTGGAGTCTTCACAGCCAAACCTCTCATTATATTCACTGTCATCGGTTTCTTCATAGTTAGATATGAAGTTTGTGTTAACTTGTCTTGAATTTTGATTTTGTTCTTCATTGTGTTTCTGGATATAACGTCGGTCTCGGGAAACATCAAGCGCTCTGCTGTTGCTTTTAAAATTTTTAGGAGGTTTGTTGAAATAAAAGTTGGGCTGTTTGTGACTAAGAGTCGACTTTTGTTCAACGGTAGAAGGAAGTCTACAGCATACTGTAGGTTCTTCATTTTCAATATGATTTGCACGTTCACTTGTTGGAATGGAAATTGGAATAGATTCGCATTGATCAGAAGAAGGTATATTGCTAGAGAATTCCCAAGCGTTTATATCCAAATTATGTTTTCCTGGAATCATGGGCGGTGGAGGCATACCAGGTCCTTTTTTCTTTAACAGTATGTTACTATTTTTCTGAAAATACAACAATATTACATTTTGTTACAAAGTCGCTTTAAAATCAGTATTATAAAAATTAAAGAATTTTTATGATAATTTAATTGATAAGAAAAACATAACACAATTAATATCACTATTAGCATTAGCATCCCGTGCTTCCGGTTATTTGCTAAAATAACTTTACCAATATTTTTAGAATTAGACAACGCTCATCTTTTTTATTTTTTCAATAAAAGAAAAGATACCGCAATGGAACTAATTCTACAATGTAAAAAGTTCACGAGCTCTTTAAACAATAAGAGAAGTCAAAGAAATGCTGGCACTTAGTAAGCGACCATGCGGAAGAAGCTAAGAAAATCTTCTACTTCCAGGACACGGTCAATTTTTGGGCTTCTTCATATTATTCTTGAGTTAAGTATGTATATTGTAATAAAAAAAAAATCATGTTTCAAGTGAAGTTTTGTGACTATTTTATCGACGATATTATTTTTTGGTACAACTTAAAAAATAAAAATCTCGTTTCGAAATGCTATAGAATTGACCCACAAACAAATAAAAAAGCATAACTTTTTTTGTGCACTCTGATTTTTTTATTATTATTTATAGTTAACAAGTTAAGCTTTGCATCAAAGCAAAAATTGATGCGGAGCAATATTGGGCCTATAGCTAAAAGTCTATGAAAAACAATGAGTTGCCTCAAAAAAACCTTACATTTTTATGCTTAAAGAAAATTCTTAAAAACAGTTAAACCGGCTTCCAAAAGTTATCAGAATCATCTGCTTACTCTCATTATTTGAATTTGCATATAGGTATATGAATTAAGTTTGACTTTTCACACAAAAATAATGAAATAATGAAATTAATTAAAAAGAAATTGTTCACTAATCGTACACTTGACCTGTGATGTAACACACTTCACTTTAACTTGTTCTAAAATCATTTCTACGTCATGCATTTTTTGAATTTTGTCCACTTATTGGTTTGAAATGGAACACTGTGCGTCGGTATCGTAACCAACATACACTTTGATTTGTCCTCGTTTACAACCAGAGCCATTTAAGCATTTGCGTGGCCCTGTCTAAGAACACTAGAGGTATTGAACGTTTTTGTGATGTTTTTTTCGACTTTGACAGAACAGCGAGCAAATGAGTTTGGTAGGATTAAAGAAGTATTACACACACTCTATCATATGTGGCCTTGAAATCGATAAATAGATAGTGAGTATCGATCTGAAACTCCTAGGTGTTTTCCAGAATTAAGCGTGAAGTGGAAATTTGGTTAGTAGTCGATTTATCAGGCCTAAAATCACACTGGTAAGCAAATAACTTATGAGTATGATAGCGCGTATTGTTCAAGTAAATAGATTTCGACTTAGTGGCAAGCTTGAGAGTGTATGTTAGGCGTTGTATAAAATTATAACTGCGGATACTTAACGGGCAACGAGATAATATCGATCGTAGTAGGGAAATTTCATAATTGGGGGATTAACGTAACTTATTTAAAAAGTAAAGCCAATTCAATCTAGATTAAAACGTAGATTCAATCAGGACATCAAATTATTATAAAAACGTTGAGATATCTTCGACAATAATAATTTGCCTGGCAAAAATGCACACATTCAAAAATTATTTTTTTATAAATACAAATAAATGGGTGTTAGAATTTCTTCGCTTATTTATTAATTTGGTTTGTTTAAGTTTTTGTTATACATTTATTATAACGAATGTTTGTTTTTTGTTACGACACCTTATATAAAGGTACATACCTGATACATACAAAATATGCATAACATCATATATTGGGAATCAACAATATTTAGGAAAATAAGTACCTGGTTACATATCGCACTAATAATACAATACTGTTGTAACTCAAAATTTGTCGAATTTGAGATAACTTCATATTCAAACGTAAAATTCGCTTCCCTACGCGTCAGTAAGATTGTCGTTAGAATAGAGCAAGAAACGATCACTCAAACTGTTTCAACAATAACTACACAACTAAAACTAGTTCATCTTTCTGAAAACTTTGTCCAGGGCAATATAGTTTTAAATAAAAAATTGGAAATATATTTATTACCAACAATATTTAAAATAATTGGTAAATAGGTAATTGTTTTATTTTATTAATAACCCTAATAATGTATTAATTTTTTTTAAATCTATAACAGGAAGTTAATAATCAGTTTTTCGCTGATTCAAAAAAGGTCATATTTTGAGTATTGTATTATTAGTGCGATATATGTATAGGATTTTCCAACAAGTTTGCAGATTCCGTTCTGTATGTATGCGAAAATAAATCTGATAGCGTTTTGTTTTCAAGAGTATCTGTTATTTTTTATGTTTTTATTGACAATAGGCATATTTTTTTGGTAATCTATATAGGCTTAAAAAATATTTTCGATGTTAATTACAGCAACTAAGCCTGTATAGAATTACGAAATCTTGATAGCTATCCAGCGTTATTTCCTTAGCCGCGATAAAAACTATTTTTTCTCGATTGTTATCGAAAATGTGAAAAGTGACACGAAAGTAATTTGTAAAAAAAAGGCTAAGGAAGGAACAAGAAGTCATTAAGAGAAAATTTGCAATCATCTAAAATTAATAATTAGCCAACAAACATACGTTAGAGTTTTTTTCATCCGTTATTATTTTACAATCCTCAATTTTTTTTTAAATCAGCAAAAAAAAACAGCAGATAAGTGTCATTTCACATAGTGCTGCCAAAATGCTATGATGACATTCGTTAGCCTCGATAGGCGTTTTATTTTTGCTCACACTTTTTTTAGCCTATATAAATTACCAAAAGCACACGCCTAATACTAGGTACGTTTGTTTAATGACTCTATTCTGCACAGTCCAGCACAGAAAATTATAGGTCTTCACGTTGAACACGAAAAATATCGTCTAGCAGTGTTAAATGACTCTGTTCCGCAAAGTTCAGCACATGATTTTCAGTACCTCCGCATGAAGTACATAAAACACATTCGTGAGAAGTGTAAAAATTATGTTTTTTTTTCTTTTTTCTTTTGACAGCCATGATGGAGAATACCTTGGCACGTATTTAGGTACATTGAAGACTGTATTTCTCTGTTCTGACAGTTTTCACAAACCGTTCAGTACTGTGTATTTTGTTCGTCATTAAACAAACCTACTTTTACAGAGTTGGTTAGAAATCTACCCACGACTAATAACATCTTAAATCGATCTCTGTGGTACTTAGGAGGGCCATTGACAAATTTTACCCACTCTAATACTTAATTTACTTTCCAAACACTAACGAAAAATCAATGAAACATTTCTAGTTTTTATTGCTGGGACTGCTTTTATTATTTTTTGACTTTTATATTATTTCTGGTATTCTATTGGATGAAGAAAAAAATAATAATAATAACAATGTTTCACTTAGCACACCCACTCCACCCTAGGTGTTTACGTATGTAAAAGTCGCAAAGAAAGTAAAAGTTAATATGAAAACAGTTGCTACTGCTATCAAAATTTATGAGGAGGATCACTACGTTAAAACAAATGGGTGGTTTGGTCGAAAACCCGATTTTAGGCACCCAAAAAAAGGTCACAAAAATGGGGAAAAAAACATTCGAACATTTCGGACCGAAATTTGGCTTAAAAAAAATAATGTTCATGTTCGAGTTCTTTAGTTCCAGATCGAAAGGCAAAAAAAAACAAAAATTTTTTGTTCATTTTCAGTGGGCACATTTTTTCGATGGTACTCCTTAAGTCATTAACCTCCTTTTAATACAGGCGGGCCTCAATTTACGCAATTTTCGGGACTGAAGAAACGCGACTTATATCGAAACTGATGATGATCATACACACAGCAATGAAATGACATTTATGTAAAAATAAAAATAATAAAAAAATTGCTGCATGATATAGGATAGAAATGAATTTCACATAACTTTTATAGAATGAAGTAGCGGGATTATGATGACGTAAATTGAAATAAGCAATCTATAAACTATGCTACGCAAATCAAAATTACGAATGTCGTCGTAAGTTGAGGCTTTCCTATATTGTAAAATATTGCATTAATTTTGGTTTCCCAAAAAAAAAAAAAAAAACAATAAAACAGACTTAAGATGTTTTTTCTCGCGGCAAGTTTATGTGCTTATATAGATATACATCGTTACGAATGTTAATACATACTTTGGTTGGTTTTGCTGGCTGAGAAGCTACGGTGGCCCATGTTATTTTTTTCTTATTTAAATTTGAATCATTCGACATTGATGAATTATTCACTGGAGAGTAATTTGCTGTTTGACGATCTTCATTCCTACCCACTGATGTGTCGCCGAAAACTACCTAAGTAAAAAACAATAATGGAATAATTATATTATATCAACTTTATTAAGTAGTTTAATTATACAAAGGAGCGGCCTATAAAGGTCACCTTAACTTAGAGATTAAAGCTAATGAACATGTGACTTATTTGCTTTTGTACAAACTGTAAAGAAAATGCATGAAAGAAAAAAAAAAAAAACAAAAACTGTATCGAGTACGAGTATAACCCCGCAAACGCTCTGTTATTCCGACAAGCAGTGTTAAGTAAGGCATAAATATGTTTGTAGATAGTTATATTGAGTGAGTTCATTCGCTTAATTCAGTTCCAGCGAAATCAAACGACCGAAAAGTAGGTCGCACAGAGCCGTATGTCCCTATGGGCATACTATTCTCGACTGTTAGTAGTTCTTCCAAAAGAACAACGCACGATACCAAATAGTGAAACAACTGGATATATGTTTCAACTGGCTTCAAAGGGGACATAGGAGCTTCAACTGCACGGCACAATCTTGCAAACGTGATAATAATTGTCATCACACTATGCTTCATCCAGAAGCGGTAGCGAAGAGGTCAAGCAGCTGTGCACTTAAAGCCAACACCTAACCGGTCGGAAACAAGCTGAACAAACTTGAAACATCTCATTAATTCTGGGATTTATTTTTATTTCAAAAACTTTTTTAACATCGTAAAAATTATACAGCAGTATCTCGATAAATTTGAATTTTTTCTAAAATGTGAACTGGCAAAACTTAACATTATCGTCTCTATAATAACTCTTTTGTAGGAGTTTTTATATTTCTTGTTGGATGCGATAATATCTGTGGCCACAAGGAAAAACAACATAAGTTGACTTGTCGAAATTGAGTTTTTTACACCACCGGATGCGCAATATTTGATTCTATTTGCCTTATTTTTATCTCTAACGGTTTCTGAATTATAGAAGAAAGAAAAACAACATAAATCATTTCCTATTCAGTTTGCACAAGGAAAGCAGAGATTGGGCGCGTTCCGATTTCCAGAATATCTGAAATTTCAGATGAAGGGAGCGTTCTGATTGGACGACAGCCTGATATTTGACTGATGAGCGAGACAAAATTGTTTGAGGTGTCGACTGGATTATTAGTCTAACTTTCATTTCAAAATTAAATTAATTAAAAATTCCTTGTCAGTTGAAAAAATGTCACAAAATAATTTATATGCGAAATATATTTTTGCAAAACTTCTGAGCTTTGCAAATAATTTTGATTATTAAATTGGTTTTCAATTATTGGGTTTTTAAATTCACTCTTTTTTGTGCACAGTTACAATTTTCAAAGCAAATCCAATGCGAGAACAGAAAGTAAAAATAAATTTTGACTTCGTTGTCATATCCGACTTTGTCTTGCTTTTCAGTCAAGTTTTTGCGTTCCGTATTCTAGTCTATCTGAAATTTCAGATATCTAGAAATCGGAGCGCACCCATTCAAACTACTCTCCCGAAAAATTGAAAAAAATGACTAATGCTGTTTTTCCTTGTGCCCACAGATATACTAAATGTTATTTGTCTAGACATTCATTTTCAAGTTTTCAATATATATAGATATCTATTGGGTCATCCAACTAGAGGTGTCATTTTAAATCTCGCGCCATTGTTGAACTGTCAACATTAAACTATTATTGCGATGACTTTTGATAAGTTAAAACTAGGAGGTTATTAAATACACTCGTAAAACGTGTTGATATAGTGACATTCACTACAAACACGGTAAAAATATCGCGGAAACGTTTTGTAAAGTTCGTACTGCTTTTGGTCATCATCAAGCGCCTTCTCGCAAAGCTATAGTGAGTTTAATCGATAAATTTGAACGTCTCGGACAGGTTAGTGTGACTCAATACCCAAGTGCTTCTATTTCGAGGCGATCACAGAAATTCCACTTTGCACCGCACTTTGCATAAAGATCTTGGCTTCCATGCTTATAAGGTCCAGGTGACATAAGAATTGAAGCCAGTAGACCACGTACAACGCCGTACTTCCGCTGATTGGGTGCTGGAAATGAATGAATGAAAACCCAAGAAAAAAAGTGGAATAATCTCTCCATGCACAACGATTGTCAGTTTGGTGCGGTTTTTGGGCTGGCGGTATCAAAAATGTTGCTGGTGCAATCGTTTCAGTGATTGGCTTACATTACCGATCGATGTTGACTGTCTTTTTTTTTAGCCTGAAAGTGATGCTTTGGATATGGACGACGTTTATTTTTATTAGGACGGCGCCACATGCCACTCATCTGGTGAAACAATGGCTCTATTGCCGGACAAGTGTCTTGAACGTGTGATTTCTCGAAATGGAGACTTCAATTGGCCGGGAGATCGCGATTTAACACCTTTAGACTTTTTCCTTTGGAGCTATGTTAAAGAGAAATTCTACGCCAAAATTCCACCAACGATTCATGCAGTAAAAGAAAATGTCAGAGTTGTTATTCAGGAAAACGTAATGAAAAATGTCATCAAAAGAATGACCGTAGACAAAGCTGAGGCGGATATTGATCTGATTGATCGGCGGATCAGAGTTTGTACTTAAGGTTAAAATAAAAATATCACCACTTTTCATAAAAATGTTGCGTTCTTTTTTATTGATTTAACATGACACCACTTGTTGGATGCTCTTTTCTCTTAAGGTCATGCGTATGTAGCTCCTCTTAGCAAGGTAGGTAGGTAGTAGTGGCTGAAACTGGTAAGTCTGCCAGAGACACAAGTAGCGCGGATGGGCCGTTTTGATACCACAACTCGCGTGACCTGGGTGTTGATGGGCGTAGCTAAGAGTATAGTTCTCAGACCCATCCTGTGGAGTTAAGAAAATTGATAATGTTGCAAAATTTTATGTTAGAAATCTCAGATAGTTACTTAAAAAAGGGTTTTCCGAGAGTGCGCTGTCTGGTTCTGGCAAGTGCAGGGCAGTCACAGAGAAAGTGGAATAGCGTTTCCTTTTCTTGTGAAAAGGCAGTCATGTATTTCTCAATTCTATCGACCCTAAAAAGTTGCTAAATCAACCGCATTCCCAGAAGTGAACAGCCTACTGCGTAGACGTAGAGATAAGCACCTGAGCGTAGGTTTATGAGTAATTTTTTGGTGAGAGACGTAAGGGACGAAAGCTGTTATGAAAATAAAAGACACACATTATCAAAAATTGTGTGCTCTCGCAATCATCCAATTACAAAACGGCCATCATAACTGTCAGGGAACTTGTTGGTGAGTTTTCCAATAAGGGGACTCATTGATCGTACTAATGCCATCGGGATGTTCGAAAGAAATACTGTGAATTACAAGCAATGACAACAGAACCATTAATTCTCCCGTCAATCTGGACACCACCCTCGGAGCAAAAAGACTGGAACCTAATATCACATGAGTTTCCAAATCACTACACCAACACTAGCGCTGTGTGAATAGCATCATAAGGGTATTCATAACCCTTTTAGCGCTAGTGAATTATAAAAAAATAAAAATAAAAAAATGGAAAAATCTGTGAAGATTCAACGAGACTTGAGTTAATTCTCGAGCTTCGTCAAGAATTGATGTATAACATGCTTAGTTGGTGACGTACGATCTGGTAGCATAGGTCGCGTCAGGATAACGACGTCACTATTTCGGCCAGTTGCTTGAATATCATAATTCATGTCGTTTATTGCGCTCATCACGAATTCAATTGAAAGAAGTGGTCTGGGTCAGGATAGATAACGGGTGATTTAACAGGACTTTCAAGAAGAGTTTCCACATCCAACCGAAGTGCTTTAATGGAACCAATCACGGTATTAATTTAATAACACGGTAAATAAGGCCTTCGAGAATATCGCGCTAATTATGTTAATGAATCACGGGTACGCTAAAAAAAAAAAGGTATAGACACGGATATTTATTTTTTCAATCAACAGCCAATGAGGTAATCCATTTAAATCCAAGTTTACAAAATGAGTTTACAGACTTGGCTTGGATTTACAATGCAATGTTATTTGAAAAACAAAGGTATTAGATTATTTCGACAAACAAAGTTTTTATATATATATATATTTTTTTTTTGTTTAATTCACTTGCGCTAAAGGGGTTATGAATACCCTTATGATGCTATTCACACAGCGCTTGTGTTGCTTGGCATGAGCCTCCACGTATTGCTGGACTAAGATGTTGATGTTGTTGTTACTGTCTGACGTGCTAACGTAACTTCTCCCCTCCTGGACTGAGAAATGGGTGCAGAAGCTGTGGCTGGGGTCGTTGTACCGTAAATGCTCTTGTCTTCGGAGTTTTTCACGTTAGTTTGATTCCTGTTTTGGCAAATTGGTATATTTCCAGTTTACGTTGGTTGAGTACTTCGATTGTTCTCGTTGCGTTTATTGGGGTGAAGGAATAAGGAATGATCTGGATGTGTGCCCTACTGTTGTATTCGATTTGAATGATGATTACTTGGCATCCTTTATAATGTATTAGCATGGTGCCCGATAAAAATGTTTGGTCAACTTCGCAGGTTGTTTTGATTTCGGTGAGTGATGCATTGATGAAAACTATGTATGTTATGATCTTCTGTCACTTTTAATAAGATTCGGAATGCAGTTACAAATAGTAATGTGATTAAGGTTTTTTTTTTTGCAATAGAATGCCCATTTGACTGATTAACATGGTGCGTCAATAAATTGTTTATTGCTCAATGAAATATAGAGTTGGGGTAAATGGATAGTATGGGTTTTGGTTGATAGGAGACGGTATTGGTAGTCTTATATTAAAACATGTTACATGTCCAATCGTGACGATTCTCCGCACTTAGGTTGGTTTGTGTGTGCATTATTGAGGCAAATGATTTGTTTAGCATGGTAATCTTGGGTTTTCTTAATGAATTTTACTTATTTTCTTTATTTTTTGTTATATTTTTTGCTTCATAGAAAATATTCGTTCATCCGGGATTTTAGATTTTCCGTGATGAGCTCATTGCCGACCATTCCGGTTAATCGATACTACACTGTATAATTTTTAAATGGTCGAATTAAGTTTGCGACTCTTAAAATTTATATTATACATTTCGTTATTGGAAATTGTTATATGTATTTGCCAAATATAGTGCTGTCGACCCAAGGCGTGTATTTCAATACACGTAAACCACAGACACGGGTACACGTGTATTTATGACACGTATTTTTTTACTTCCCACCTTCATAAAAGTATTGCAATCGCCCAAAAAACAAAGTTAGAGATTTTAACAAAGCTTTACATTACGATACACTAGGAATCATTTGCACCCATTTTCGAAGTGATGTCTCTACGTGCGCGCGTGCGTATGTATGTGTGTGTGTGCGTGTGTGTGCTACTTTTTTTTTCTCCTTCGATATCTAGAGAACGGAACAACGTACGATCATGCGGTTTTTTTTATTTTTTTGACTTAGATCTGATTAGATTTTGAGCAAAATCGGTCCAGCGGATGCTGAGATATTTGAAGAAATGCTTTTAGAAAAGGTGTGCTGGACAACGCAAGCACGTCGTGGCGTATATTGGAAACAATTTTCGCTGTGATATAACGCAATATGAGGTGGGAAGAACAGAACTGGCTCCCTAGTCGAATTTTTTACATGTACATTCCGGGCCTTATATCAATGACATGTGTATTTAAGAAGTGGGTGTACTAGCACGTGCACTCGGGTCCACGCGTGATATAATAACAAAATAAAATAAAAAATATACACGTGTCACTTAACACACGTGTATCTATGATACACGAACGTCTTAAAAACACGTATAGTCCGTGTACACGTATAATCGAGAGCTCCAGTCAAAATGTTCACTTATGACTGCATAAGCTCAAGGTGACTCAATATTTGCCTAGAAGTAACCTTTAGTTTTGACATGTTTATTAGAGGTCTGCATGAATACATTCATTTGCTCTATCTAAACGTGTGCAGTACTTCAGAGTATTCTATTCATTGCATTTATTCAACCAAGTGTACAGTAAAATAGAATACCACACCACAAGAGACAGTTACTGTACAATACTTAGTCGCCTGACAGCAAAATGAGTGCAATGCTTTCTTTCTCTCCTATGCTCTGGGTGCTTGATTTGAGCAAATCGTGTGCAGTGTTAACAGTCAGAAATACACTGAGTACACTGATATACTGTGTACTCAGTGTAGCCAAAGGCGAGCTTCTTAAATGATAGAATATTGGAAAATGGCTGGCTCAATGAAAATGATTGACAATAGATTAAGGCAGGATGGTGCTAATATGTATGTAATTAGTAATCAATACATATAATAAAACAGTAGAACCCGGTGTGTCTGTACATTGAACAAAAAGTAATAAAATGGAAAGGGGATGACTAAAGAAGAGTAATAGAACACAAATTAACGACTTTTAGAATTCTTTTCTATCTGTCTGTCCATTTCTTTGTTTGCGCACATTTCCGAAACTACGAAACGGATGAAACGGACATGAAAATGTAGTCACAGGTGGACAGAGCATAATTTGGAGCAGCATATAGACTTTATTTTATTAAAATCGGATGCCGGAAAAAAAAGTTATCGTCATTTAAAGATTTTCAACGCGTGCGAAGCCGCGGGTGGACTACTAGTTTATAATAAAAGGGCTCCTTGGAGCCGGTGAATTCCGTCAAAAAGTATTAATAAGATCGACTGTTTTTACAGTGCATAGCGTTGTAAATATATTGCTTTAGTTTATTCGCGATTGGGATTGATTTATTTAGCATTCGTATTAGTTGGAGGACCCTCGGCAGCACTGGACATTTTGTTTCACCTGACACCCCTCGACATCCTCGGCGGACAATTGGCTGCTAACTCGGCTGTTCGCCTCAAATCAATTTCATAGTGGTCTACCAAAAATTTTGGCCACGCCTCCATTTTGAACAAATTCAAAATCTTCCCTGGAAACATAGACTACACCACACCCAAGCTAAATTTCAATAAAAATTTCCTCGCTACCATTCCCTCCAGGTCACTGTGGGAGAATGAGTCATTTCTTCAGGATAATTCGATCCACTTTTACACCGACGGATCTAAAACCAATGAGGGTGTAGGTGGTGGTGTTTTCTCCGATAGGCTTAATCTTAGCCTCTCTTTCCGTCTTCCAAATCATTGTAGCGTGTTCCAGGCGGAAATACTAGCGATCAAAGAAGTCTTATCTTGGCTTAAGAAAAACGTGATATCTTCCACAGATATACGTATCTTTTCAGACAGTCAAGCGGCGATCAGATCCCTGGAATCAGTCTCTTCAAATTCATTAGTAGCTCTAGACTGCCGATCATCTCTTATAGAGATGGCGGAGCAGTTCAATATTCACCTTTTTTGGGTGCCGGGGCATAGAGATATTTCAGGGAACTGTAAGGCTGATGAACTCGCTAGGTATGGAACTACTGTACCCGTGCTCACGGAAAGAGACGCCCTGGGTATACCGATCGCTACATGTAAACTCAAGCTTAAGCTGGATGCTATCGAGAAAACAAATTCTAGGTGGACAAATGGTTTAACGTGTCTAGCGACAAAGCGGATTTGGCCACGGCTGGATCTGAAACGCTCTATGAAATTGATTTCTCTCAACAGATCGCATATCAGTTCCATTATAGGTGTCATCACAGGACACTGTCTAATAGGCAAGCATGCAACAAGACTTGGTGTCCATTCAAATGATTTCTGTAGGAGCTGCATGGACGAAGAGGAGGAGGAAACTATTCCCCACCTTCTTTGTGACTGCCCAGCTCTCTCTCATAAAAGAAGACTCCGTTTAGGGGAATTCTACCTTAACGACATAGGCGATCTGATTAACACAGATATCAGTAACCTCCTTCGCTTCATAAAAAGCTCCAATTGGTTTAACGAGTAGGTATGGAGATCTCTTCAGATCCATGTGGTATCACAATGGACCTATCACTGGTCTAAGTGTGCTGGCAATGGCTGGCAGCCACTTCAACCTAACCTAACCATTAGTTGGAGGAACCATGGATTGACTGCATTTAATTGCGAGAGTCAAGGGCGATGCTTATTATTGACTGTACTGCCATGAAAACAAAAAGTATAGATAACAAGGTCAACAAATACCCGTAAGACCTACTTGCACACGATTGGGCCCCTTTTTGGGGCGTTTAGAGGGGAATATTTGAAGAAGTCACAATTTGTTGGTTATATGAGAGGTAAGGAAGAATGAACCATTCACTTAAGACGATGATACTCAAAACTCCCGTCCACCTGACAAAAGCGAAGTGAGGATAGCAATATTCAAACCGAATTCCAACAAGGCTGCTGGATCGAACGGATTACCGCCCGCGCTATTAACAGCTGGCGCAGGTGACTTACACCATACACCAACTGATCTCTCAGATTTAGTCAGATGAATGTATGCCTGATGAATGGAGTCTCAGCATCGTTTGCACGATCCACAAAAAAGGAGACCCTCTCCACTGCGCCAACTATAGAGGCATCAGTCTTCTGAACATCGTTTACAAGATCCTGTCAACAAGAAGAGACACTCAACATCGACGAATCTTACAGGACGTTATTGTAAGCAGCTATAACTTCGAGGTAGTAAGGGACTTTTTCTTACTTGGCTCTGCAATCACTTCTGAATACGACATCTCACATGAAATCAAATGAAGAATAACACTCTTGCCAATTGCAGTTTCTTTGGGCTGAGAGGGCAATTGAGTAGCAAGACCCTTTCCCGAAGAACTAAGAAAACTCTGTACAAGACCTTAATCATCCCAGTCCTGCTCTATGGAACTGAAGCATGGACTTGGACTAGGACATGTAGAGCGAATGGACACCAACGCTCCGGCCCGAAGAGCATTCGAATCCAATCCGTAAGGTAAGATCTACCTGCATACCAAATTTCAAGTTTCTAGCTGTACTGGAAGTCCGATATCTTTTTTGTGTTACACTTTTCCATAAAATGCCCACAGTAAAACGTTTTCACGTAAAAAAAAAAAAAAAAAAAACTTCAAATAAAAAAGTAATACATATATATTAACACGTTGAGTGCCACATGAGACCAATGTGGCTTCACACAAATTTGGGTCACTAGTGCCGCGTGAGACCAGTGTGGTCTCACAGTAGGTTTATATAAATGAAGCTGTATAGTACTTTATTGGACTCATGAGATGTACCGAACTACGATCTATCGTAAATTACACATACATTTAGAAGAGCATGACTGTGGCCTGCGGCGGTCATTCAGCATTTACTCCACAAGTGAAGGCCGCTTAAGACCAATATCTCACCGCACAATAATAACTGTAAAAAGTTATCAAGAACGTAAAATTAAAATTTTCTAATATCGATTCCTGCTTATATAAGCTATAATTGACAAGTTCCCGCAAAAAAAAAAGTTCGGCCTGTGGGACCCAGTTTCTCGGATTGCATGGTGGCACTCAACGTGTTAACAAAATATGAAACTTTGTGTATAATTTTATTTATAAGAACAACACACTTTTCCAATGCTGTCGTCCTACAAAATTACTTCATATCAATTCCGCGACAATCATAAATGAATGGACTCAATGTATTCAGTGTACTCAGTGTAGTGTACCCATTCTATGTGGGTACACTGAACTGAATGTTTTGTTTTCAATGGGTGAAATACTCACTCAATAATCAAATATCTGGTTATTCACTCATTTTCTTTTTCAAGATGTGAATGCAGTGAATAAGGTACCCGAAAAAATATTGAATGTCTTGAAACTGGTTTCAAGACAATCATTGCAGACCTCTAGTAGCTATGTCTGTGTTTTGCACCCGTTTTTTTCTCTCCGTCTTTCCGTTCCTGATGAGGTGTGTGATCTTCTATATTATGGACAAATACTTTAGGTTCTGATTAGGAGTACTGTATCTAGGGCCTAATGTGTTTGCAACTGTATTCGCGGTGGGGTATCTATAGCTCGTAAAGGGACATTTATGCTTATATGTGCCCGATCCTTAATTAGTGATATAAAAGCCGTGGCGATAACTTTCCCAGTAGCAGCAAGTGAGGATAGAACTACATAAGTTGACCACCAGAGCACGAAAAATCTCATAAATTAGCTTTTAGCCGATCGTATTTGTTGCTTTTCCTCGGTTTTGACATTTAAAAACTGTCGACTAAAGAAAAAAAAAATGCGAGCCGCAAACCAATTGGTTGGTGCGGCTGCTAGTGAGTATGAATCATTTTTTTTGACTGAAGTGAGTATAGTTCTCAAAAAAACACGGTGTACTAAGAATTCTCGTATTGATAGCTCTATATTTCATATAAAAGGTGTTCAGCTATTTGATATAGATTAGACTGGAAAGCTGAAGCTGGATGTTTCACGGGACTCCTGCGTTTCATTGCCTTAATAATGTATCCCGTTGTTTATTTTATATCTAGACCTGCTATAAGTTCTGTTACACAATTTCCACAATTAATAAAGAAAACCAGCGAGTTTGGCAGTAAAAGCGGTGCGTGAACGAGTTTGAATAAATCCCCTTAAGGGATCAGGTTCGTAAAAAACCAGTGAAAAAAGGGTGATTTCAATTAGATGCCGCAAAGGCACAATTGCAGCTATTTATTTATTTTTTCTTTTGTTGTTTTACAAATTATCCTCGACTGGTGGGAATTGTAGGTCGGTGCAAAAACATCCTAGAGTTTTAAAGTAGAAGGATAAATCTATCGAATAACACATCCTTTTGAAAAAAAAACCGATCGTGGAAGAAATGGGGCAGTTTTGAAAATTGAGGTCCGACAACGCTCGGGGAATAACGTGTGCAGCATTGTGAAAAAAGCATGTGTCATTCGATAGCCAATAACAAACAGAATAAAACAAAAAACAAAAATGTTTCAAAATCGGTCAAAAACGTTTCGAGAAAAACGCGTTTAAAGTTTGAGGAACGGTTTTCTCATAACAGAAATCAAATTCCTATTTCCTATTCCTATTCATATTCTTTCATGCTTTAGGAAAATCAAGAAAAAATAAAATTGAAAATCTATCGATCAGAATTCGATTGGTGCGCGATATGAGCTAGAAAACCGAGTTTCGCTCAAAACCAAGTCCTAGCGTTGTTCCAACGTGGCCATCATTCCGCTTCCGTAATGGTTTTGTGGGGAGTCTCTCACAAAGGTGTCACATCCTTCCTTCGTTTGTGGTCAGAATTGGACAACATGGCCTGCAAGACTCTTCACAGAAATTTGGAAAGCCTCAGAACAGCATTCACTAGATTAGCGCCAACGATGTCCATGAAAACCGTGCGTGCCGCTATAGCCCAATGGCCACAATGTTTGAAAGCTTGTATTAAAGCAAAAGGCAGTAATTTCAAGTGAATCCAATTTTTTTAAAGAATCAATATTGTGAAGAATTTATGGTAGGACTTGGCAGATGTCAAAAAAGTATTGAGGCACATGTCCGAGCACAACTGAGTTTTAACCTGTATGATATTAACGTCGTCGTCGTGAATACATACATATGTCGGTGGTTGTTCCGTGTGGACAGAATTTCCACAATGTTTGAATAAAGCTGTTTTATGGTCTCATTTTCTTTTCTGAGTGCATGCAAATCCCTAATGAGGAATGTTTCGTTACTTTTATCTCCATAGTGTAGTGAATAAGGTTTTTCCTAATTTCAATCCAATGAAGAGGCTTTCCGAACATGCTTAACACCTCGTTGACCTGTTTTGTTTATAATTACACTAAGCAATATACTACTATTATATAATATACATATACATACAGTGGGTCAACTTTTTGATCATATAATAAGAAGAAAAAAGATTTTTTATTGTTACATTTTTATTTGTATCCTTAATGCAACAAATCTTTGTCACATAACAAACACAGATGTTTAGAATTAGCATACCCAAGAAAAAATTAAATGCACCGTTAGGGTTCCGATCCTTTTAAAAAAAACCTTTTTGAATGCATGTCATCAATTAGTTGTGCATTGAGTGTGATCGAAATCGTGAAAAACTCGAAGGAGGTGCTGTTATTCTTATTTTTTTTTTTTACAACTTTGAAAAATCGCGTGTTGAAATTGCAGAAAAGCAAACATAATTTACTTTTATTTTTGCATTTTTAAAGAAGGTTTTGATTGTTTGTCAGATGAAGGAACTAAGACGTTTAGAAATAGAAAAAGTAGAAAGGCTTATCGATTCCAAGGTCACTTGCTGCAAAATTTCTCTTTAGGTTGGAGTTGCGTTAGATGTCATCTCAAAAGTTTAAGAAAAAAACTCAAGCCTGAAGTCAAAAAGAACAAGCCCGGTAAAAAACCAATTTTGAATTCCTCAGTACAAAGTTGTATTTTAAGAAAAATCAAATAGGGAGTGCACGATAATGCAGTTTTAATAGATAAAGAGCTGCACCAGAATGAAGGCATAAATGTTTCAAACGAGGCCGTAGGGAAAGTATTGAGGAAAAGCGTTTTTACGGTGTCAAAGTAAAAAAAACTACTCCTGACAATAGGCCACAAAAAAAAAATAAAGGCTAGGATGTGCTAAAAAAAAAAAAAAATTAAAATAAAAAATTGTTAAGAGTTGTTTGGTCGAACGAAACGAAAATTTGCCGTTTTGGATCCGACGGTCCCCAATGAACCTGGAAGAAGTCTGGTGAGCCAATCAAAGATCGCCATGTAAAACCAGCCATCAGGTTTGGTGGTGAAAATCTAATGATTTGAAAGTCCATGACCATGGAAGGTGTTGGTGAACGTGTGAGTGTAGTGGGGCGAATGCTACGCTACCCAAAACGTCAGCATTCTTGACCGAGGGCTCCAGAAAAGTCTTGATGTTTGGAGCAAGAACGTGTCGAACATTATCTTTCAGAAGGATAATGATCTGAAACATACTGCAAGAGTAACTTAATCTTGATTACAAGATAAGGAATTTCAATTGCTTGATTGTCCACCACAATCCCCTGACCACAACCCCATCGAGCATCTTTGGGTTGATGTCAAACGTGCACTTTCAAAAATACCAGGCGAGTATCCAAATCTAAGCGATTTGTGGAACAGAATCGAAACTGCTTGCCAACAAGAATGAAAGCGGTTCTTAAAGCAAAAGGAAGGTATACAAAATATTGAACAACAAAATCTACTCACTCAACTAATTGATCAAGTGCCATATTTTTGGTTTTTTCAAATTTTGATCAAATTTACAAATAATCTAAAGTTTTGTTTCTATTAGCTGAATAACAATATTATAAGCATTGTGTTCTGAAAATTACATTGATTTATCTTTAAAAATAAAAAAGGTGCAATAAAAAAATATTTTTCTTGCTTTTATATGATCAAAAAGTTGAGCCACTGTATATTCTTTTGATTTCAATTGGACGTATGAAAGAAGAATTGATATGTAAGGGTATTTATGCGTAAAGAAATTGCGACTAAAATGTCAATAAACGACTAACATGTATCCAATGCAAAGGACTGAGGTCATTGCTTTCGATGACTTGGTGATTCTATAGGCTCATCCTGTGGGTTCTCGTTGCTTTATCGATATTCCTTCTCGATTACGTCTACCACACTTTCTTAGTCCCCGTTGAGTTGTATTCGTTCGATATACATTGCTTTTGTGTCCGCCAATTATCAATATTTCTTTGAAACTCTGTAGAACACTTAACACTCGCGAAACTCAACCGAATGACTGCGCCAATTATGCAAGTGACACGGGAGCGATAAAAAAAGCCAAAATTATTTCTTAGTCACCGATCTTTATTCTTTCAATCGACATAAGCGAATGACAATGAGGTAATGCATTTACATATCTGCATTTCTAAAATGGGTTTACAAACTCAGCGAACACATAAAGTTTAGATTGACAATGGAATGTTATTTTAAAAACAAATGTATCAGATTATTTCAACAAACATAATATGTTTCATGTTAACATTAAGGTTTTATGTAGCCAAGCATGAACCTCCACATGTTGCTGGATTAGGTGTTGTTGTTACTGCGTGACGTGCTAACGTAACTCGCGCCAGTTATGTTTCTACGTTTTGGAAAGAAAAATACCAGGGGTCGAATTACGACATCAGTTACGAGATCGAGTAGCGAGTACCGAATTTTTCCATTCTGTCATCAATGATCGAATGTTTTTTACACGATAGGGTTGCTGGTGACGAGTGGATACTCTTTGGGGAGAGATAGTGTAAGAATTGTTTTATTTGTTGTAATTTTTTTTTTTGTTCTTTTTAATTTAATATTTTTAAGTATTGCATGTCGAGTTTTAATCAAATAAATCCACTTTAAAAAAAAAATTTACTGGGGAGCCAGTCCTGTACTTTCCCCACCTCGTATTGCGTTATATCACAGCGAAAATTGTTTCCAATATATACACTGCACAGTGCTTACGTTGTCCAGCGAACCTTTTTTAAAAGCATTTTTTCAAATATCTCAGCATCCGCTAGACCGATTATACTCAAAATCGAATCAGATCTTAATCTCACGCTGACAAATAAAACAACGCATGATTGTACGTTGTTCCGTTTTCCACATATCGAAGTCGAACAAATTTGTCACATACACACGCACAACAGACATCACTTCAAAAATGGGTGAACATGTTTTCTAGTACATCGTAATGTGAAATTCTGTTAAACTCTTGCAATTCTTTTATTTTTTATTTACCCATTGCAATACCTTATGAAGGTGTAAAGTAAAAAGATTTTGGTAGGTCTTTTAATGAAACTGCAATCGAAAGTTAAAGTAATGAAAGATGTTTTAAGAAAATTTAAATTTTATATATGAGCGTACGCAGAATTTTGTACACACAAGGTACAGTGCGCTCTCGATTTTTGCAACCTCGATTTCTGCAACCCTCGATATTTGCAACCAACGTAATGGATTTACTTTTTTCGATTTTTGCAACAATTTCAAAAAAAAGTTCTCGATTTTCGCAACTTTGAAGTTACATATATGCCGCAAAATACATACATACATATGTGTGCCTACGGCTACTATGCATTTACGCAGGTAAGAGCAAGCTCTTGACGACATCATAATCCAGACGCAGTGCTGTTACTATGATGCGTCAACATTTTTTTGGTTTGAAAAAGAAAATAACCTTATGTGAACTAGGGTTTTGCACTTGTATTTTTTTTTTACGCGACTGTATATGTGCCTATATTTTCATTTCGGGGTTGGAAAAGGAAATTGGCATCAATTCATGGATGATTTTTAAAGTATACAATTGTTATCAAATGTCCCAATAGACAAAAATAAAACACATAAGCACTTTTAAAAATGTATAATTTTGAAAATACTGATAATATTAGAAAAAAAGGTGAATCATCGTTTTCTTCATCACTCTCATTTTCGACGTCCTCATTGTCACTACTTTGTTGAATAGCAGGAGATTTCAATATATTGAAAACTTCTTTAGGTAGGTATTGAAGTTTTTTTACTAGTAGCTTACTTTTACTTGTAGTATAGGGGTCCGAGCTTAACAAGAAACAGTTAAATATATCTAAATTATTCTGCACTTCCGCGAGAAATGTTCTCTGTAATTTTTAAAAACTTTATTTCTAGATTCTTGAGTTTCTTCACTTAACTGGCCTAAAGGCAAAAAAGCAAATCTGATCTCGAGATCTGATTTTTGAAGAGTAAAAAAAAAAAAACTTTTGGCCGTGTTCCGATCATTCGAATTGCCAAATTCTCGCTTATGTGCGTCGATGATCAACCCGCATTTTTTCCCTAAATGTATTTGCGGTTTATCAACAAATACATGTAAACCCTACCTGCACACGAGTGTGCCCCTTTTTGAGGGTTTAGGGGGGATATTTCAGAAGTTATAATTTTTTGGTTATATGCGAGGTAAGACTTATCTGTACACCAAATTTCAAGTTTCTAACTGTACTGGATGTCAGTGATCTTTTTCGTGTCATGACGTGCCTTTTTCCATTTGAGGGACTTTAAGTAGCCCTAGGAGCTTGAAATTTGGCACATAGACCTTCGAATATAACCAAGGAAAAAATTACTAAAAGTTCCAAATTGATAACTGTAAATTGATCAAATTGTTGTTATATCGGATTTAGGATTTCAGTTTTACCCCCTCTTGGGGGGTTTAGAGTGGGATATTTTCGGATGTCATAATTTTTTGGGTATATGCGAGGTAAGACTCACCGGCACACCAAATTTTAAGTTTCTAGCTGTACTGGAAGTATTGACGTTTTCACGTCAATAACTTCCTTGCGTCTACGTCCATTATTAACGAAAACTCTATTTAAAAAAAAAACGAAATTCTGTTTCTGAAAAACTGAAATGCTTTTCGATTCGCTTTTGCTTTTTTGTTTTGCCTTATGCGGTATGTGTTGCGCCAAAAGCAAGTGTGCAATAATCGACAACGACGCTGGTTCAAAACATATTTGTCTCATTCGGTGTTTTGGCCGTATGCAAAGCCATGTATTTTCGACAACCAGTCATGAAACACATCGAATCCAAAAAAAAAGTGTTTTGTTTCGTCTGCTTTGCTATGAGTTGGGTTATAAGAATCAATTGATTGTTGTTTGATAAGTCAAAATAAAATGTTTTGACTGATCCGATGCGTTGTCAGCCTAAGGGCAAAAGCTAATTAGGGTTAAGGTAAACGGTTTTTCTGTTGTTGGCTAAGTACATGAAGGTGGGATGAATATGATCTTTTGCATTTTGTGTCTAAGACATATCCAAGTTTTATTTTGTGTTAAAAATAAATAAAAATAAAGGTACAAAAACTTTTAAGTTTAACAGTTTTATTTTAATCAGATGCTGTACCAAAAAACTTGAAAATAATGACACAAATTTGGGTCCCTTAAAGATTCTGCTTTCTAGTGAGAAATCATGCGAGACAGAAAGCAGGGCGGTCTTCTCGAGTCGGATGCCATGTTACGTGCTATGTTGGAAAACTATTTTTGGCCAGAACTGAATGGACTTGACATCAGTGATATGTGATTCCAACAAGTTTGTGCCACATCCAGATGGTCAAACAATTGATCTTTAGAAGGGGAAGTTCGATAAATGTGTAATCTCGAGAAATGGATTTAACACCTTTGGATTTCTCTTAATGTTACGTTAAGTTGTTGGTTTGTGCCAACAACGTAAGAGGAGCTTAGAAACAATATCGAACGCGAAATTGCCAACGTTCCGGCAGATATGTGTGGAAGAATGGTGGAAAAATGGGTGCAAAAAATTAATCGCTGCAAACGTGTTCGCGATGGCCATATGAACGAGATTGAATTCCATACTTAAAGTTAACATGTGAACTACCTGAGCCCCTACTACGTATTGCCGTTCTAAAGTTCGGATCGTTCAAAAGCGGACATTTTGCATGGATTTTATGAATTGCGTTTCAAATTGCCCATACAAAATTTCTGATTTCGAACAATTCGGAATTTAGAATCGCAATTCAGAGTAAGGGCCCTGGAATAAGTTTTAGCCCGATATTTCAATTATTCTGTTTTATTAAAATAATATAATAATAATAAAAAAAAACCCTTTAATAAACTGGACAGATCGATAAGAGACTTTAAAAATGAATCTTTTAAAACCTACCTTTATGATCTGACTATAATGCTAGTACTGAATACTCGCTCTGGAAGGCGCCAACGAATATGAAAAGGCCAATAGTACACATTCCACCATTGAAAAAAAAGAAGGTAACTGGACACAATGCAAGCAAGACAAATCATGCATATTTGCTGAATATCTTGAAGATGTTTTCTAACCTAATGGAAGAAATGTGCAAAGGGGAAAGACCGGTAATAACTAAAGAAGTCAAAGAAATAAAAGAAGGCATTGTTTGCTCCACGATATTTCTGGATATAGCACAAGCTTTTGATAAAGTATGACATAAAGGACTGATCCATAAATTGCAAAAGCATTAGAACTTCTAGAGTTTTATTTAACTGAAGAAGTTTTATTTCAAAAGAATCAAACAAGAAAATGAAATTAACGCTGGTGTACCACAAGGCAGTATAGTAGGCCCTGTATTGCATCTTCTATTTACCAGCGATTTGGCAAAGTGTGAAGAAATAACTGTGGTTTTGTAGATGATACTGCTATACTTGCTGTGGGAGAAACTGTCGAAGAAGCACACATCAATTTTACTAATAAAAATGTACAACACGTCCCAGCATACATTAACAACAATGTAATAGAATTTTCGAACACAGCATAGCTAGGTATGACCTTCGACGCCAAATTGCGCTGGAAACACACGTAAAGAAAAAAAAAAGAAAATAATTAATTGAACACGCGTTTCAGTAAAATGTAGCTAATTGGGAGATTATCCTATTTGTCTAACTACGATAAATTGCTGTTTTAAAAGCAGATCATAAATGCAGTTTGGACCTATGGGCTCCAACTGTGGGCGTGCACTAGCAAAACAAATTTGCAAAGCATACAAACTTTCCAAAATAAATGACTACGTAGCATAGTAAACGCACCATGGTACGTCAGAAACGCTGATCTGTATAGAGATCTAGAAGTTTAAATGGTTGATGAATTAAAAAAGTAGCTAGAAGATATAAGCTTAGACTTCTTAGCCCTCTACCGCATAAGTAGCTATAAATGGCTTTTCGCAATGAAACGGTATTTTCTTTACTAAATCACATTCGAAGTGACTAAAACACAACATGATCGCTTTGTGCGTATCCTTAACAATACAAAACGGTACTTTTCGCATTTTCTAGATAAGGGTTATCTGCAATTTTTTCATTTTTACTTCCGTTCCTCTCGTTTGTGTATTGAAAAAAAAAGTGAAAAAAAAGTTTGGTTCTAAGTATGTGAGAATAATTGTGTTCAATTGGTAAGAACAATCGGTTTAAAATACATTTTAGTTAAAATACTTAATTTTCTATAACGAGACATTGTTTTACATAGAAGAGGTGGACACTTACAACGTATTTCGGAGCTCCATCAATCATATGACCCACTTCAATACCCATTAATGTTCATTCGCGGTGAGGGCGGTTATTGCATAAGGATTCCACAAATTTTACCTGCAACCGGCCAAATAAATTCAAATAAAACTGTTTCTTCCAGGAAATTTTACGCTTATAGATTGATGGTAAGGGACAATGAGACAAACTTTTTGCTTTTAATTCGTAAGCTTTTGAGTCAGTTTGTGGTGGATATGGCATCTAAAATGATAACAGAGAGGCTTATTTTCATAAGAACTCATCAGCAGACTCTGAAAGCTGATAATTATAGCCGTGTTTTTTTGATAATTATACTCACTTCAGTCAAAAAAACGATCTATACTCACTTCATCCACAGTAGCAGCCGCACCAACCAATTGGTTTGCGGCTCGATTTCTTTTTCTTCGTTTGACAGTTCTTAAATGTCAAAATTGAGTAAAAGCAACAAATACGATCGGCTAAAGGCTAATTTATGAGATTTTTCGCGCTCTGGTGGTCAACTTATGTAGTTCTATCCTCACTTGCTGCTACTGGGAAATTTATCCACACTTGGTGTGTTGTTATTGCTTTGTGTGTAAAATCTTACTGGGCTGGGTATACAGCTATCAAAAAAACACGGCTTATATTGATCTCGAAGACGCTGTAAGCAATGATGTTAATGTTAATCCTCGAAATATAGGGCAACTTATAATTTTGATCTACGTTCAATGGATCACCAAGGTATTTTCACCAATAAACTCAAGACGCAATGACATACATATGTCAGAAAACATGGTCGGTTAGATCTCTTCATAGGAAACTCTGACATGCAATCCAGAGTGGCCGGAAATTAAAGCTGTTTTAATATTATGACAAAAAAAGTATTTCTAATAACTTCGCGAAGCAACGCGAGCACGGGTTTGCTAGTTTTCTATAATATGAATGTATTTTTTATTTGTTTAAAAACTATTTCTGATACTCGTTTAATTAGTTTAAACCATCGCACTAGATAGTAGAGTTGAGTCGTTCCGGATCTGTATAGTTCCCGGAACTATGTCCTATCTTTCCGTAAACTGAACCTAAACATGTCCGTAGTTCCATATAGTTCCGACTTCACAGAGGGATGAATGAACGAAAGAACTATGCACACACATGCGAAATTTGCTTGCTGATCCGACAAGAACCGTGTGTGTGAAGCTTATCGCTGGTATGTGCGTGCCAGAATTTGAATTGTATGCGTTCTAAAAGGAAATCGTATATTTCATTCGGAGTGGAACTGCGAACGAAGGGAACTATGGAACTAAAAAAGGGAGAGAACTGTTAACATGTCCGAGAACGAATACATCGTAATAGTTCCTGGATATGTTCTCTAGGTCTTTTAGTTCCATAGTTCTTTTCGTTCGTAGTTCCACTCCATTTGAATTGAAATCAATTTGGTACGATTGGAGAATGGAATATTTTTGTGTTGTTTTTTTGTTTTTTGGCAATTTGAAGTGAAATTAAATTCAAAAATATCTACATACGTTGGATAAATAGTAGTTATATTTGTGAACTATTTCTTTAAATATTTACTCTCGTGTATAATTTTTTCTCACAGGTTTTGCTTTGAAAAAAAAAAATTATTTCTGAAATACCAATGCGTCATCTGTATAAATGTCTTTATTAAAATGTTATTTTTCTTTTAAAGTTATTCAAAGACTGTTATTGTTGTCTGCCTCCCTACCTTTTTACAAAGTTCCAAACATGTTCAAGGAACTAGCAATACATCATTTCCTGCAACGCAAAAATGTCCATAGAACTAAGTAGTTCCGCGGACATGTTTCCCGGAACTAGTTCCGAGCAAAAAAAGAATCATTCCATGTCCGTTCCATCATTGGAACTGTTTCGCGCAACTCTACTAGATAGTAAAGAAAGCAGCCGAAACAATATTTAACCGTCCAAAAACCAATATCTAACATCAATCGTCTCGATAGAATCTTTAGTCCACGGTATAAAGTTAAACAAACTTTTTTTAAAATTGAATGCTTCGCAAGAACATTTATATAGAATCGTAGAAGATTGATTGTGAACCAGAGTTTGAAGAATTGGAAACAAAATATTTGATGGTTAAATCTGTGATTCGGGAGAGGTCAAAGACATGAGTTAAATATACTGTGTTGTTAAAACATAACGGACTGAAATTAATGTAAACTACATGCTTTTTCTTGAGTATTTAGTTATGTATTTTATCGTATCATAGAATCGAATAAAATCAATAAACAATATTATCCAATATAATCTAAATCTCATGTTTTAATGGATTAAATTTCCATGATTTGTTCGTTTGTTCTCATAGCGTTCACATCGTGTTGACTTTTCTCAGTGAAGCCAATGCCACACGAGCGAGTTGGTGGAAACTTCGTTGCTGCTACACGAGCTGCTTTTTGTCTGCTCAACTACAGATTCTTCACCACGCTAAAGCTATCGTTCCAAGAAAAAAAAAAAAAAAAAACCATCAACTGCAATTGGAGAGTGCTGCCCCTAATGCGAAATATACAATTTAAGAGGTTATAAATACCCTCATGATGCCATTCATACAGCGCTAGTGTTGGTTTAGTGGTTTTGAAAGTTAGGTGGTATTAGGTTTCAGTTTTTCGCTCCGAAGGCGATGTCCAGAATGACTGGGGAGAATTATTGGTATTGGTGCCATTGCTTATAGTCTTTCGACATCCCGATGTCATTATCACCACTCAGTAGGATCAACACTTTCAAAGAATATGATTACCCTACTGCCAGTGTTATGCCTATGCAATAGAGTTAATGTCGACTTTTGGTCACAGTTGATCGACTTGAAGCTGGAACCTGAACCTTCAGCGTGACAACAACTACAACAACTACTCCAAGGCCATCCACAAGTTGTCATGATATTGATATCGAGGGATGAAAGGCGATGTCACCAAACAATGTTTCTAAGAGCTCCTCGCAAAAAACTATGAGCGATGTCCAAATGGTCGCCATGGCTTATTGGTTGGTCAAGCGAGCGAACATAGGTTCGAGCCTGAGCAGAACAACAAAACAAATTTTCGCGGCACCACCACGCGGCAATGACAAACTTCCGAGAATATAATCTATCATGAAAAAGCGTTTCAATTCGCCGTTCGGACTCGGCAATAAAACTGTCCCCTTCTGATCCCTTCCATTCGTACGAAAAAAAAAATAACACGCACATGTTTTCGAAAAGGTAAGCCCTAGCTCCCTATGAGTTCACGCGCCAAAAATTTATATTTTATATTTACTTTGTAATGTCCGAGATATGACATTAAGATCGTCTGTAGAGATTTCAAAGCCAAGATAAAGAAGGAGGACAACTTTGGTAGGATCGTCGAAAGGCAGAGCCTACACGTCTTCACGGCCTCCGGATTCAGACACATTGGCTTTGCGACAAGGCAAAACATGGTTATAGAACATTGAAGGTCATAATGATCCTAAAAGAAATCAAGCGTGATTGGTTTTTTAGTAGTGCAAAGGATTGCTGTTGACAAAAAAGCCTGCATCGACTAAAGGAATAAATCGAGAACAAAATTAAGAAGTCCTCATTTAGCCGCCAGTGACTATTACAACCAAAATTTTACATTGGGGAGAAAAAAATCTTTGGGGACATTTATTTCTAGACAAAGAAAATTTGAAGGCAGTATAGCAATAAATTATCTACAATTTGTTTCAGAGATTAAGAAAGTTATAATAAGCTCTAATAAAGGTTATTTAATATACAGCCTTGGCATATACCTGTTTGTTTTCCCATAATTGTCTTCAAGTGATACTTTTAACAGGATTGCGTTTTCTGATAGTAAACGAATATTTATGACTATTTAAATAACATTGTGCAAGCAGTGTACATATAAGCTTTAGAAAATGGCAAAAACAGATTGTCCTTTTATATTCTCAAGGCTTCTCTAAAATTAATATAGAAAAACACACTGAACTGCTCAAAATACACTGAAAGGCTTTGAAGCGGACCCGGAACAGCCAGAAACATTGATTTTGAATTTACAATTTTCGGAATTAACTGCATGAAAGGGCATAGAACCATGAGATTTGGTCAGACGATTCAACTAACCTACAAGTTTAATAAGGTATTGGTCGTTAAAAATTAACATCAAAATATTTTTGAATAAATTGAGCTTTGGAAATACTAAATATGAAGTTAACCCCTATTTTGAAAATTTGATTTCAGATCTTCAGATACTTATGGCACCACGTTTGTAGCATGAATGAAATAATAAAAATTACGCCGATTTGTTGATTTTTTTTTTAATGGGACTACGTAGTCAGGGACAATTTATGAGAGAGAATGTGACAATTATTCTCTTTTCAAATAGAAAACTATAATTTTGAATTGTGTGTCATATTTTGTAAGGAAAAACTAATTTTCAGATTTCAAAATTTTGGTATTGAATACAAATAATTTGACAAAAAAAAACAACAAAAAATATTTTTATTGAGAGACACGAACTACGTCACCAAAAAAGAGGACCGATTCACTCTGCGTAATCTTTATTATTTCATTCATGCGTTTGTAGGATGCCCAAGCAAAATAAAAAATAAAAAAATGGCGAAGCATGCCAATAATTTTGACAATAATTCGTGCCAAAGGAGGACCATCCAAGCCTCTCATCCGTTTTCCAAAGCTCAAAACCCTACAAGGTGGTAAGTTTAATTTTGTTTTAGGTTTTCTAACATCTAAAATGTGCTTTTAAATTTAATAGAATAATTCAATTTAACCCTTTTTCATTCCTCCTCTTACATGCAATTGATAAATTTTTATCAAATAAAAACGTAAAAAATTTAATACATTATATTTATACCTTTTATTGGGATTACCTTGTGGGTCTCTCTAGAAGATATATGTTGGGAGCTATCAACGTCATCCTTTTTGATGTTACACGACACATTTTGAGGTTTTTTTTGTTTGTCACTACAACTTTCTTCACACCGTTTGGAATCAAGACAATACGTCGGTTTGTAGCTCTTAATTTTGGGGTCTTAAAAAAATGATAAAATCTTTGTTAAAAGTAAGCCATCCATGTTATTGGTACAAAGGAAATACGCTCAAAATACTGTAATTAATATAATTGATAGTGCATAACCGAAATATTGAACACAAATTTTCAAATTTACAAAAATACTTTAAAATGAACTTTTTTTTTGGAGTTATTTCCTTTTTTTTTTTTAGTCTGCACATTAGAATACTGTATTACCGTTAAAATATGTCTTTTTTAGTTTTTCGCTTGTACCAATATCCGGTCGAACTACGAATGGGGGATTTTGGAACTGAATCGAGGCGCTCAGTCCTAAATGATGAAGCGTTATTCTGTATATAACGATAATATTATTTAATTAATGCATACCCGAACATTTGGGGTCCGTCGGTGAAGACAAATTTTCATAAGAAGCTTCGTCGACCTGTTGACTCCAAGGAATGGCATCGCCCCCTTCCACATGTTTTCCTATTAAAGTAATTGAAGAGAAAGTCTTTAAAATGTTATACATACATACAATTAAATGAATATTTTTTTTTGAATGGTTGTAATAAGAAACTTAATTTTAATTTTTTTTTTACCTGATAGATATCAAAACTACTTTAAAGAGGTAGACAAAAATCATATGTTTTTTTCTGTAATATCGATCTCTTTTGAGGCTCTCATTCCCAACCAATATTAACAAATGAGGTTTCCATTTCCTGGAGTGGTAACGAATTGGGCTTTCATTTTTAAATGATAGGGATTTGTTGAAAAAACGCATTTAAAAGATTTCACATGTAATTGGGAAGTAAGTTCCGGAGATTAGGCTGTCGACCGAATTCATTGCTCTTGTTATGTGCCCCCGAGTTAATTTTACCACGAAATCGTCCACAGAATTTTCTGTACTCAGAATCTGGTCTTCTGTATGAGCGAAGGCAAGCCCTCTAAAACACTCGAATCCTTGTTGAATCACACAAGACAACCATATGGAGCATTGACCGAATTAGGGCCGTATGGCAGATAACCTTCACCCTTGCATCAAGTTAACTGTTGTTAAACAGTCTCTTTGCAAGGGCACAAGCAACTTTAGCTCTGGGCAGAAAAGCATCTATATGTTTGCTAAAACATAGATATTGATCTAGCATGATCCCAAGGTATCTTACCTCCGACTCGCTAATGGTTCCACGACCTGCCCAACGATTGCGAACTTTCGCCAATTTTCCCTGGTATCCCTAGAGGGCCCAAACAACGGCGTCCTTAATAGAATGGTTTCCGTCACAATATCGCTGAATATTATCGAAGTCACGCTGCAATGAAACTACAATTACCTCGATCTTTGGACCTGATCTGTATGCAATCGAGTTGTCTGCGTACGCAATAGCGTGGTGAAGAGAGCCTAACACTGGGTACAAAAAAAAAAAGAAAACGAGAAAACGTTTGGTGGTTTTAAGGCTCGAACCTGTTACCTTTACCTCTGCAGTTCAACGCACTAACCGCTAAGCCATGGTGACCACAGAAATACCGACTATCAAAACTAAAAACAAATGTCCTATGGCTGAAGCTTAGCGAATATAGAGAGAAAAAACCGCCATCACAAAATATGTTATTTTATAAGGGACTTATATACCTTCATAACCTTCATAAAATAAACGCAGAAACAAACTTAGTAAGATTTAAATATGAATTAAATTTGTTTGTTAAAATAAACCATTAAACGAATTTTTGATTAAATGTATGTAGCATTAAATAGCTAAATAAAGGGATTTATATATTAAAAAAAAAAAAAACTCATTCTTTAACATAGTAGCAAAACATACAATAAACACGCACCAGACTAGCATTGACCCCATCCCTCAAAATTCAAATACCATAAATTGTGCCATTGATAAATCGCAAAACCTAAAAAAAAAACCTCGCCGCTCCATCTATCATCTCCAACTACTCCTTTACCCACATAGATCACCCTACATCAAATAACAATACAGCAAGCAATCACAAAGATTAGTGCTACAATACAAACGATTTAAAACCGATCGAACCCATGATTAAGTAACTTCACGCATAACAACAGACAACCTTCAGTTCTGCAATGGAACATGAACTACCACGAATTAAAATTGCTTATTAAAAAACCCAAACCCGCAATCCTCTAACTACAAGAAATCCATAAGCCCCACGGTATGAACTTTTACTGTACAAAACATAATATACTACTGTTTTGTACATTTCGATTTGTGTGACCACAAAATTTGTTTATATTTTTATATAAAACAATTTATAATGATCCTTTGATTTTTTTCATACGGGCTAACCTGTTTTTCTTGGAAGCGAATAGTTTCTTCTCTTCCCTTTATTCTTAAAAAAAACATCTTCATATCACATAATCTATAAGCTATGCCACATGAACGTAGTCGTGAGACAAGCCTGCCGGCAAGAATTTTTAAAGTCCACGGGGACAAAGTCTGCGGGTACAGCTAGTCTGTAATTTTTTATTTTTTTTTATAACCGTATTGGCTGTCCTCGAACTAGCAGGAAAAGGTTCTGCATCAACCTTCATTATACCAAGACCATACTGCTGCCTCCCAACAAGTACTGTCGGGTTTAAAAACATCTAATGTCGCAAGACAATGCATGTAGGATGTGCTACGAAGACGAAGAATCAGCAGAACACATACTGTCTCACAAGAACATGTCATCGTGTTCTGGGTGACTACTACCTCATGGCGGAAGATATAACCCCCAGCCCACCCAAAGACACCGCCAGATTCATCGCTCACTCCGGCATCATGGAAGAGCTTTAAAGAAGAGGATATCACAGTAGGCCCACTAGTGGCCGCAGTGATAAGGGACTAAGGCCCATCTCACTACATAATCTTCGTCGCGCACTGAGCGGTAAGCGATAAGGCGACGCAAAAAAATTAAAACATGAAATCACACAGTTGCGGCCATGTAGTTGCCAAGCGATGAACGCTTTCGCCTGGCCACAGAGCGATCTCGCTCCGCATTCAATTGTTTCCATATTTTCGTTAATCGCTGAGCGAAGAACCAGGAAAATGTAAAAAAAAAAAAATTAGCAATGAATACTTAATTTCAGCTGTCCAAAGCCGCTTGGTTTTATGGGAAGACAGTCATAAGATTATAAAAACAAAATATTATAGACTAGTTGTACCCGCGACTTTGTCCGCGTGACTAAAATTTCTTGCCTGGCTTGACCCGCGACTACGTTCACGTGACATACTCGTAGCTATAGATTATGTGATGTGGTGGGTTTTTTTTTTTTTTAGAATGGTGGACAGCTTCGAAAATCTTAGTGTGGGATTTTAACCCGAACCAAAACCACCTCTGTCTCCAACCCCTATTCTCACGGGGAATTCGCAGATGTGTACAAAAACACTAAGAATACCGTACATGGGTATATGCGCGTCCCAGAATTCACATTTATCATATTAGTAGAATAAGCAGCGAAATAAAGTGGGACAATTGCATTTTCACAACTAATCGCTCCAGCTATGACGCTCAATAAAATGCCACTCGTCGCTCAGTTGCCCAATACATCGCAGCTCAGTGCGTGGCGAAGGCCTTAGAGTAAGCAATGATTAATTTTTTCCTTGAGAGCTTTAAATGAAGTTTAACACGTTGAACGCCAAGCGTTTTTTTCTAGTTTGCTGGCTGGTAACACGGGCAAAACTGAAATTTGTATGCTGGTTCCAATTTTTTATTTTTTTTTAATTCTTGGTACATTTAGGTTTATTTTTTTTTAAAACGCTGATTTATTTCGACTTGAAAAAGTAGTTTTCTTGAGATTGCATTTTTTTTGTGACACTCACATATGAGTGTCATGACGTTCAACGTGTTAAAAAGAAAAATCTGAGAGAAAAAGAAAGCATCGTTTTTGTGTTATTTGTAATTTTTTTTTTTTAAATACACATAATTTTTGTGATATTCGCCAATAAGCCATATTTTCTTTGTAGTAAAACTTAAATTGACTGTCACTGTCAAATTTGTTTCAGGGTTTATTTCCACAGAAATAGCAAGAGATTAAAGCAGAAATTGATATCATGAAATGAATTATTTTTAGCAATCTGCGGTCTCCATTGGAAATCTCGATTGCATGACACATTTCTTGCTGTGAATTAATGCCGGTGGAAATTTGGGGTTAGGCTATGGTCACGTCTCACGCTTGTAAACATTTTGTGCTTGTTCTCGCGTGTAAGCTAGCAAGCGGGTAGTGGTCACGTTTTCACGAGTGTAAGCAAAAGAGCAAAGAGTATAGCCTTTATTGGACATAAAATATTAACATCCATTTAAATACACGAAAGAACAATATTCGCGGTTGCAAGCTTTAATATCAAATGAATTTGATCTACAAAGTTACAGCGTGAACCACCCTACAAGCGTACAAGCAACAAGCGTGAAACATGACCAGCACATTGATTAACGGAATTCTGATTTTCAAGTGTGGGACGTGACCAAAGCCTTACTCACGTTATTCAAAAACCAATTCAACATCCTTCTGAAAAAACTGGGAAATTGAGTCTAGGATGACCGTTGAGAAATGAAGCTGAACAATCACAGCATAGAAACTATAGTATTAGGTACAGCAGGTTGAGATACAATCAACAAGATAAGACCTTTTTCTTAAATTGCAACAATGCAGAAACGATTAGTACTATTGTTAAATCACAAAAAGAATTGATTAACTTATATCAATTTGAAAGTAAGAGAGGATGTGTTTCACTTTCTAGCAACATGTCCAATTCTGAAGGAACTTTGTATTAACTATTTCGGATTATACCTAGTCCTGCCATAAGTTCTGTTACACAATTTCCAGCGGTTATCGTTTGAAACTTCTTCATGGAATAGAATCGTTAACTCTTTTTCCAGAACATATGCATTGTTTACTAAAGAATACAAGCTAGTTTGGTTTCAGCTTGTGATCTATTAACATGGAGTGGGGCATTAAAGAGAATCGAGTCGCGGTAATAGCGTTGCATAAGAACGAAAAAAATGCTGGCCAAATTTTTGAGTTGCTTAAACCACTCGGAATATCGAGAATTTTCGTTTATCGGCCTATAAGTCGCTTCGGCGAATTGTCTGGAGTAGAGAACAAGCCAAGAAGTGGTCGTCCACGCGTTGTCCGTACGAGGGCGGTAGTAAAAGCTGTAAGAGAACGAATTCGAAGAAATCCCCTTAGGAAACAGAAAATTATGTCCAAGGAATTAGATATATCAACCAGATCCATGTCTAGGCTGATTGGGGTTGATCTGCATATGAAAGCCTATCGTCGGTCCACGGGTCATCTCTTAACTCCACGATTAAAAAAAATTAGGCCGGAAAGATGCAAGCGACTTTTACAGTGGCACGCGGGCAATGGGCATGAAAACATTCTCTTTACAACTGAGAACATTTTTAACGGTGGAAGAAGTTTTCAATAAGCAAAATGACAAAATTAATGCTACGTCATGTAAGGAAGCGAAAAGTTGTTCCAAGGGTTCAACGTGGCCATCATCCCGCTTCCGTAATGGTTTGGTGGGGAGTCTCTTATTGGTTCGACCAATAGCCTTTTTAATGGAGCGAGATGGATCTTCCAGCAGGACTCTGCTCCGGCACACAAAACCAAGCAGGAGTGGCTCAGTGTCAATATTCCTGGCTTCATAGCAGCAGAAGATTGGCCGTCGGGGTGTCCAGATTTGAATCCACTGGATTACGGATTGTGGTCAGAGTTGGAGAGCATGGCCTCACCGAAATTTGGAAAGCCTCAAAACATCATTGACTCGAGCAGCATCAAAAAAGTCCTTAGAAACCGTGTGTGCCGCTATAGCCCAATGGCCACAACGTTTGAAAGCTTGTGTTAAAGCAAACGGCAGTCATTTCGAGTGAATCAATTTTTTTAAATAATCAATATTGTGGCCTACTAAATGAAACATATTGGATACAAAATGTCTATTTGTTTTCTCTTTATGGCGTTTTATATTTGTAACAGAATTTATGGCAGGACTAGGTATGTACTGAAGCATCTTAAATAGAGAACAAGGTTGCATGCTATAAATACTTCAAATGCACGACGTTATAGGATCAATGTTATTGAAAGAGATTTTTAAGAAGCATATGCAATTATATTTTATAAGTACGGATAATAATTAAATTCAATTTACTTAGCAAATGTCAATTTAGTAGAGGGCCAGTGGGCTGTGGCCAAACCAAACCAATCATATTTATAACTAGCAGTTCACCCGCTGCTTCGCACGCTTTAAATACATACTTAGGTGTATACTAAGTCGCTAGAAATTATCTGTCCCTATGGAGCTTTCAAAGATAGAAGGAAGCAAAAAAATGTCACCATTTCAATATTGAATTTTTGAAATCGGTTCAGTAGGCTCGTCTCATGTCTTATCCTACACACCCGTTCCCCGTCGAATTACTCCGAACTGCGAATGCAATGTAAATAAACTACGTAGTATATCCATAGAAGCAAGAATACGATCAAAGAAAAATAAACGAAAAAACCACCCATGCGCAACTCGGCAAAACAAAACCAACACACGATCACGAACCGAATGTGCCGATGGCTACGGTTGCGCATACTATAAATTTGCAAACTTTAACACCCTCTATCTTGGCCCGTGGATATAATTTTTAAAAACGGTGAAACACGTGTTTCTTTATTTTTATTGTAGAATTTATCTACCAAATTTCAATTCTTAATTCCAATTTAAATTTTTGATTCCATACAAACTTGAACACCCTGTATCTCCCCTTTTGGAGCCGAATTTCGAAAAATCCTTTCTTAGTGGGTGTCTACGCCATTAAAGAAAACTACTGTCCAAATTTCATGTTTCTAGCTCTTACGGTTTGGGCTGGGCGTTGATCTGTCAGTCAATCAGGGAAGAGTTTTATATATATAGAGATGAATATTTTGTAATGAAATAAAAGTCATCAAAAACTTAAGCTTACGCATTCTACATAGCATTAACAAAAAATACTGGCTCAACTTGTTGATGACATGATCAGTAGAAAAAATATTTTTTTGTTGTTATATTTTTATTTTTATCCTTAATGCAGCGAATATTTGGCACATAACAAACACAGATGTTTAAAATCAGCAAACCCAAGAAAAAAGGAAATACATACAGCGTTAGGATCTCGATCCTATTAAACCACTCTTTTTGAATGCACGTTTTGATTTTGGCGCCCCCAACGGGCCATTAATTAAGCTTAATACAAGCAAGACAAAACTTAAAAGTAGACTTGAAAAAAAGTAGACTAGACACATTAAGTGCGATCCTCGTGTTGCAAAACTCGGAGAAGGTGCTTCTTTTATTCTTTTTAACATTTGAAAAATTACGTGTTGAAATTACAGAGAGGTGAACATAATTAAGATGAAGGAACTAAGCCGTTTAAAAATAGAAGTTAATAGTTTTATTGATTCCAAGACTGTAATGAAAGTCGATAGGCTAACAACAAACCGAAATCTCCAATTGCCGGCAAAATAAAATTAATTAAATATTATAAACACTAATATATTTTCATATACAGTACATCTACAACTCTTTATATAGTGCTTAAGGAATGAACGAGAGACAAAACTTAAAAACTCAATAAATAGACGGCAAAGACAGAGAACATAAACACTTAATACTTCATCCATATCATACCAAACTCCCACTTCCCTTTTCTTTTCTTATTCGTATGGTAGTTTTTCGACTTTGTATGTTGGTTTTTAAAATGTTTGCCGGACATGCTTTCTTTACTGGCATTCTACATCTGTGTATTCCATTGTCTGTAGTATAGGTTTCAGCTCAATCGGATGGTTAAACGGCTTTCTAATTTGAAACTGCGATTTTAGTTTATGAGGACAAATTTTAGTCAACAGTGCACAGGCAACGGATCCCTTCATTTGAGCGCATTTAACATCACTTGTCATTACTTTCTCTATGTTCTGTACATATTTGTAGTTTGTAGTACGTTCCTATCAAAAATAATAAATAGCATTCCAATCCACTTCTAGGTATTACGAATCGTCTTCTTCGCAGTTAGAACATTTAGAATTAAATAAGAATTTTAACGATAAGACTTTGGCTAGCAAGGAGCCGAATTCGGAAACACTGGGATTACTTTTATTTATATTCCGCGCTTTTATTTTACCAAATAAGTTTTCTATTAAATCCTGATTGAATTTAGTTACATAAATGTAATATAAATCATTATGCTCCATATTATGCTCTTATTCTTAAAATGCTTTCAATTGTTAATGACAAGCCTTTGAAAAAGAATGATCTATTAAAATCCAATTTTTTTTCGTTCCGTATAAGTTCTGGTTTTCCATTTAGCAGATCAAAACGCCGATTTATTTTTTTGAAAAATTCCAGCCAGAGCTAGGCAGCGCACACTCGGAAAACCTTTTTTCAAGGAACTATCCGAGATCTCCAACATCAAATTCTGTAACATCGTTAATTTTCTTAACTCCACAGGATGGATTTGAAAAACACACTCTTAGCCACGCCCATCAACATCCAGGTCACGTGAGTTGTGGTATCAAAACGGCGCATCCGCGCTACTTACGTCTCTGGCAAGTTTCACCAGATTCAACCACTTCTACCTACCTACCTACCTGCTGTTGATTTCGAAAACTGGGCTATATGGTCTGGAAATTTATTCAGATTGATTGAGGCTTCAATTCCATTCAGATTCATTATCTGTGGTAAAACCTTAAGTTACACCAGAATGTCAGAAAAAATCAAGATCTAAGAGCCAATGCCTTCCAAATTTTCCAAACTTTCCAGAAAATGTTAATGCTCTGATCAATTATGGGAGTTTATTAAATATGCGGCAAGATGAAACCAGATAAAAATAACGAAAAGCTCTGATAAATTGTGAGAGTTTATTAAATGGGCGGCAAGATGGAACCAGATAAAAATTACGAAAATCAGTAGTACGAGCAAAAGGTACCAATTAATCTGCAATTAAGGAACTGGAAAAATGTTCATTTCACGAAACAATGAATAATTAGGATGTCGACGGTGTTTACGGCATATTTTCTCAATAAATTTTTCGGCAGAATTAACAAAGGCTGGATTTTATTCACGTATGCACCTCCCCAACACGTCGAATTGAGAATACCATAGTAAATAATTCTTAGAAATTTGTTCGAGCAAACATTATTCCAGTAAAAAAACATGTCTAGGAGTGCAACGAAAATATTTCCTTGAATCTCCGTATGGTTTGCAAAACTCATCCGAGAATCAATAGTGAGGCCCAGATACTTAAACTCATCCACTTTTTTAACTAAAAAACACTTACCACTGCAACTAGAAGTGCTACAAAAAGTAGGGAAAAGATAGAGCGGAAGCACATGTGCAACCTGCCAGTTTGTATCTTTAACACTCCGATGCGTGAAAATAAACTTCTACATTAGTATCTTCTATGGTGGATAGATCAAAAAACATAATTTTGGTTTTAGAACTGATGCTCAAACCATTTTCGGCGAACCAGATCTTTAATAAATTAAGATCCCAACTGATATCAGATACCGAGTTCAAAACATTGTCAGAGCCGTAAGAACAGCCTACATCACCGGCGAAAGTAGTAAGTGTGCCTTTAAAATTATTTAAGTTCAAACAGTGAATTGATATAGATAAGAAAAATAATGGGTCCCAACACAAAACATTGAGATACTGCCAAATTGAAAACTGAAATTCGCTCTTAATATCGCCAATCTTTACTCTTTGCCAATCCAGCATGATAAAAAATAAGCCTACAGTTAATTTTTTGCCATCAAGATTTGAACCAATACGAGAGTAAAAATCGAGAAGGGTATATTCAGTTTATTTTCCCTTCTGAAAACCAAATTGTACCGTTCTAAAGAACTTGGACTTATTTCAAAAGGAAACGATCCTCTCCTTAACGATTTTTTCAAAAACTTTGATAATAACAGGGAGGAGCGAAATTGGCCTATATCCCCTCCTGAAACTTTTTTGAAAAGTGGGACTACGTCCGCGCCTTTTTAAAACTAAATTAGAGATGCCATCAAAACCGCAAGCATTTGAATTTTATAGCGCCCAATAGCCTTTAAGGCTTCCAAAACGGTTATAGGCTCAATGGCAGAGGATTCAAACGAGACTGTAAGGAAAGTTTTTTTGACGGGGTTAAAGTGAAAAACCACTCCTGACAATAAGGCACAAACAACTAACGTTGGAATTTGCTAAAAAAAAAAATTCCAAATAATAAAAATAAAAAAAATGCTCAAGGGTTCAAGTGCCATATTTTTTTATTTTTTTTTTTAAGAATTAAAAATAATCTAAAGTTTTGTTTATAGAAACAAAACAATAAGCATTCTGTTTTGAAAATAACATTAATTTATCTTTAAGAATAAAAAAGTTATAATAAAAACATATCTTTGTTTTTTTACGTAATCAAAAAGTTGAGTCACTGTAGTTGAGTCACACATATATGGGCACATATTTCACTGTTTTAAAGTGTAATAACGCCGATTTGGCTTTATTTAATCTAAGTAAAGCGCAGCCTTACTGACTGAAAGAATGGAAAGCAGTACAACAGTTTCCATCTTGAACTATGAAATGACAGATAAGTATATTGGAGGCATGAATGAAATAATAAAGAGTGAATAGGTTCTCTTTTTTGATGACGTAGGTCGTGTCTCTCAATAAAATGAGTTTTTGTTGTTTTTGTTTTTTGTCAAATTATTTGTATTCAATACCAAAATTTTGAAATCTGAAAATTAGTTTTTCCTTACAAAATATGACACAAAATTCAAAATCATAGTTTTCCATTTGAAAAGAGAATATATGTCACATTCTCTCTCATAAATTGTTTCTGACTACGTACCTAGTCCCGCATAAAAAATCAACCAATCGGCGCAATCTTTATTATTTCATTCATGTATTGGAGGTGTAAATGCCTAAACGTGCCAAGCAAAATATCCATAATATTTTATTATTTTTTTGTTTATTTCATAGAGATCTATAAAAATCCGATGTTAGGTGTTAGCACAAAGGATATCGAAAATCTTAAGCCGCCATCATTTTTTCTTAAAGCTACATACACATCTAGCGTGTTTGGGAGAAATATAACTCCAAAAGTTTCATACCGAATAGAAAAAAAATCACCGGCACTTATTTTTTTGGATCAAGTGGTTACATCCATTTCTAGCAGTGTTGCAGCTGTCATTATGAAATAAATGAAAATAGGCGTGTTTTTTTTTTTTTGGTGATCTATATTATTAATTTTAGAATTATTGCAAATTTTCTCTTAATGATTTCTTTTTTCTTTTTTGTGTTCTTTTTAGTATTTTTTTGTTTTTAACAAATGACTTTTGACATTTTCGATAGCATTTTTGACAACAATGGAGAAAAAATTGTTTGGTAGCACAGTTTTTATCGCGGCTTATAGCCCAAAAGGTTGAAAGCAGTGGTCTTATGGGGGTATTCTCATGTGACCACTTCGAAAAATCGATTTTTTTTCATATTTCGATAGTAAAACCTATCGAAAATATGCTGTGAAAAATTCACACCGAAATTACTAGTATTAAATAAGTTACAACTCATTTTTGGTACGCAAATTGGCCGAAACGCCTACTCGTATGCTGCTCTTGAAACTTTAAACGCATTTTTCTCGAAACATCATTTTCTGAGACTGTCATAGTCCTAAAAAAAAAACTATTCAACTGATTGCTTTAAAATTAATATAGGTTCTTCTACTCATTAATAGTTATCGTCCGTACCAAAAATGCTTATTTTCAAAAATATTTTCTTATTTTTTTTAAACGATTTTTAACAAAAAAAAAACAAGATTTTCGTAACTTTTTTTTCTACAGTCCACCATTTTTTTTTTTCAATGAAATTGATTAATTTTGGTAGGGACGATAGCGACAGACCTACTGAACAATAATTCATTAGATTTTTTCATTTAAGACAACATAAACAGCCGCTATTACCATGACCAGTGACCTGCTTTTTTTTTGTGTCTAATTTAATTTAAAAACAAATATATAAAAAATGTAAAAAAAAAAAAATTTTTTTTTTTAAACAGTTTAAGATACAAATAAAAACATATAAAAAAATTAAAATTATTGAATTTTATTGTTTTATAAAAAAAAATTCCCTAAAAAGAGGTAAAATTTATGCGTTCACATGAGAATACCCCCCTAACAGAAAAATGCAATTTTTATAATAAATTATCATATTCCAACCAAATACCAGACATGTAGTGTATGGAAAAACAAAAACGCCTTAAAATTATACAATTATTAAAGTTCCGAAACTGAACGAGCTATCGAGTATTTTGCCGTAGAATACGTCTTACACTTCGAAATTGGTGTGACGCGATTAATTCGTGAGTGTCACGAAAAGTGTTGATCAACATGAAAACTGTTTACGAAAGATAAATGAACGATATAACATTTAATAGAACATCTTTTATATGCTGATTGATTTTGCATTGACGTCACCGGCTAATGCAATTGCAAAGTTGAGTTGCGAAAATATGCTTCGGTTTTCGTTGTCAGGGCTATGTTTTAGGTGTTAATTGATAATATTTTCGCGTGCAATAAAATAGGTTATGAATAAAATCCCAAGGCACGAGTACGATAACTTTGGCGCCAAAAATTGATAACGGTTTTTTTTTAGAGGAGTCAAAAACAAGCATTTTTACTATGGGAGGGGGGTCTATCTCGCCCCGTTAAGGAGGTAGGGGCAATTTTAGAAAAAAAAAAAGACTTTCAAAAACTATTGACATAAATAATTTAATTTAAATTAAGGATTAAAGAACAGGTTTCTGCCTTTCAAAACCGGTATAGTACTTCATTGCAAGTGTTGCCGTTGTTTTTTAATAATTTTCTTTTCATTTTAAGTCTTTTTTTTTTATTTGCCCCTATTTCCTAAACGGGGCGAGATAGACCCCCCCCTCCCATAGTAAAAAATGCTTGTTTTTGACCCCTCTACAAAAAACCGTTATCAATTTTTGGCGTCAAAGTTATCATACTCTCCCCAATCCAAATATTTAATAATTTTGTTTGGACCTACAGTGTAAAAGTTTCTTAAATATAACAAAATGTACAAATATGTACATACAAACATACACATATGCATGCATAATAAATAAGAAAAAAATTATAGAAAATGTAAACAGGAAAATCGAACAATAGAGAATCCAAGAAGACCCGGATCTCTTAGGCTGACAACACACCGGATCAATCAAAACGTTTTTTGATTCATAGTCAAGAAAACGATTTTAATTTCAACACACACCAACCGAAATACAATGTAACAAGAAAAGTCATTTTCCATTTGTCCATTCCAATTGCTTTTACTGATTACATCAATCTCTGTCCACTTCTTTAAATGTAGGGTGTCCTACTTGAACTTTACGTTGTTAGATTTAAAAAAAGGACAATGCCGATCCTTGGAATTGGTATTTTTATTAGTTGGAGGAGCTATGGATTGACTGCATTTGATTATGAGAGTTAAGGCCGAGACTTTTTATTGGCTATACTGGCATCAAAACAAAAATTAAAGATAACAAGATCAATAAATACCTGTAACATTGCATACAACTGTGCCTCTTTTGGGGCAGTAAGAGGGCGATATTTTAATAAGTACCAATTTTTTGGATAAATGTGAGGTAGGACCTACATACCTGCACACCAAAGTTCAAGTTAATAGCTGTACTTGAAGTCCGCAATCTTTTTTGCGTCACACTTTTTCCCCAGATAAACAACATACAGTCAAAACGTTTTATTATTGATTTTTATGAGTACGACCCAACACACATCAAAGCGGTTAAAACAAAACACATTTTTTTGATTCGATGTGTTTCATGACTAGTTGTCGAAAATACATGGCTTTGCAGAAGGCCAACACACCGAATGAGACAAATATGGTTTAAGCCAGCGTCGTTGTCAAATATTGCACACTTGCTTATGGCGCATTTTATGGAAAAGTGACACAAAAAAGATTTTGGACCTTCAGTATAGCTGGAAACTTGAAATATGGTGTGCAGACAGGTCATACCTCACATTTATAATCAAAAAATTGTGGCTTCTTAAAATATCGTCGTCTACCCCCCAAAACGGCACAATTATGTGCAGGTACAGTGGCTCAACTTTTTGATCATATAAAATCAAGAAAAATATTTTTTATTGCAACTTTTTCATTTTTAAAGATAAATCAATGTAATTTTCAGAACACGATGCCTATAATATTGTTATTCAGCTGATAGAAACAAAACTTTAGATTATTTGTATATTTGATCAAACTTAAAAAAAAAAAAATATGGCACTTGATCAATTTGTTGACTTAGTAGATTTTGTTGTTCAATATTTTGTATGCCCTTCTTTTGCTTTAAGAACCGCTTTAATTCTTGTTGGCATTGATTCCACGAGCGTTCTGCACTTGCTAGAACTTAGATTGTTGCAAAAGTTTCGGTTCTGTTCCACAAATCATTTTGATTTGGATACTCGCCTGCTATTTTTGAAATTGCACGTTTGACATCAACCCAAAGATGCTCGATGGGGTTGAGGTCAGAGGATTGTGGTGGACAATCAAGCAATTGAAATTCCTTATCTTGTAATCAAGCTTAAGTTACTCTTGCAGAATGTTTCGGATCATTATCCTTCTGGAAGATAATGTTCGATACGTTCTTGCTCCAAACATCAAGACTTTTCTGGAGCCCTCGGTCAAGAATGCTGACGTTTTGGGTAGCGTAGCTTTCGCTCCACTACACTCACACATTCACCAACACCGTCCATGGTCAATGACTTTCAAATCATTAAATTTTCACCACCAAACCTGATGGTTGGTTTTACATGGCGATCTTTGATTTGCTCACCAAACTTCTTCCAGGTTCATTGGAGACCGTCGGATCCCAAGCGGCCAATTATCGTTTCGTTCGACCAAACAACTTTTAACAATTTTTTTATTTTTATTTTTTTATTTCTTTAAATTTTTTTTTTTTTAACATCCTAGCGTTAGTTTTTTGTGGCCTATTGTCAGGAGTGGTTTTTTGACTTTAACACCGTAAAAACGCTTTTCCTTAAAACTTTCTTTACGGCCTCGTTTGAAACATTTATGCCGTCATTCTGGTGCAGCTCTTTATCTATTAAAACTGCATTATCGTGCACTCCGTACTTGATTTTTCTTAAAATACAACTTTGTACTAAGGAATTCAAAATTGGTTTTTTAACGGGCTTGTTCTTTTTGACTTCAGGCTTGAGTTTTTTTCTTAAACTTTTGAGATGACATCTAACGCAACTCCAACCTCAAGCGAAATTTTACAGCAAGTGACCTTGGAATCGATAAGCCTTTTTACTTTTTCTATTTCTAAAAGTCTTAGTTCCTTCATCTGACAAGCAAACAAAACCCACTTTAAAAATGCAAAAATAAAAGTAAAACATGTTTGCTTTTATGCAATTTCAACACGTAATTTTTCAAAGTTGTAAAAAAAAATAAGAATAACAGCACCTCCCTTTCCAACATTTCGATCACACTCGATGCACAACTGAGACTGTGTCAACAAATTGATCAAATGCATTCAAAAAGGGTTTTTCAAAAGGATCGGGACCCTAACGGTGCATTTAATTTTTTCTTGTGTATGCTTATTCTAAACATCTGTGTTTGTTATGTGACAAAGATTTGTTGCATTAAGGATACAAATAAAAATGTAACAACAAAAAACCTTTTTTCTACTTAATATGTGATCAAAAAGTTGAGCCACTGTATGTCTTACAGGTATTTGTTGATCTTGTTATCTATAATCTTTGTTTTAATACCAATATAGCCATGGCTCCTCCAACTAATATAAATTCCAAATAAATCAATCTCAATCGCCAATAAACTTAAGCAATATACACACATGTAACGCTACGTACTGTAATGCATCCGGTCTTCTTTAATACGTTTTCACGGAATTTACCGGCTCCAAGGAGCGGCATAGTCCCTTTCATAAACATAATGTGAAGTTTATGTAGGACACCCTGCATTTAAAGAAGTGCACAGAACTGGATGTAATCAGTAAAAGTAATCACAACGGACAAATGGAAGCACATGATACTTCACTTGACAGATTTCCATTTCTTTTGTGTTTTCGTTAATAATGGACGTAGACGCGTAGACTCAGATCCGGTGTGTTGTCAGCCTTATACTGAGTGTTAACGGGCTCGACGAGAGCGCCTTAAAACTGAAGCGTTGCGCCACTAAGGTGCACAAGTGCCCGCCGATACGAATGTGTCGTGTATAATAGTTCTACCGCTCAGTTCGAAGCAAATAACATAGCTGATAATATGGATTGAATTGTACCTATATCACCAAAAATGTAACTTGCATCGAGATTGATAATGCGCCACAACTATCAACATCATCAGCAAATGCACCTGACTGTATTCCTTTTAATGAAATTATATTCTTTAGCCTAAGCTATATAAAATTACTTATTCGCCAAATAGACAGACTAATGTATTCTACGGCTTACGGTCGAGTCCCGACACAGCGCACTGTTTTTTTTTTTTTTTTTGTATTTCTGTTTGACACAATCATTCATCAAATCTTGGCACACCGAGAATCATTATTTCCCCTTAAAACAAAAAAGTTTATCAAACTTTGCGAGGTTGGCATATTGAAAAGCTACCTCGGCGCTTCGACAACTACAAACAAGGCAGAGGACGTTTTAAGTTAGAGGCTTTAAATTTATCGAAAGCATTGACATTGGAACGAAAGAAGCAAATCCAAGTTACAATGTATTTATTAGGGGTTTAAAAAACATAACTCCAAATATGTAATTCTACTGTTAAGATGACTGTTTTGAACCTTTCAGGCTTTATCTGGCAATGGAAGCTGCAGCTCCGCTAGAAATAGGCATAATTATTTGGCCCAAAGTGATAAGTGCTGGTGCTTTATTTTCTATTCGTTACTAAACAACTTAAAGATGCCTATACTGCAAAATACTTTTGGAGTTATCATATTTCTCCCAAACAACAGATATGTATATGGGTGTGTACATAATACTCAGAATTTGAAGTCAAAATATATTTCCAATACTTTGTTCCGCATAATGAAGAGCAGGCCCATCTTGCATTCGTTCTTCAGATTCAGATTACATACATGTTATGTACTCACATCGCCGTACAATATAGAATAAACCAGATTGAGGTTAAAACATTAAAAACAAATTTCGTTTCGGCACTTATAGAAAAGAATTCGCTGTCATTTTAAGAACTGTATATATTAATACCATATAAACAATTAGATGCTTATATTGAATACTGGACCCCTTCGTCCAGCTGATAGAGAATACACTAACTTTTTATGAAAAATCTTTTAATTCAAAAAATAAAATTACCTGCAGATGACTGCCTTTTTAACTGAAATATAAAGAAAAAAGTATTTTGTAAATTAAACGCAAGACGCACATATACAGCTATGTATATATAAAAAGGATATGATTATTAATGTAATTCTACTTAATTTACACAAAACAAAAGTTAAGTTCAAGCAAATCTAGATATACATATATTGATATGTATACATGAGGACTGAATACTTTGATTATGTATTAACACAGGTATATAAGCATAGCATATACATAGATGCACATACGGAAGTAAAGCATACCCGATCTGAAACGCCTGATGACATTTGCCTTTTAAAATTTATAATATGAAGCAAGCTGAATTCTAGTCCTGAAAATAATAACCACAAGCCTTAGAATTGGGTTTCTGCACTTATATCCAAATTAAAAAAGTTATAAGCCCTTTCGCCACAATTGAAAAGACCAACATTTGATTTTCTCGGTATAGCTAGCAGTCAGGTTACTGAATTATTTACCCCGTTGTACTCAGCTTTTAGCTTTTAGCCGATTCTTAATACGATTTTGAACACACACTCTAGCGCTACCTAGCACTGCGCAAATTTACACCTCTATTCCACCACAAATAATTATAAGTTGTTAGCGATTCCACTTACAAAAATTCTAATAAATATACATATGTACCTATAACTGCCCGAACACAATGCACGGCCGCCGTGGTGTAGTAGTAGCAGTAATACCGCTGAAGTAACGGTGTGGCGCTGCACTCACAAAATTCGCCCACAATGGTATAGCGCGTCAGAATTTTTGTCTCGTAGTTATCTTCCATTTCCTTTGTTTTTGTCGATCGGCCATTGGTTGATCTACATCGCATAGAAAACGAATACATACACATACAAAATGTATGCATGATATTTCTTCAACATTCGTCAATTTCACTGCCTGTCACTTGCCGCGTTGCAAAGTTAAAAGTTAACCAACTCGCACTACTGCTGCTGCTACTGCTACACCACAGCGGCCGCATTGTGGGCACACTAGTGAGATTGTATATATTTCTGCTTTTTGACAGCGAATACTACTACTACTACACCACAGCGGCCGCATTGTGCTCGGGCAGTAAGATAGGTTTGAATAAAGTAGAATGTTATTCATATTGTAATATCGACTGCATTAGCGACATTTAGACATTTTGAATATCGACTGTTTTAGCGTAATTTAGACATTTTAGATATCGATCAACGACATCTAGTGGGGGATTAGTGCTGAATTTAAGTGCATTCAGCAAGTGTCAGAACCTTCAGGAATTTTCTAGTACATACCTCAGGCACGTTCCAGAACTATCGATATCTCACTAAATGGGCAAATCGTCGCCAGGAAGGAAGATTCTGGATTCGTATCTCGGGTATAAATACTACGAGCATTGAGAGCATGGACACAGTTGACTTGAGATTTATTAGAGATACAGTTGAAAAATGATTTGGATAGAGATTTTGATAGTGAATTATAATTACAGAAGAATTTGTTTGAGATTAATTGTTTAAGTTGTTTGGAATAAAAGAGTTGTGAATAATTGGATTTAAAGAGTTGAATGTTGTTGAAATAAATAAAAGATAATCAGTAGTTTGTGAAAAGATTAAATAAAGACAAATAGAATAGAAAAGCGGAAAAAGTTTTATCATTGCGAACCGACAAACACGTTACAATATTTTCGCATATTGCTTATACGAGGCTGCAAACAATATACAAAGTGGCGCAAAAGTCATCACCCTACCGGAAAATGCTCTCATTTTTGCAAATGTCGTTATATGTCATCGCGACTTTTGTCAAGTAAATAGTAGCAGCAGAATACACGTAGATAAACCAAACTAAACTATATGTACTTTACAAGAACGCGGAACAATTGTGTCAATGTTTTGACAAATAATCGCTCAGAAGTTTTGAATCAACGTGAACTGGCCAAACACTGCGGCATTTGTCTAGTCCCAGAACAGCCATTCGGTAGAGAATATCACGGCGGTGGCTGCAGATGTCCAAGAGCATCCTCAAACATCAACAAGACAACGGACCAACCAATTGGGCATCCATAGACGGTCTCAACAGCAAACAGTACAAGGTGCAAACAGTATTGCCTCGCATGTTAATTACAACCAAGCTCTCCTAAACATTAACTGCGATGATGATGGTTTTCCATTGAAATCATGAGTAACAAAGCGCATACGTGAATAAGCAAAATTAGCCGTGTTTTTTTGATAGCTGTATACCCAGACCAGTAAGATTTTAGCCACAAAGCAATAACAACACACCAAGTGGGGATAAATAACCCAGCAGCAGCAAGTGAGGATAGAACTACATAAGTTGACCACCAGAGCGCAAAAAATCTCATAAATTAGCCTTTAGCCGATCGTATTTGTTGCTTTTCCTCGGTTTTGACATTTGCAAACTGTCAAACGAAGAAAAAGAAATCGAGCCGCAAACCAATTGGTTGGCGCGGCTGCTACTGTGGATGAAGTGAGTATAGATCGTTTTTTGACTAAAGTGAGTATAGTTATCAAAAAAACACGGCTATTATCTCTTCTGGAGCACTGAAAATCCGCGTATAATGGACGAAAGCCACTACATCCTCTCAAAGTCACTGGTTGATGGGGCGTCTACTTTGGAAAGGTGATTGGCCCATATATTTTCGAGGACGAAAGACGTTGGTAACACGGTTACTGTGACTGATGAGAACTATGATTAACGACTTCCTGCTACCGTAAATTGAAGAATTGGGTTTGGATAGCATGTGGTTCCACCACAATGGAGCAACCGCACACACTAGGCGTGTTTTTTTGAAACCTTGCTAGCCAGTAGTTGCTAGTGAAGTCAAATTTCACACGTAAAACAAATACAACAACCGGCTGGCTACAACTCTAGGTGCGTTTTTTTCGTTATCTGTATAGGCTTAAAAAATATTTTCCATTTTAATTACAACAACAACAAAGCCTGTATCGAATTGCGAAATCTGCATAACTATCCAGCATTATTTCCTTAGCCGCGATAAAAACTGTGCTACCAAACTGCTATCGAAAATGTCATAAAAGTGACATAAAAGACATTTGTAAAAAAAAAATGCTAGGGAAGGAACACAAAAAATGAAAAAAAAAGTAATTAATAGAAAATTTGCAATAAAGAAATCATCTAAAATTAATAATTAGCCAACAAACATACTGTAACGTGTTTGCCGGTTCGCAATGATAAAACTTTTTCCTCCTTTCTATTCTATTTGTCTTTATTAAATCTTTTCACAAACAACTGATTATCTTTTATTTATTCCAACAATATTCAACTCTTTAAATCCAATTATTCACAACTCTTTTATTCCAAACAACTTAAACAATTAATCTCAATCAAATTCTTCTGTAATTTTAATTCACTATTAAAATCTCTATCCAAATCACTTTTCAACTGTATCTTTAATAAATCTCAAGTCAACTGTGTCCATGCTCTCAATGCTCGTAGTATTTATACCCGAGATACGAATCCAGAATCTTCCTTCCTGGCGACGATTTGCCCATCTAGTGAGATATCGATAGTTCTGGAACGTGCCTGAGGTAAGTACTAGAAAATTCCTGAAGGTTCTTATAATTGCTGAATGCACTTAAATTTAGCACTAATTCCCCAATAGATGTCGCTGATCGATGTTCTAAATGTCGCTAATACAGTCGATATAACAATTCCACTAAATGTCGCTAATGCAGTCGATATTACACTGCTCCCCTCCTAAACTTGTTCGTCCCGAACAAGAGCATCTCTTAGTCCCCGTTGAATTCTGTAGACAACATCGTTGATTCGTGTAACCACTGTATAGGGACCCTCCCAGTCCTGCTGCAGCTTCGGAGACCTCCCTTTTTGTCGATGGGGGTACAGCCTGGTACAGCCATTCCAGATCTCCCTCCTGTAATCCCGGCGTTGTTGTCCTCGCATCATACCTGGTCTTCATGTGATTACTGGCTATTTCTTGTGGCGACATTTTCTCAGTTCGTAGCTCTTGAAGCTCTTTATCGGTAGAGCGAAGTTTTTCCTTTAAAGCTTTGATTTCCTCCTCCAGTGGCACCATCAATGATCGTAGAACTCTAGCATCTTCTTGAGCCTTCTGCATAGAGTCGTCCTGACTATCATGATCACTGGTTGCTGAATCCGCTCCCACTTTGCGTGCTAAAGTTTTCTTAACGTTACTCACTACTGGAGCTAGGCCTGGAGTTTCCTGTTGGTATTGGAGAATGCCTGCCTTAAGTTTCCTGTTCTCCTGTCTCAATCGACTATTGTCCTCTTGCAGCTTCTCTAGATCTGCCTTACACTTGAAAGACCCCTCAATTGTTTTCTGCATCAAAACATGCAACGACGATATCTCCTCTTGAGTCCCTTGCTCATTGAACTTTCTCTCTCGATCGGAACTACACTCAGCTACATACGCAACACTCTTCATTTCGTCGTAATTGCGTCTGCCACGAAATGCGTAGCCATCATCTCGTCGATCTCTCCACCATTCTCTATCGCAACCACTACCGAACCCAACGCTACCTCGGTATCCATTGTTGCGATTGTTACGCCAATCGTTGTTCCAGCTGCGATTCCAATTGTCGCCTCCCTTTCGGTCAAAGTTTTGTCTTCGGCTTCGGTCATATGGACAGCTTCCGTTTCTTCGTGGTGCTCTGCACTGCCGTTGTAGATGTCCAATCTTGTTGCAATTCCAGCAACGAATCTGCCGTTCTGCGGCGTTATTTTGGCGCTCGACGTCCACTCTCTGGCAGGAGCATTCCTCGGTGATTATTTCCCTGACACGATGGATTCTCTGGGAGGCCTGATCTGCTGCCTCCATTGTCAGGGCAAAAGCCAAAGCCTCAGCAAGTGTTTTCTTCCCAGCCATTCGAACAGCCATTTGTAGTTTTTCGTCGTTAATGGCTTGGATAAACGCTTCGGTTGCCATTTCGTCGATGATCTCCTTTCCAGTATTGGGGTAGGACAGATGCGCCAGACGTTCCACATCTGCCTGCAGCTGCTGCAGTGTCTCTCCCTTCATTTGAGCCCTTCGGCGCAACTGGACCCTGTATACTTGTTGCATATGGTCATCACCGAATCGCATCTCAATGGCCTTCAGTAGCGAGCCGTAGTCACGATGTTTGTCATCCGCGAGGGTTTGGAGTAGTTCGGCGGCTGAGCCTCGGAGTGCAAGTGTGAGTGCAATCGATTTTTCTTCCTCGTCCCAATTGTTGGCCAATGCGGCGGCTTCGAATTGTTTCTTGTATATAGGCCATGATGTTTGACCATCGAATACCGGGGGCTGCATTTCCTTCCTTCTCGGACCTTCGATTGAACTCACACGAAGTTTTTGCCTCTTCACACCGTCGAGTTCGTTGGTCAGATGTTTGAATTGTTTTTCCATTTCTTCGTACTGACCTCCGAATTTCGCCTCCAATCTCTTTTCGACATCTTCGAATTGTTGGTCGATGGCCTCGAATTTGACGTCTAGACTTTCAAATTTTCCGTCCAGAATATCAAATTTGGCGTCAAGCTTGGCGTCCAGAGCGCTCTTCTGTTCGTCGGACTTCTTATTCTGCTCGTCGAACTTTTTATTCTGCTCATCGAACTTTTCGGTGAGCAATTTCATTAGAGAGGCCATGTCCGTCGTTGTAATTGGATTCTCCTCCTCTTCGACGTCGAATAGCTCAGTTTCAGGGTCTCCGCCGTCTTCTAGCACAGCATTCTGCAACCGGAGCACTAATTCTCTTTTAAGTCCACTGGTCTGAAGATTTCTCCTACCCAGCTCCGCTTTTAACTGGACCAGGGACAAGTTTTCCAATTTGCGACCCATTTCTGTTCAAATTTCAAACACTGTTTAAATTTCACCACTATTCCTTTTGTCCAGAAACTGTTTCTTGAACGTTTTTATCACTCTGAAAAAGTTTTATCCCACTTCTGACACCAAATGTAACGTGTTTGCCGGTTCGCAATGATAAAACTTTTTCCTCCTTTCTATTCTATTTGTCTTTATTAAATCTTTTCACAAACAACTGATTATCTTTTATTTATTCCAACAATATTCAACTCTTTAAATCCAATTATTCACAACTCTTTTATTCCAAACAACTTAAACAATTAATCTCAATCAAATTCTTCTGTAATTTTAATTCACTATTAAAATCTCTATCCAAATCACTTTTCAACTGTATCTCTAATAAATCTCAAGTCAACTGTGTCCATGCTCTCAATGCTCGTAGTATTTATACCCGAGATACGAATCCAGAATCTTCCTTCCTGGCGACGATTTGCCCATCTAGTGAGATATCGATAGTTCTGGAACGTGCCTGAGGTAAGTACTAGAAAATTCCTGAAGGTTCTTATAATTGCTGAATGCACTTAAATTTAGCACTAATTCCCCAATAGATGTCGCTGATCGATGTTCTAAATGTCGCTAATACAGTCGATATAACAATTCCACTAAATGTCGCTAATGCAGTCGATATTACAATTATCTGTCAAATGACCAAAATGCCAATGTTGTCAATGTTCTATATTACACTATGTGACCAAATTTGCCACTGGTCATTCAAGGCATTTTGTTATATCTTTGATAGTGAATTGTGGTAACGCTGTATGTGTCAAAGGGCACAACAGAAATAAAACACAGCAGATAACAAAAAGACAAACCCCTAATTTTCACTGAACTGAATAATCAAATAATAAACAAACAACGAAAAAAACACTAAAAACCAAGA
>OX638381.1:58778067-59093075 GCA_951813785.1 Criorhina ranunculi | reverse complement strand
CATTTCCACGATTGAAATAGTAAGCTATAGATTACCAAAAAAACACCTATTACCTGCTCAAAAGTTATTTACCCCTCGTTTCCCTCATACTCTTTTTAAACCAGAAGCTTTTATTATTCGCTGTCACTTTTTATTGGTCTACGTATAAATTAACTTTTTTTTGAGAAATAAATATGAACTCAAAAATAAAAGTTTATTTTAGTATGCTTAAAAATAGTGAAATTTTGGTTGGTATTGGCATTGAAAATATATTGTTAAGAACTCAAACATTTTTTATTTATATTAGTATTTCGTTTTAACATACAACAGAGAGAAAAAGAAATAACAAACGCTATAATTTCCAAAATTATTAAACTAATGAAAACTCCAAGTAATACTTCTGAATTATTTGATGCAATTTGAGACAATTTACTAACGCAACCCTATTAATACGAAGATAGTTTTAGATGTATCATTTAATTTTATCTCACAGATTATTTTACCTTTTCATATATGCCGACATGGAAAGTAGCATCAAGTTTATGTTTTCTGGCTATTTCGCATGTTATTTCACTCATATCTTGATTGCAACATGATTCTGGTATGTTGAAAAATACGTTAAGTGATAAAAACGCAATATTTAGTATGTCCTCTCTACCGACATTGTTGTATCGACTTGCTATCCAATCACTCGGTCCATCTGCACCGCAGCACTTAAGCTGAAATAATACTTGTATTAATTTGTAATGCTTTCGCCTAAAGAAAAATACATACTTGCTTTTGAATTACATCGAATGTGACGGTTGTAGCACTAATTTGTCCATATTCTTCTTGAATTGAATGTTTAACGGAAGCTCTTATTATGTCATTAAATCGGTCTCTATTTTTAAGCATCCACGCTCCTGCTGCTATCTCAAAACCCACAATAAGGAGTAACGTAAACATAAACTGGGGCCCATTGAAATAATAAGTAATTTCATATATATTTGTTTTATTAAATCAAAGGAAAAACTCACCGCACCAAGAATACATTTTGATTGCTTAAGAATGCCGTAGCAAGCAAGCCATGCGCTCAGAAGTATAAAGCACCCAGCGAACAGGAAAAGATAAATTATAATGTATAAAATTTCTCCAGATTGTGTGAATATTAAAGAAAACATGGGGTCATTAAGCATCCAAAAGCTTCCAACAATGATAGAGGATCCTAGAAACTAAAATATTGTAAATAAGTAATTATTTTAAGCACACAAATCCTAAAGAATTTAAACCAGATGTTTTACAATTTCACATTGCAAATTTTACAATTAACCTAAATGGTTTTTAAACATGTGTTTACTCGTATTCATGTAAATCTAAGCTAAGCTATCACATATTCTCGCTAGCGCCCTCTATAACTTCCCATACTCTACTTTATCCACAACGACTCTGCTCCCTTAGGCCCAATGCACACGGAGCAACTGAAAAAAAACTGATCAGCGATGCGAATTGGCAACTTGTTTGCTTTGAGTCATACCCTGTGTAATCAAATGGGACGCCGCACACATCGCTACTGGTTTAAAACTCGTTTGTGACTCACAAAAACCGGTTTGTAACCAGTCGTCTGTTGATTTGCATGTCGGGTTGCCTATTGATTTCAGTTTCTAGTTTATCGAAGATGAGCGAACAACAGACCAACCAGTTGCTGGGGGGGGGGACATTTCCGAAGACATTTATCCATGACGACACTGAACGAACTAGTGATTTTGATTGGTGATGAGTTTCCTCGTGTGTGGAGTCAAGTCACCGCTGAGTTCGTAACTGGTCTGTAGCCCGAGTTGCCAATCGGTTTAGTTTTTTTCCAGTTGCTCCGTGTGCATTGGGCCTTAGTCACTTCATTACGTTGTCTGGATGTTATCTGCGGCAAGAAACTTAATTTCCGTTTCAATATTGATAAGGAGGGCCAACTCCGCGTATGGTTTTGTGAAACGTTGGCTTAAGAATTTTTCGACTCCATAATAACATAGGTAGATACAGTAAAAGCCCTTTAAATCGGAAAACGCGTTTATTCGAAAAAAAAAAATTCCGAATAAATGAGAGTAGGTTTTCAATTTGTTTATGTAAAAATTAAATTAAACTAGCAAAAATTAAATAGCGCAATGATTGAACACGTATAGGTAGCAAATAGATCACAAATATGTAGAAGTCGGAACAAATCATCAAAATGTCTATTGGGGGAGTCCCGTCAATTCACATTTAGAAGGCGGGAAAAATCATAAACAAAATTGTATTGGGGGAGTCCCGGTAATCCACATTTAGATGTTGTTTTGGAAAACATCAGTACAGTTTAAGTTGGCGATAAAAGTAAATCGTAGTCCTTAAGCACAAAAGTTGATACATATTTCTGCGTAAAGAAAACTTAATTATAATTCAGGTGAAAATGTCAGTTAAACAATGTTTTAAGTTACAAAAAGGAATTATAATAAATTTTATGTATTATTTGCAATCTTTTTTGTTAATAAAATAATTTTTCGTTTTAAGTTCTTGCATTTTTTCATCAATAGGAACGCGTTTTAGCGCATAAAAAAAAAATCTCTCATTTATTCGGAAAATTCCTTTATTCGGACTGACCTTCCCCCCAACCATTTCGAATTAGCGAGGTTTTACTGTAATAAATCTCTTTACTTCACCTTCAAATGGTCTCTCCAAAAATATGCTAATTAAGTATGATTACAAAATTCATATTCAGCGAATTGAAGTCGCCCAGCGTTTTGCCTTACGTGATATTCTTTGGGCCGTCAGCTTTAACCTAACGCCCTATGTAGATCTCTTGAAACTGGTCAACTAACAGTTTTCTTAACTTGTACCTGTACTCCTTATTCATCAGCTGTTAGCTGATAACGTCTTTTGTCCCGTGCTGCTGCAAATGATATCCCTTAACACCAATACACTTAACCTAACGAAGTTTGATTTAGGTTAAAAATGTTTGGCCCTACCGTCAAAAGAGACACTGAGGTGAGTCGAAATGCTAAAATTTCAATAATATTCGTAATAAACTATATTCCACGAATATATGCCCAATTTTAGTACTTAATGCCCCTCGAAGGTAGATTTTCAGTGACAGTTTTCACAAAAGAGGCAAAGATGCTGAGTTTTCACTGTTCATCGATACGGAGCTCAATGGTGATGTTTGCTAAAAATTTGCTGAAAAACGTTGAAGACTTGGTAACTTATGGTTAAAATATTTAGTACGAGCTTTAATTTTAAAGATCCATTAAAGCATGTACAATCTCTTTAATGGCCCCAAACCACAGTTGGGCCACCGCCGTTCTTTAAGGCAGCTCAAACATTTGTTTGATTATACCGAGTTCAGGTACTCGTCGTACGTAAACAAGCCCATCGGAAGATAATTGAAGATTAGATATGAACGTAAATTGTTACAAGTGATGCCAACAGAAGTGTGTTAAAAAAGAGTAAACTAGGCCTTATGACAAAGCAAAGTAAATAACTGAGCACATAAGAATACTAACTCTAAACGTACTCAAAATATTTGGCCATAATACAGGCCAGTAAGTTTGAAAGTCATATAAGTACAAATGTTCATATCAACAATTTATTCACGGGATAAAAAATCCCGAAAAATTTCAGAACACTTTAAAGTCTAGTCGAAGGCAATGAGTGCATGATACATTACCTACACACTAATGACTAATCGACTATTTTCAGATCATATTTCGCTTTAACAATAATCAAACGGAGGCGAACACGTTCGCAGCAATCCTAAAAAGATACAAATGGAAAGACTATCTTGCCAACAAGTACACTATGGTGTTAACCACTAATCTTTATATATGTATGCTTGTGCTCATAATATTCCTCTAGAAATTGAATGCCTCGATGGTATAGTTAAGGACTCAATTCGTATATCATGTGCTACGCCAAACAAAAACATTTAGGTTCAAGGGAAAAGTGGCTCGATAAGAGAGTGTATTGAAGCTCGTAAAAAACCCTTTTTTTGGTTGAAAATGCCGAGAGTGTACCCGAAAGACGAAGTTGTTAGATTACGACATTTCTCTGAAAACCAGCATTATGAAATGTTACTGAACTCAAAATGTCTAAGATGCGGTGACGATACTGCCAGATCACTTTCTGGATGTAGAAATGCTACTGAGTTTTTGGAGGTTTGTACGGGAATTAAGTAACAAAACCATTGTCAATAGAGATTTACCGGTTCAACTACAAGTCTTGATTGCCTTTTTTAAAGAAATATCAAAAATTCCTTTGTAGGGGTTACAGTTCGGGGTTTAGATTGGTTGGGGTATTGGATTAACCTCTTTCTATTGCCGATATCAAAGGAAGGATTCAAAAAACTACAAGGTGTCTAAGCAAAATATATAAGTATAACAAGATATTTCCACAAAGTTTGGAAAAGTAATCGAAAAGCTATACAGCCACACGACTTCCTTTATTCACTAAGGAAGCAATTTGAAGTAGAGATTGGTCTGAGGCAAGGGTGCAATTTAAGTCCGCTTCTGTTTTCCATCTTTAAAGATTATATTCTTTTAGAAGGTGCGAGCATAACTTCATCGTTGCAAATCAAACTTCTTTATGCTGATGACCTCGTCGTTCTAGCCGATTCACTACACGGATTGAAGGTGATGATAAATATGCTGTTTGACTACTCCGAAAAATGGAGACTCCAGGTAAATCCTACCAAATCAAAAATATTGATTTTTCGGAATCTAGAAGGTAGAATTTGCCCTAACGAAAGTGGAACTTCAAGTGTCAGGATATAGAAGTTGTAAAGGAGTACAATTACCTTGGTAATAAACAATTGAACTTAAAGATAGCTAAATTTAAAGCTGCGTTAAATGCAACTTGGAAAAACGCAATCGGCAACAGCAACGTAGACCCAGTGTCGAAATATAATATTGTTCAAGTGATAGCAAAAACGGTTATGTGCTACACGGTTCAAAAGGAGTTTGATATAGTTTAACAGATTTTGAAAAATTTTCTGAAGAGTTCTTTTAAACTACGAAATGCTACCCCAAATCACGTTCTCACGCTAACGCTAGAAGCAGGACTCTCACCAGTGTTTATATTAACACTTAAAATGCAGATAGATAATGTATTAAAAACGCTGTAAATGGATGATAGACGCCTATCGAAAAAGATTTCGTTGCACATTCTCGGGGGAAAATGTGCTGGTTAAAGCCTTGGCAAAGTCTTAAAGAAGCTAGTGGACGGCAATTGGAGCTAGCACTAGAAAACCCCGACACCTGGAAGCATCAATTTTACGATCTTATAAGGGCAACCGACACCACGGAGCGGGAAGTATACTCACGTCCTAATTACAACTTAGTAGAAACAACTATTTTAGACCTAAGTATTCAAGAACGCTTATTTCAACCGTGCTCAAAACAAGGTGTGAATTGCTGCCTTTCAACTTTATTCCGTATAGGGAAGACTTTTCTGTAATATGTGAGATATGCAATCCGATGGAAAAGGAGGAAGTCTTCCATTTCATTGGCAAATGTCCTATTTTGAGTGAAATCCAGATAATCGTTTTTGGAACAAATCTATTTAACGACATTAAATTGACCATCTTATTAAATGGTGATATGTAATTGGTTTTCTTTGTTCAGCTATGTGAAGACTCCGGCATTAAGTTACAGAAAAAAAATCCTAGAAAAACGTTTTAAAAAAATTAAGTTGAAAATTAAAAAAACAAATGTTTGTTAAATCTTTTTATATTTTATTAGTTTATATTTGCTCTTTAAATTGTACAACTTTTAATTCCTAACCAGGCCCACGGCATTTGCCATGCTTATCTAATGATTTGTTAGGCAAATTTATTTTAAGAAACAAACATTTTGAAATAAAATCATATTGAATTGAAATTAAATGTAAATGTAAATTTAAGCTTCAAATAAGATATTCATTTATAAAAAGTGAAGAACGAAGTATGTACACACATGCAGTAAGTATTTATAATACTTAAATAGCTATAACTTTCAGGTATGTAGTTAGAGACATTGTCGACCCTGGATGACCCTAAGAACAAACCAAAAATAACGCTTGCTAAGACATCAATTAAGTAGTTAAAGTCTACTTTCGAACAACTAAAGTGTCTCTATATAAAACTCTAATATGCACAGCCCTAGTACAAATGTATGTATGTTTATTAAATTACTAATAATAATTTCCTCACAACATTCTAAAATAATTTTTCTTTTCTTATTTCTTGTTTTTTAGGCAATTTCACATAAAAACAAGAAAAAAAACGTTGATTTTTTTCATGGTTAGCATATTGAATAGCACATTAAATTTAATCTTCATTCTTCTACACCTATGTATGTATCTGTTTAATTTTATTTATAAAGATGGGATGGAGAAATGTATTATACCAATTCCAAAACTAGATTACAAGCCGACGGAAGAATGTATGAACACTCGATGTTCTATATTTTATATGTTTCAGCAATATCTGAATATAATCTATGTTTAAACCACAAAGAAAATTTAACACAAGTATGTACTTACAAATTGTACAAATAAGCGATACATACTCAATATAAACAGGAGAAATATACATACCCAATATAAACAAGAGAAAATTGCCGTGAAATACTTGACACAACAAAACAAATTCATTTCTTGCATGATTTCAATTATTAATAATTTTTTAATGAATCAAAGAAAGGGACACTTTTAATATTCATATTCCACTTTTATTTTCCTTTGCTGGTTATTCCAAAATGATTGTGTTGATTAAACTAAAAATTGACATAGTGCAAAAGAAAACTTTTGTGCCTATTAAAGCTTTCAGGACATTGTAAAAGCTTAAAGGTGTTTCCAGTGCTCATGTACTACAATTTTTGTATCGACAAAAATGGCATGAATTGAAACAAAAAAATATTTTTTTGCAAGAGAGCATTTTGAAATGAAATTTTTCTGTAATCTGCAATTCTCACATGTGAAAAGTTTCACCTTTCAAATTCAGAATTACGTGCTCTATGATTTGCTATTTAGAAAAAGCTTATTTACAGCGTTTACCGTTTTCTTTGCTTATAATGAATGAAGAAACAGGCTAGAGAAGAACCTCCCAAACTCCCCATTAGTGGAGCTCCGATTTCTGTAAATCGTTCAACCAGCTCAACAGATATAATCCATGGACCGTCATACAGCAGCCTTAGCGAGCTCAGAGTTGCATCGCTGGCAGCTCAAAACGACAGTTTCCAAACTATCGTAGAACAAGCGCAGACACAAATCCCAACTGGCTCGGTTAGCAAAACCTGCAACATTTGAGAAAGAAAGCGTTAAGTCCCCTAAGACTTGAATACATACATCAATCCGGCTGTAGTAAATGCGTTTTCTACCTACCAAAACTCCATTGAGGAAGATATATCACAAAATCTAAAAACTGAAATGCGAATTTGTTTGCTAGATTTTATGAAAGAGATCAATTTAGTTACCCGTACAACTCCCCCACCCGAACAGGCATATCCAAAGCCAGCAGGCAATCCGCGTACACTCAAATTCAAATTTTTTATTTCATTTCTTTATTTTTCAAATTCAAATTCAAATTTATTTTACATACTTAAATAGTATAAGTACAATAAGACTGGGTCTTTTTTAGTACAAAGATAGTTATAGTGCATTATTTAACAAATTAGGCTAAGTACATACCTATATAATTAATATAAAATAAAAAAACAAAAATTACATTCTGAATAATAAATAAAAAGAAAAAGAGAAGGGAAAAAGAATGCGTATTAAGGAAAAAGGGGAACAGGAACAGGAAGGAACAGTGCTTACATATCGCTACAATGCAAAATATTTAATAGCTGCGGATTTTAAGAAGGCAAACTGTTCTGCTGGATCGTGCAAATTGCAATTCATTGCACAAATACGTTGGTAATTTTTTCTGAATTATTTTGAATAAGAATATATAACATCCTGCGTTGGTAAATTTTTCAACAGAACTTCCTAGTACTTTATTGGAGTGGTCAGAAATATGAACATACATATCTCGGTAATCTATAAACATATCTTACTGCACCGTTGAAGCTTACTTGAGGTTTATGTCGAGAAAATGTGTCCGGGTTGCAGTAGACAACTTCTGCATACATAATAATTGGAACAATCAATGTCTTAACTAACTTTAAGTACCCATTTAAAGTAAACAGGGTGAAAGGTGCAGAAATCCACAGCTTGCTAAGACGTCCATAAATACGAACCACTTCATAAGTAACATGATGGTGACAGGTGAGCTTTGAATTAGCAACCGAGTGTTTTTACAGAGTCAACTAGTTTAAGCTTGGCATCAGATAGCCAGATATCGTGTTGAATATTACGATCAACAGGACGACGTGATATTGGTAAGACCTGAGACTTAGATGGGTTGAGAGATAGTCCATTAGCAAGCGACTAATTTCAGCTGAGGTCTTTATTTAAACATGACACTAGTTCAATCATGCATGTGAATGGACGAGACAAATAAAGTTGCATATCATCGGCATACAAGTGGATACAGGCATGTTAGCATACAGAAGGTAGATAATAATTTATAAACATACAGAACAGAATTGGTTCCAAAATAAAACCCCGCGGTACACCAACTATCATAGGCCTATCAGATAGAAAACTTCTTAGGAGCTTAACCGCACTAGGTGAGAAATCGAATAAATTACGCAACTTCCAGCAAAGTATATCGTCGTTAACTTTGTCGAAAGCCTTCGAGAAGTCAAGCAGACACAAAAGAGTAAGAAAACCTTTATAGAATTCACACCTTATGTCATCGAGGATTTTCCCCATGGCTGTAGAATAACTGTGGCCGGATTTAAAACCAAATTGGAAAGGATTTAGCAATGAATTCGGAAAGAGGTGATCTTACATTTCCTTAGCTAAAATTGTCTCGAAGACTTAAGATAAACATCGTAAAACGCTTGTAGGTCTAAAATCACTTGGGCACAAATCTATAGGAATAATTTTTACATGTTTCCAACTCTCGGGAAAAGTAGATGTCATAATGCATGTGTTAACAATGTGCTTTAAATGTGATATGATTTCAGGTGAAGTTATTTTTATAAAACGCTAAGGTATGCCGTTATCGCCAGTAGATTTTGTTTTATGGCTGCTAAATTCAGGATAACATCACTCTCAGATACCAGCTTAAATTCCAATACGTTGAGATTAGGCAAAGATGATTCATCTCTCAAAACAAGGCTATGAGCTGTAGGGGTGTTGTGAAAATAGGCATTCATGTCATTTGCTTCATTTGTTTTTAATTGGTATTGGAGTATAGTTATGTCTCGTATTAAATATGACTTACAATGTTTTGTCCTTGTTAATTTGTATACGCCATTGGTCAAACCATTTAAGGGTCCTGTTGAGCATGAGTTGTAGTTGTGCAGTTGCTGTTGGTAGTTCCTTATGTGAAGTTAGTAGGATTGTGTCATCCACAATAGTTGCAATCATATTAATGTTGTGTTGTGGGAAGGGTAGCAGTATATAGAACATAAAGCAGTGGACCTAGACGCTTCCTTGTGGAACTCCTGCCCTCGTCGGGAGGATTGTTAAAGCTTCGTCTTTATACTTAACACAGAAGCAGCGCCCAGTTTTGTAGCTCTCAATAATTGAATAGAAATCTGGTGGGAGTAAATTTTGTAATTTGTATAGTAGTCCCTTATGCCAAACTTCGTCAAAGGCTTTTGCCACGTCGAGAAAGATCCCCACACAATATCTTTTTCCCTCTAGGTCTTTTGAGATTTTGTTTGTTGCGCTGTGGATTTGTTGCACTGTCGCCGTCTACGAAAGCCAAATTTGTTTTGAAGTTGTTATTTATTAAGGTGGGTTCTTGTTGGTCCAGGAGTAGCTTTTCAAAGATTTTCGATAGGAGCGGAAGTAAGCTTATTGGTCTGCTTGTGTCAGATCAGGAAGTTGCAAAGAAATACTAAGAATTATACACACCGGCAAAAATACCAATATCTGGCCAGTTATCCTGGGCCCTCGAAACAAATTCTGAAAACTATAATAACATTAGGTGTGTTTTTTTGGTATCCCGTATGGGATTGGCGAAAAAAACGACATAGAGGACAAGGAATTTGCGTGTTAAATGCAACAACAACTTATCCCACATAGCATTAGCTAAGACCACAAAATTTTCTGGGCTTAACTTTATCCCAGATAAAAACGGTGCTACCAGACTCGAGTTTCTATGGAAACGTGACAACTGACGTGCGTTGATGTCAGTCGAGCGATTCTTTGTTATGAAAAAATGGCTGAACAAAACAGATAGTCCGTAAAATCAGAAATGCAATATGCAAAATAATTCAATAAATCTATATTTATTGTTAGCATACGTAAAAAGTGGTCAAGACCTGAGGAATTGGGGCTGCTGAGATGTTATTTAGCTTTTGTTTTGGTTGTCTATCTCACAGCTGTTGAGTTTAAATGTCAATCCACACGCAGTGCTGCCAATTTTTTTGTGATGACATTATTAGTCCCAGATGTCGTTTTTTTCGCCAATCCCATATGGGATACCAAAAAAACACACCTATTACCTGCGCTTCAAAATCACTGCACCAAAACGAGTGCTATATGAATAGCATCGTAAGGGTTTTCATAACCCCTTGAGCGCTAGAAAATTATAAAAAAAAACCTTCTTAATCCATTGTTCGGACTGCAAAGAACTGCAAGCCCTTAAAAAAAAGGATAAGTACAGTACAGTATACTCGTACATGTATTTTAATTAGGCATGCCTGTCGTAAGAGGCGACTAAAATCCCATCTCCGTATACCGAGTATATAGTGTATACAAAAAATGCAATGAACGAAACGAAAAGATATATTACCCCAGGTGGCAGTCCAGCTTTACTGGAAAATCCACCCTCTTCGGAGGTCGGCTCTACGGATTCTGGGGAGAGCCACTTATTGCAATCCAATGACCCTTTTTCAAAAAGCTCAAGGGTATCTCGATCTCCTCCACCAAGATCGAATAACTCCGGGAAAAGAAGTCCGACGGGAGCGCCAGCGCGCGAAAAACGGGACTCAGAGAAATATAAAAGCTTCGAGGAAGAAAATAAAGCACTCCGAAACAAGCTTAGCGAAATGGATCTACTCTATCAAGATCTTAAGAAAGAGTTAGACTTATTTAAAGAAGAAAATAAGTTCCTAAGGGATACACATTTGCAGAAAGAACGCGAATGTACTCCAGCACGCTTAGCTATTCCGGAATACCACAACGACGAAGAAGAGCTAGAACGCGAAACGAATCGGGTCCCAAAGAAAAGACCTAGTAAGAAACGAAGAGCCGGTTCTTCGCCCGAAGTCGAAACCCTTAGAGAAGAAAATCATAAAAAACCGCAAGAAAAACAACTTCGAGCGCAATCTCGTCCACCGCCACCAATAAACATCATCGGGATAGCGGAATATAATAAGTTGCACAGCCTCCCCAAAGAAACGTTAACGTCCAAATCTAGGGTTACATCTTTGAGGAATAATGCGTGGAAAATTAACGTCGATAACCACGACGACTACCGCAGAGTATCCCAAAAGCTTAATACCGAGAAGATCCAGTGGTATACTTTCGAAATTAAGTCAGAAAGGCCACATCGTGTTATAGCAAGGGGACTCCACCCCTCATTCACCAAAGAAGAAGTTATGAACGACCTTCAAGCCAAAGGCTTTAAAATTCTTGATGCCGTAAATATCATCAAGAAGGAGAAGCAACAATCGGAAATAGACAAGGACATCCTGATAAGACGTGGACTTCCGCTTTTTATGCTTACCTTCGATAAGTCTGATAATATCGACGATATCTACCGAATTAAAATTATATTAAATATCGTGGTCAAAATTGAGCCCATGCGTAGAAATATAAGAAAAATTCCGCAGTGCAAACGTTGCCAAGGATTTAATCACATGCACATGTATTGCAAAAAAGAAGCGCGATGTGTGAAATGCGCCGGAAATCACCTCTCCCAAGACTGTGGAGTAAACAAACAAACCTCCGCAACCTGTGCCAATTGTAAGGGAAAGCACCCGGCAAATTATAGAGGCTGTGAAGTAGCTAAGGAGTTGCAAAAACGGAGAGATGCGCTCCTAAAGCCTCAGAATGCAAGAACAAAACCGCTAACTAAAACAAAGCGGAAGACCGCTCAGGAGAAAGTACTCTAACCAAAACCACCGGGTTCTGAGCGCAAAAAGTTGAGAGAAAGAGTGACAACAAAAAAGTCCTCGACAGCTATTCCGAAAAGAAACGGTACTGGAAAGTTACCATTAGAAAAGCCATCGGGTAATGGTCCTCGGACAGCAGGAGTGCAGACTTACGCTCAGGCCGCGGCATCCGAAAAACCAAAAAACGTTGAAATTTCTACAGACCCTGTTTCACATGTTTTCTCAGTTATTCTGTCAAAACTTAAAGAGCAAAGCAAAATAAATACAATTATTCTCGATAGGTTAGTAAAGCTCGAAAGTAATTCACGAAAAACGCGTAATTCAACTAGAATATGAATGAAAAACGAATGATAAAAATATGTACTTGGAATGCAAACGGACTTTTGCAAAAACTCGATGAATTGGAAATATTCATGCCTGAAAAAGATATTGACATTTGCTTGATTACTGAAACTCACGTGAAAAATGGATCGCATTTAAAAATCAAAGGCTATAATGATTTCCACGCTTGTCACCCCTCGGGGAAAGCGAGAGCCGGGTCATCTTTGTATATTAAAGACTGCATCGAACAATTCGAAGACCTGAAGATAGAGCTTGAAACCTTGCAACTGTGCACAATTATAGTTAAAAACAATCAGCGTACTCTTAAAATCGCATCTATCTACTGTCCTCCGCGTTACACGCTAGAAAAAAGTGATTTTACTAAATCGCTGAAACCTAATTTCATTATTGGCGGCGATTTTAATGCGAAACATACGTTCTGGGGTTCCAGATACATCTCGCAAAAAGGAAGAATACTCTATGGGGCAGGTATGGAGTTCAGCTATGATTTCCACTCGACGGGCAAACCGACTTACTGGCCAGCTGATCCTTCGAAAATACCTGACCTGATCGACTTTTTCGTTGTGAAAGGAATATCTACAAATCACATAAAAGTTGAAGAGAGCTTTGATCTGTCGTCTGATCATTCCCCAGTTATTTTGACATTGAGCGAAAAACAAGCCTATAACCTAGAGCCAGCGAGACTAATTGGTAGAATAACAAACTGGGAAGGCTTTAAGGACGAAACTGAAGAGAATACTGTACTGAGCGTTCCACTCACGACACCCTATGAACTTGAGGTGGAAGTTGACCGCTTCGTTGAGATCATACAGCTTGCATCCTGGAATAATACGCCCAACCCAAGGAAAACGCCGGACAAATTCGGTTTACGATATCCTCCGGAAATAATTGATTTGGTCAGAGAAAAGAGGAAAGCGCGTAAAACAGTGGAAGAAACGACTGCAAAGCGCACTGAATAAAGTTAACGAATGGACGAGGAACTGGCGGATTGCCCTCAACGAAACTAAATCCACCCACGTGAACTTCACATATAAAAAAACGAATGACTTGCCAATTTTTCTAAACTTGGCCCAAATACCTTTTGCGTACGAAGCTAAATACCTGGGAATGACACTAGACGCAAAGCTGAAGTGGATTTCGCACGTGAAAATGAACGCAAAGAACTCGAAATCAAATATAGAGAAGTGTACTGGTTACTCGGAAAACATTCCCAGCTCAGTACCGAGGACAAACTGCTTCTATACAAGCAAGTGCTGAAGCCGGTATGGGCCTACGGGATACAACTTTGGGGTTGTACCAAGAAAACGAATGCGAATATCATACAAACATTCCAAAATAAAGTGCTTAGACAAATTATCCAAGCACCGTGGTATTCCAGAAACGACGATATCCACAGAGATCTCTGAATTCCTGCAATCGAAGCGGAAACTAGAAGTTTCGCACGAAAACATAGAAACCGACTAATGGGACATGTTAACAATATAGTCCTAGCTATTTTGGATGATAGCAATTTATTTCGCCGACTACAAAGAACAAAACCTTGCAACTTGGCGAGATAAGGACTAACCGCGATTAAATTGCGGAACATGCAGGATCTTTCATTGGAAAGTAACCTGCCAAACGTTTTATTTCGTGATAAAAAAATTGCTTGATAAGTTCTAACTAAGTTGCAATATCGAACGAACTTAAATCGAAGGGAGGTGTTTTTATTCAGTAGGAATCTGACACTCCTATGAGACACTATCCTCATAGTGTCTATGTAAGATTTTCACCTACCCTCGGGAAAAAAAATGTATTTTAGTTTCAAACAAACAAAATTGTTAAATATCTTGAAATCTCATATTTCTTGTCAATGCTTTTTTATGTTTTATTTAACGTAAGAATGATTTTCGTATATAATGCTTTAAAGTTATGCCTTTGTTTCCTGCTCTCCTGTAGTTGCTTGTGACTGGGCGTCGCTGCCTTTGCCATCGTCTGTTGATCCAATGACACAACATGGGCATTTCTCCTTAAGAGCTAGGCGATACTTTGGATGGCTATATTTTGTAGAAAGTTCAATGATAAAAAGCTAATCAAATTGCACGGAATCTACAATATGGCGTACCTTATACCATACACTATTGGATTATAAACAGCGCTTGTTTTTGCAAATGCTGCTCCCCAAATTGTGTTCAATGGCGTAAGACCCTCGAATTTGAAAAGACCCATACAATTTAATACTAAGTATGGTGTCCACGCCATAAACCATAATGAAATTGTAACTAAAGCTACTTTCGCAAGTTTTCCTTCGGCGCTTTTTTCAGCATCTTCCGAAGAGCGCAGCGACTTAACGTTCATTTTCTTAGCTTGTTCCCGCATTGCTTTTTCGTGGGCTGATACCGCCTTAAAGAAAATTACAAAAAAAAAAAAAACGTTAAACAGCAACCTTCAATTTTGTTAGTAACTTTTATCAAATTTGCAAAAAAAGGTAATACGTACCGCAATAATGAACCAATAGGAATAGCATATTAAGAACAATGGAACGTAGTAAACAAATATGGAATAAAATATCAAATAAGAACGGGGGTTCCAGTCTCGTTCAAGATATTCAATTCCGCATGATGTCAAATTGCCCTCAGGGACATACCTTGAAATAAAATTTGTTTTAAATGCTTAGTAACAATTTTTATTTTTTTTTACCTGCTCCATCCTAGCACTGGCGCAACTGTCCAGAAAGCTGAAAATGTCCATATAGCAATGATTTTCATTATCGCTAGTTTAATAGTCATTGGACGTCCAGCAACACCTTTCACAATTACTTGATATCGATCGAGAGCCACCATGCACATAGACCAAATGGAACCACAGCCAAACAGTGAACCACACAAACCATATATGTCGCACATCAAAGGACCAAGTACCCAAGTTTCAAAAAATAAATTTATCGTCATCATTGGGCAATTTGCAGCCATCATACAAAAATCTGAGAATGCCAAATTCAAAACCAGTAAATTGGCAGGGGTTCTCAAAGATTTTGTTGTTGAAAATATGTAAACAACCACGCCGTTTCCACACCATGATGTGATTCCCATTATGGTCAAAAAACAACCAAGGATTTTATTCCACATGGGATCCATTGGCGGAAATTGATTCCAGTATGGATGAACAAGATGTGCCATATCGGGTGTGACCTGAAGTGAAATACAGTATTGCTTTTATAAAAAATATTTTTAGATTACTACTTACTTTATCAGTAACAGAGCCATTAGCGGAAAAAGCTGAATAATGTGGTCCAAAAGCTGATGGTTGTAGACTGTAAAAGAGACGCGCGCCATATGCGTAATATTAAAAACTTAGGTTAATGCTCAAAATAAAATGGGCATACTTTTCCATGCTGAGGTACTTTTTTAAACAACTGTATATACAAAACCAAAGTGCATTATATTCACAAGTTAGTTCTTGAAAATTTAAAAGCTGTTCTGACTGGGGCACACTTTATTCTAATGTAACAACCAGTTCTTTGCAGCATTGGGTTTTATAGTTTTTCATAATTCAATTATACTTACCCATACCCTTATTCTATTATTTTTATTTGTAAATAACAGTCACAACACATTATATTTTGTTATTTATTATGAAAGGGTACTTATTGCAATTGCCAATGCCAATGCACTGCAAAGGCTTCCGAGAAAAATATGGATATAATTTCCTATATTAGATAGAAGATTTTGTTGAAGTGTAGTTATGATACAATTATGTAGTCTTACATTTCTGTATGTATGTATGTACATATTAACTACCGTGTTGTTGATACAAATTTAAAAAAACTAAGATAAGGAAAATTTCATAAGCTATTGAAATTAGTTTTAGAAACTTCATACCGTAATAATTTTTTTAATTATACATAACAAAAGTTTATAAGATCTGTAGCCACAAGCGATAATCGCTTAATCTATTATTTCGAGAAAAGGCAGTTACAAGTAAAGTAGTGTTGTGTATTTTATTCGAAAAATATTCGAAACAGATATGTATGTAATAGCATTAACCCGGGAAATCTCTACCTTATTATCCTAATAAAACCCCTGCCAAATAAATTGCTACTTAGAACATAATTCTAAGGTCATTTTAGAAGTTAAGGCCAGGCGGGCAGGTGATCAAAGTCTCTAACCTAATCACAGCTGAGAAATTCCTGAAAGCTAAGCTTATAGATAACATCCCAGTAAAAATTACCTCCCACATTACACTAATTCTGTCCAATGTTAAATTTTCTCTAGGCATTTGATTAAAATCCCAGAAGGAGAACTACCTACTGAAAAAACCAAAGAAACCTTAGGCAATAGAAGTAAATAAAATCATGAAAAAATATTATTAGGTGCGTTTTTTTCGTTATCTGTATAGGCTTAAAAAATATTTTCCATGTTAATTACAACAACAACTAAGCCTGTATCGAATTGCTAAATCTGGATAACTATCCAGCGTTATTTCCTTAGCCGCGATAAAAACTGTGCTACCAAACTGTTTTTTCTCGATTGTTATCGAAAAATGCTATCGAAAATGTCAAAAGTGACATAAAAGACATTTGTAAAAAAAAATGCTAGGGAAGGAACACAAAAAATGAAAAAAAGAAGTAATTTATAGAAAATTTGCAATAAAGAAATCATCTGAAATTAATAATTAGCCAACAAACATACGTTTGAGTTTTTTTCATCCACAATTTTGTTTACAATCCGCAATTCTTTTAAAAAAATTAGCAAGAAAAAACACATAGTGCTGCCAAACTGTTATGATGGCATTTGTTACCCTCGATAGGCGTTTTTTTTTGCTCACACTTTTTTTAACCTATATAGATAAACAAAAAAACGCACCTATTATTATTATTATTATTATTTATTTACATAAAAAAAAATTTGTATGCTAATACAAAATAAAGGAGCACTACCTGCCGAGGCTTTCAGCTCTAATATAAGGTAATATTTTTAGAACTAGAAAAATGTAGGTGTTAGTTAGAAGATATCGATAAATAGAAGTATCTTATATAACTAAATTGTTGCTGTGGAGGAAATTGCTAACTTTTTGAATATTTTGGTGGTTGATAGTGTTAAGAAAGTCGTAGGCAGATTGATAAGCTACCAGGGGACATTGAATGATCTGGAGATATGGCAAGGCATTTGTCCGAGAATGTGCGATATGTCGATGATGTTGTTATAGGCTGGGCATTTTGGTGGGTTGTTCTTCTTTAGGATGTGTTGATGTGTCAGATATGTGTGTCCTAAGCGAAGTCTGACAAAGTTGGTGCACTGTTGGCGTTAATTTTATGTGTAGTGACTTTGGTAGTTCCTCTAGTTCAAGAGTCGACACATTCTTAACTTTTCGGTAATCTGTTTATGTAGATCGAGCTTTGAAAATGTATCAAAGGTGAAAACGGGAGCATTGTTGCACGATTTTGCGGCCCTATCAGCAAGCTCATTAACTTGTATCCACATTAATTTTTTTTTTTGGGGTGTTTGACGAGGATATCCCTGAAGTGGTTTAAGGGTCCCGTGTTGTGGTTTGGATTGAAGGTGGCGTTAAAAACTGCTAAACTGTCAGAGCATATAATGACCTAACGACGGAGTTTCGTTGATGTTCTTTCTGCTTTGAGTAGAGCGAATGCTTCCGCAGTGAAAATTGATGCGTTTTCTGGCAACAATCCGGCTCTTAGTATGAACCCAAACCATTAGAAAGTGACCGCAAAGGAGGAAGCATGAGTTGATTTGGATCCGTCTGTGAAGACCGGTTTCCAACCTTTAGATTTAAGCACCGTCATGGTTTCGAGGAAAAGTGCCTGGTTCATAATGTTATTTGTGTTGGCTTTGTTATGTTTGGACAGCGTCAGTACAAATGAGGATTGTTTTATGCATCAGGGTGGATAGGATGGAGAATAATGCTTCCTACGTTTGATGGGAAGACCTAATTCTTTTCCGGCCCATATTGTTTTTGCTATGGCTGAAGGAAGTTTAAGGACATTTGACATAAAAATAACACCCTTGTTCCGACCCTAGCTGCAATCCTTACATTTGATTTAATTCTTCGATCAAAGAATATTAAAATCGGATGGGTAAATTGCAAGGCAGAAGAATATATTCCCAAACCAATGATGTGCGTCTTCTAGCAGAAATTGGGACACATCAACGCACAGTGGTTCACTAGTAGGCCAAAATTCAATAAGAGTTATGTTATCAGAAAAAAAATATTATTGCATATTTACATTTGCCAATACACAAACTACTCCAAAACACAAGTTTTTGCTCGATTTGTTTACATTATCATTCATTTGAGTGCAACGAAAGTGAACACATGTAACAAGTGGAGTAATCGTTTGCCGTATAGCGTGCGTGAGACTTTTGATTTTTTAGTCCGTTATCTGAGATTTGGTGGTCTGTTGTTGTTCTTTTGCACTGAATATACAAGAACTAGATATGTTTATCATTTCGTTATATGCCTTTTAAAAAAATTACTCCATATTCCTGAAAATGTTTCCTCATAAAGACACACCATTTTGCATATACTTTTTTCCTCTGAATACAGTACACCTCCAATTATCCGTCACCCGATTAACCGTCACACGTCACACACATAATTCAAATCCCTAGCCACTATAAAACAAACCAAAATTACCGACTTCTTATTCCAATCATGATTTGTGATTAATTTTATTTATAAATATACATACAAATGTGTCCAATTCATCATAATATTCAGCAAAAAATGAAATTCACATTGAGTTCTCCAGTTTTTTTCCCAATCTCGATTAACCGTCAATCAAAAATCAGTCAGGGTGTTGGTCCGGTGGCTGACGGATAATCGGAGGTATACTGTATTAGCTTACGTAAGCTTTTAGTGACCTTGCAATCACTTGCAAGATATATGACTTATAGGACTGTATTACTCAAACTTCGAAGTTTCTTAGGCACAAAAAATCGTTTGCTTCTAGCTGCTTCCTCTCTTCTAATATGGTATGGATTGTATTAACGTGAAAACGTTTTACTGAGGGCATTCTATGGCACAAAAAAGATTTCGGACTAACAGTACAGCTAGAAACTTGAAATTTGGTATGCAGGTAGGTTGTACCTCACATATACCCAAAAAATTCTTCTTCTTCAAATATCCCTCCTTAACCCCCCTAAAGGGTTATAATTAGGAGAAAATTGTTTCTTTATTCAATAAAATGGCATTTTTCCAATTTACAGTTATAAATTTGAAATTTTCAGTAATTTACCTTTAGTTATATTCCAAGGTTCCCTTATGTACCGAGTTTCAAGTTTCTGGGTCCACTAGAAGTTCCTCAAAAGGAACTGAGCACTTCGTGACACGAAAACGATTTGTTGATTTTGTTATGTATAATTTTTTTTTAACCCTAGATTCATAAACATGGGTCTCACAGACCGTCTCATTTGAAAAATCAGTCATAGCATGCTGTGTAAAAGATATACAAACACGTGCACCTCAGTACCTTCCTAAAACAAAAAGAGTTTAGTGTCGCGTGAGTTTCGTTTGTGTATAGACATTTAGTTTTCCACATTTTAGATGCAAGATATATTCTATTATAAATTGTGCACATAATTATTATATGATTACTACTATATAGTATTCCTTAGTGTAATTTTGATTGATAAATCGTTTTGCTAATTATAAATTTGCTCTTCAGCATAGCATGCCAATTCTACGCCAAGAGGAAATATACTCACTATTATGCAAAGACGGCGAAGACGATCTTCCCCCGAATGATTTTGGCAGTGAAGTCGAAGATATTTTAGAGACCGAAAGTGAACTACCAACAGATGTTTCAAGTGATTCTGATGACAAACCTCTTCAAACGTCAAATCATTCTCGCCGCCGCCGTATCAGTTCTTCCGATTCTTCATGAACAGGTAAGTTCAGGACAACCAGCAGCACGAATAATTATCTCATCGATTAACAACCTGAGAGGCAAGAACGGTCACAAGTGGTCAGCAAGACCATCCCAATGTACCACTTCCTGGACTCAAGCAAGAAACATAACTCACGTTATTCAAGGACCGAAAAATGAAGCAAAAAATGCTTTAACACCGCTAGATCAATTCAAATTATTTGCTTCTGATTTGATATCGAATATCATCGTATTGCACACCAATACAGAAATCTCTACTAAAAGACAAAATTACGCTAATAAAACAGTTACAGTTAGTGATACTTGTACTGAAGAAATAAATGCATTGATAGGATTGCTTTTATTAGCTGCAAGAAAAAACAATAACCATCTCACAAGCGCAGAGCTGTTCGATCCAACTGAAAGTGGGACTAAATATAATTCAGTTATGTCCAAAGATAGGTCCGATTTTTTACTGAACTGTCTAAGATTCGATGATAAAACCACCCGAGAAGATCAAAAAGTTGCTGATAAGTTTAGGCTACTGGGATTTCGTGGACGTTGTCCATTTTGAATGTATATACCATCAAAACCCGACAAATATGGAATAAAAATGGTGGTCGTTTGTGATTCGAAGACAAACTATATGATAGATGCGATACCATACATGGGAAAGGGCACAAATTCGAACGGAGAACCATTGGCATCTTTTTTCGTGAAGCAACTTACGAAAACTCTTTGAGGTAGTAATCGTAACGTGACCATGGATAACTGGTTCACGTCAGTGCCATTAGCAAATGAGCTATTGCAGGAACCATATAAGTTAACAATTGTTGGTACAATTCGATCTAACAAACGAGAGATCCCTCCGAAACTTTAGCAACCAAGCCCGACAGGATCTTCAATGTTTTGTTTTGATAGCAAATCTACATTAGTATCTTTTAGGCAAAAAAAAAAATATAAATGTTCTGCTTTCCACAACTTACGAAAATGCATCTTTGGCACCATCCGGTAAACCAGATATCATTGAATTTTATAATTCAACTAAGGGCGCAGTAGATACATTTGATCCAATGTGCCATAATGTGTCTTGCAAAAGAAAAACACAAAGATGGCCACAATGCTACTTTTTTGGCATACTGGATGTGTCTATAGTCAACGCTTTTGTCATCCACGTACATAATAGCATCAATAATAAACAAAAACCATTGACAAGACGAGCATATGTGAAAGAGAAATCACAAAAATTGATAGAGCCATGGTTGCGTCATCGTCGCGAAGTACCAACTTTGTGGCGATGCCTAAAAAGGAATATTGATGCCATTTTATGCAATACTTTGCCATGTGTTCCAGTGAACTCGGAAAATCAAGCTAGAAAAAATTGTTTTTTCTGCGATTACAAAAAAAAAAAAGACTAGACTAGATTTTTCTGCACCTTCTGTAAACGTCCCATGTGCGGGGAGCATCGCGGAAATTAGTGTCAAGATTGTTCCGAGAGAAAGACTTTAATTGTTTATTCTCTTATATATTTAAAATAAATGTTCCTTGAAGTAAACTATGAGTTTTTTTTTTCAAAAATATTTATAAATAGTAAATAAGATAACTTTGAAGGTAAGGGGTCTCACAGACCTATATTTATGAACGATGTAACAATGAATATAGTTTATGAATCTAGGGTTAAATGCCAGTACAGCCACTAATAAGCATTATCCTTGACAATCCATGGTTCCTCCAAGTAATATAAATGCCAAATAATTCAATCCCAATCGCGAATAAACTAAAGCAATATACAACGCTAGGTACGTACGTACTGTAAAGCATTCGGTCTTCGCAAATACGTTTTCACGGAATTCACCGGCTCTAAGGAGCAATATAGTCCTTTTGTGACAGGTGCATTGTGCAAGTGTACATTCTCGAGAATGCATATCTTTAACATTTGGCAATCCAGGAGCGGAAATAATACGGAAAAGACGCGTCAAGTCTTAGAAATGTTAATTGAAGCTGTACCTGATATAGACATTAAGAATTTTGATAATTGCGTTTAACTTATGTAAAAGTATTGCTAATTACTGGAAAATTGTAAAAAGGGCTTAATACAAACTTCTGGAAAAGTATTCTCTTTGGTTAGCAGCTGTAAAAGAAATTGAATTACTAAGAAATAATGTGCAATGCACTCAGAGAGAAGGGCAACTCATATATTCACGTGACCACCCAAGAAAGGATTACGCGATTAGTAGCAACCGTACAAAACGCAGAAAAATGGCTGAGTTATCAAAATCAGATGGATCAACTGTAACTGCACTGCTCAACTTTTCTGTTAGCTCAAACTTTTCTCAAATAGACACAGACGAAATTGTGTCACATAGAAGCCCGCTTGACTAAAAATCAGTATTTATTAATCAAGAAATTCATTGACACTAAAGTATCTCCAAATATTTTACTATCATACCACAGTATTATGAGTGCCAAGAAAAATGTTACCCATTAAACGAAACCATAACATTTTACCTATCTTATGTGTTATTTTCATTTTTATTTTGTGGATTGTGAAAATGGGAAGTGAAATATGTCTTTCACTCCTCATAGATCTAAACTTTGGTAAAATGTTTATCACAATCGACCGATTAGTTTTTGAGTTAAAGCGTTTCGAACACACCTATTATAAAAAATTGAACATAACTGAATTATTTTATTTAAGGAAAATTAAAGTTTTAGTCCATAGGACGGACTATGCTAAATTTCGGAAAATTTTGTATTTCTTTTTTTATTAACGCCACGCACCAATTTTAAGCTTTTGGTGCTGCTCTTCACCGCGCCGCAACAATCGTTAATTTTCGTTTATCTGGAACAAGGTAAGTCACTCATGTCGCCAAGTAAATCACCCTTCAACAAGTCAGGCAGAGTTGTTCACTCCCCACCACGAAAGGGAAATACGATTGCTCAATTCTGCCAATCATGCAACAGCTCGGATATAAATATGGTACAATGCGATGACTGTGACGAATGGTACCATTTTAACTGTGTCGGCGTTCCAGCGGATGTTGAAAATCAACCTTGGAGCTGCATAAGATGCTCGCAACCAAGTACACATGCAATGCCAACTAACAATGTGCAGACTCGTACGGAGCGTACGGATGGCATCGTCGTTTACCAGTGCCACAAAAAATACCAGCGTTGGCTGCGTGGTTTCAGGACACACTGTCACTCCCTCCTCAGCCCAGCTCTAAACCACTGCCACAATCGTCACATCAATCAGCAATGTTCATCGAGACGGAAAGGCAAGATCAACAAGAATACAAAAAATAAAATAAAAATGCAAAAAATACAAAAATCCAAAAAAAAAGTACGTATTTAATTACGTAGCATGTTAAGATAGGTTAAGGTTTATTTTAAAGTAGTTTTAAGTTAATTTTATTTAGATTTAAGGAAATATATAAAAAAGTCCTCTCACTAAGTTTTTTGAAAACAATTTTCTTAGTTTTTCCAATAGTTTAGTCCTTAGATTGTTTAAGTAAATTAAGTTAGGTTAGGTCGAAAGACATAGATTAAGAATTAAGTTTAGCTTAGAGTGCCCGTGTAGGGCCAGTAAGTTAGAGTAACATAAGGTGTGTTTTTTTGGTATCCCATATGGGATTGGCGAAAAAAACGACATCGGGGACTAATAATGTCATCACAAAAAAATTGGCAGCACTGCGTATGGATTGACATTTCAACTCAACAGCTGTGAGATAGACAACCAAAACAAAAGCTAAATAACATCTCAGCAGCCCCAATTCCTCAGGTCTTGACCACTTTTTACGTATGCTAACAATAAATATAGATTTATCGAATTATTTTGCATATTACATTTCTGCTTTTACGGACTTTCTGTTTTGTTCAGCCATTTTTTCATAACAAAGAACCGCTCGACTGACATCAACGCACGTCAGTTGTCACGTTTCCATAGAAACTCGAGTCTGGTAGCACCGTTTTTATCTGGGATAAAGTAAAGCCCAGAAAATTTTGTGGTCTTAGCTAATGCTATGTGGGACAAGTTGTTGTTGCATTTAACATGCAAATTGCTTATCCCCGATGTCGTTTCTTTCGCCAATCCCATATGGGATACCAAAAAAACACCTATAGTTAAATTAATTAAGCTAGTTTTAAGCGTTTTTTTCCTAGCAAGTAAGAGTACTGTATTTAAATAAATAAAAATGCATTTAAAAACAAACAAGCAAGATCAACAAGCAGGTCCACATCGTCAAAAGGAGTTTCACTTCAATTAAAGAAGCTTGAGGAAGAAAGGCTGTTAAAAGAGAAACGTGATGCCGAATATCTGGAAAAGAAATACCAACTGTTGGAGCAATTGACATCCGATGAAGAGGATGAATCTGAGGCGCTGTCTGATGTCTCCGAAAAACGGACACAAAATTGGGTTTCTTAACAGGTAGACGTGGGTACTAAGATAAGTAAGAATTATTTTCAATTAAAATCGAAGTTAGATCACGCAAATGCCACTGAAACATGTGAGACAGCCGCACCTAATATTACTCATTTCAGGACAACAAAGTCACAAGTTTCAGGTACAGTGCCACCAATTACGCCAACAGCAACAAATTTCCTACAAGGCGAGTCGAAAGAAATGCCGAGACTGAGCGAAATGCACCCGGCAGCAAGGCACATATCAAAGGAGCAAATAATTTTTTCCGGCCGACCGGAAGAGTTGCCACTATTCATAAGTTGGTTTAAAAACTCCACTGAAACTTGCGGGTTCACAAACAGTTGAAATTTAATGAGACTTCAGAGGTGGAAACTGTCAGATATCGACTTCTACACCGAGATCAAGTTCCAGGGATAATTTTAACCTTGCAAATGCTATTCGGTCGCCCGGATGCGATTATACACATGCTTCTCTCCAGGACTCGTAGTGAACCACCACCAAGACCAGATAAACTGGATACTTAAATAAGTTTCGCATTATCCGTACAGAACGCTTGCGCCAATATGAAAGTTAGTGGACTACAATCACATTTAAATAACCCATGTTTGTTACAGGAGCTAACTGAAAAGTTACCAGTCCAAATTCATTTAAGCTGGGGTATTTCAAACAAAGCGTATGCAACGCGGATTTATCTACCTTTAGTTCTTGGCTCTTTCAAATCGCCGAGGCAGCATCCGGAGTGACTGTATTCAATTGGTCAACGGCATCCGAGGTGCGAACCGACAGACAAATGACCCGACAAAGGGCAATAGTCAATGTGCACCAGCAACACCAAAATGAGAGGCACCAAGGATATGTAGTCTGTAGGATGAATCTGCACTCTGTCGAAGATTGCGAAAAATTCAAATCCATGAATCTAAAGGAGAAGTAGTCGACAGTGAAACAACATAATTTATGTCGAACTTGTCTTACTGACCACAGCAAAAATAGCTGCGCTGACATTAAGGATTGTGGAGTCGATGGGTGTCCACCGGTAAATGGCTTCGTGAATTCACATAGTAGTATGGCGAAAACTAGTTCGATACTTTTTAGAATTGTCCCAGTTACGTTGGACCACAAAAATGTAAAGTTGGACACGTTTGCGTTCCTCGACGATGGTTCGTCCATTTCGATGATGGATGATGACCTAGCAGTTGCCCTTGGTGTCGAAGAAGAGAGGCAAACCTTGTGTCTCAAGTGGACATCAAACACACACAGCACTGAAACTAATTCAAGAAACGTTAATATTGAGATTTCAGAGAAGGGCTCACGCAGTAAATATTCTCTCGCCAATATTCACACCGTTAAATCTCTGGACCTCCCGAAACAGACACTTGATGCAGATGTACTCGCCAGAAGGTTTCATCATTTGCACAACATCCCATTGGAATCGTACAAAGATGCAAAACCAAGAATCTTAATTGGATTAAAGCATTGGAAAATAGGAATCCCCCTGCGAACCCGAGAAGGAACTGGAACTGCGCTGGACAGTATTTGGACCAGCGTACGGTACAGCGAAGTTAAGCGGAGAAGGGAACTATATTTTTCACATCTGCGGTTGTCAAAAGAAGGAATATGAAACTTTAAATGAATGATTCAAGGCGTACATTACGATCGATACAAGCGGCATTAAAGCTAGAAAACGCTTGCTGTCCCCAGACGACGAGAAAGCAATCTCAAGATTGGACCAGGGAACCAAACGCCTGAATGATCGATTTGTAGTCCCCCTCCTGTAGAAGTTTGAAACGGTAAAACTGCCCGACAGTCGTAAAATGGCAGAGAGGCGTTTAGCCTGTTGGTAAAAAAGATAGAAAGGGAACCTAAGCTCGCTGACAATTTGCAACAGTAAATTAGAGAGTATGTTGACAAAGGCTATGCGCGGCAATAAAATCGTAAGGAAATAGTTGCGGAATATCCCCGAAAATGGTACCTACCTATTTTTCCAGTCACAAACCCAAATAAGCCGAACAAAATTAGAATCGTTTGGGACGCAGTAGCCACAGTCGGAGGTATATCATTCAACTCGCTGCTATTATCCGGGCCCGATTGCCTACCATCATTACTTGGAGTTTTGTTCCGTTTCAGAGAAAGAAAGATAGCTATATGTGCAGACATCAAAGAAATGTTTCACCAGGTCCTAGTAAAAAAGGAAGACCAAAATTCACAGCGTTTTCTCTGGCGAGACTCTGATGGAGAACAAAAGGAATACGCGATGCAGGTGATGACGTTTGGCTCAACATACTCCCCATGCTGCGCCCAATATGTGAAAAATAAGAATGCGAAAGAGTTTGCCAATAAGTATCCGAGAGCTGCCAAGGCCATAATCGAAAACCACTATGTTGATGACCTTCTAGATAGCGTGGACAGCGAAGAGGAAGCAATGCGTTTAGCCAGCGAAATCATATTCATCCACAGCAAAGCAGGATTCGAAATAAGGAATTTAGTCTTTAACTCGGAAAAGGTTATCCAGTTTCTGGAATGGAAGTCAACGCAAGATAGAAAAAAGTTCGTAAACTGTTTGTAGATGCCAGCGAGTTGGCTTATGCAGCAGTCGCCAATTTTAGAGTCTCGGCAAATAACTTCATCGAATGCAGTCTAGTCAGTGCGAAAACGAAGGTGGCTCCTATCAACTTTATTTCGATCCCTAGGATGGAACTGGAAGCAGCTCTGCTCGGTGTGAGACTAGCAAAGACCATTACAGCCGAACACTCTATTAAAATACATAGAAACTTTGTTTGATTTTTTTTTTTTTTTTTTTTATAATTAGCGCGCGCTAAAGGGGATATGGCTACCCTTAAACTATTGGACTAGAGCACGGGCGTTAGGGAAATTAGAGGAGAGAGAAAGTAGGTACTGGTGCACGTTGGTTTTAAATGCTTGAGGGTTGTAGTGATGAGGAAACACAGAGCTATGTAGATTATTCCACATTCGTGTGGTACGGCTAAAGAAAGAATCTCTATATTTGACAGTACGTCCGAAAGTAGGCTTAAGGGTAAACTGATGTGCATTCGAAGCTTGACGTGTATTGCGGGCGGAATGCAGCTGGCTATTTCGCTAGAGCACTTTTTGTAAAAGAATCGATAAAACAGTGAGAGACAGGAAACATTTTTTCGGTGTTCAAGCGAGTCTATTGCCTTCGCAATGTTTCTGTCACCTATTAGTTTTATCGCGCGTTTTTGAATTCGATCTAGAATGTGCAAGACGGTTTTAGGCGCACCAGGCCAGATGTGAGCGTTGTACTCAAGCTTAGGGCGAATAAACGCCTTGTAAATTGAAGCCAGGTCAGAAGGGGTAAAGTATTTTTTGCATCGTTTGAGGAAACCTAAACATTTCGCAGCGTTCTTGGCGACATCGAATATATGGTCATTCCAACGAAGATCGTTGTTAACACACATACCGAGGATGGAAAGTTTTTCAGTTTCGGCGATGCAGGTACCAGTCATGGATAATGGTTCGAGATTAGGGTTTCGCTTGAGAGACAGTAGGCAGCATTGAGTTTTGGAAGCATTAAATTCCACTCTATTTGTAGAACCCCATTTTAATATGCTGTCAAGGTCGGAATTTAATGAGTTTAACATACGTTGCCGCTCCACTACTACATCCAAAGAGCAGGGACGTGAGCTAGGGAACGAATATGAAAAACTGAGAGTACTGTCATCGGCGAAGGAATGAATTGGATTAGAAGTTGCAGACAAGAGATCATTTATAAAAATGAGAAAGAGAGTCGGAGACAAAACAGAGCCTTGGGGGACACCAGCATTTATATGGTGGATTGCAGACTTGAAACCGTCCAAAACAACTTGAATTGAACGGCCCGAAAGGTACTTTCTAATCCATTGAAGAAGAGATACATCGATCCCATATGCAGGCATTTTCGACAAAAGAGCTTGGTGCCAAACTCTGTCAAATGCTTTTGAAATATCAAGCGCAACAATCTTACTTTCACCGAGGTGATGTAAAGATTCGTTCCACTTCTCGGTGAGATAAGCCATCAAATCACCCGTGGACCTGTTGCTACGGAAACCGTACTGCCGGTCATTGAGGAGTTTCCGTGAGTCGAGATATTTCATAAGCTGACGATTTATCAGCGTTTCCATGACCTTAGAAAGAAAGGACGTAAGTGCAATGGGTCGGTAATTGGAGGGAGAAGAAGATTCGCCCTTTTTGGGCACGGGCTGGACAAATGCAATTTTCCATCTACTCGGAAAGAGACCTGAGGAGTAGGACAGATGGAAAAGCTTACGCAGTGGTTTTGCCAGGGTGGAAGAACACCTCTTCAGAACTATGGGTGGAATACCATCTGGACCAGCGGATTTGTGTATGTTGAGACCTCTAAGTACTCCTGCAACTGTACGAGTGCGAAAGTGGACTTGTCCCATGGAGAATTGGACGCTCTCGAGTACAGGTGGAGGCAACGCACAATCTGGGAGCGTTGAGCAAAGTGTGCAGCAAGCAGATTGGCCTTGTCTGAGGAGCTGACAGCTGGAATGTCATTGTAAATGAGCGTTGGAATTGACGACGAGGCAGAATTCTTGATGTTTTTCACGAATGACCAAAAATTTTTAATACCCTTGGGACATTGTAGTATTTTTTGCCTCAATTTTTGGTCATAAAGGAATTTGACACGTCGAATGTGTACATTGCAGTCATGTCTGGCCTGCTTAAACTTTTGACGGTTTTCCTCAGAGAGGTTGGCTTTAAAATACCGAAAACAAACCTCTTTCTTCCTAATAGCCTCTTTGCAGCTCAGATCAAACCACGATTTTTCCTTTGGTTTGATGCTCTTCATTCGGTTGGGAATAAAGGAGCTCATACCAAGGAGAATGATGTCAGTTATCATATCAGCGGCGGCATCCACATCGCTATCGAGGAAGCATAGCGACCAGTTAAAACTCCTAAAGAAGCTATTAAGGCCGTCCCAATTGGCTTTCTCGTATCGCCAAACTTTTCTTTTGGGAGTTTGTTCTTTAACTGCGTGGTCGGAGTACGAGAATTTAGCTGATATGACATTGTGGTCTGACATCAATGGTGTATTTATCAGGGTGGGAGGTAAGAAACAAGTCCAGTGTGTTGGCAGTATGACCTTCAATGTCAGGTATACGTGTAGGCTCATTTACAAGCTGAGTTAGATTGTTAATCTCAGCGAAGATTTCAACATACCTTCCTTCGGGTGTTGTCTGTCCAGAATTGCGAAGCCAACTAGAATTGTATATATTGAAATCGCCCGCAATGACGATTTCAGTATGAGGATACAGGGAGACAATTCTTAAGATGGAATCGGACAGCGCATCAAACTCATTATAAGTAGAATTGCTGTCCGAGCTTGGGCTTCTATAAATAAAACAGTAGTGGATAATTTGCTTGCGGACGATGAGTTTAAGCCATTTGAAATTGAATTCCGGATTGGAACAGTGGCCATACTGAGAAGGAAAGAAGCAAGCTACGTCACTACGAACATAAATCGCGAGACCGCGATGGGGAAAGAATAAGGGCTCTAGGCGATACCCAGGTATTTGGAGATCCGAATTATCCGAATCTCCTACCACCTGTGTTTCGCATAAAGCCAATATAGCTAGTCTGTAAATTTGAGTGTGGGCGTAAACGGCAAAGAAATTCGTTCTTATGCCACGAATATTAGAAAAATCTACCCTAAGTTCACTCATCACTAAAACACAAAAACACAAAAAACACAACACCAACGCAACAAGCGAAACCGCGAAGTGAAAATCTAACGTTAGTTTACCAAAGCAGATTGCCGCAGGTGTTATGCCCAAACGACAATAAGTTTTGGTGCACCAACACGATTATCACTCACAGACCGCTGTTCGCCAGTTGTTTACATTTTTTCACTCATCACCGATGCCACTGCTCGTATGAGAGTATACGACAACGGTAAAAGTGATGAGTGAAAAATTGCACTACAGTGATGGAGTGGGAAGGGGAGGAGGGAAGCCCGACACTGTAGGTGTTAGTTTTTATTTTTAATATTTTATTGTTTTTATTCTTTTTTTTTTTTTTTTTTTCCACTACACTTCACTGAAGTGGTTTTATTCGCGCGACTTATATTTATTGATTTTAATAAATTTGATTTGAAAATAAAACACGGACAAACTTCGGTTTGAACTTACTCTTAAGAGTGCTAATTTTATTCTCTTCTTTTCATTTCATTTTCTTCACACCGAGAAGTGCAGTTTACGTTAATTGATTTACATAGTCAGCATTTCTTATTTCGAGAAGTCATATCGGATTCGATTACTTTGATATTTTGAAATCAGCGAGTTTTGTTGCAATTGAATGTGGTTTGTGGGAATTTACTCTTGATTCGTTTATTTGCCGGAAATTGACATTTCCGTTATTTGCGTTTGCATTTTTTATATCGCGGTCAATGATCGAATCTGATATAACTCCTCCCTCATTAGTTTTAAGATCCTCCTGGATCTTATTTGTAATTTGAATTTTGGATGTCTCTTGTTTACAAAATTTCATACAAATATATATTATCATTACAAGAATACTTAAAAGAGTAAAACTACCTATTCCATAATTAGCTATCTTATGATATTTTAATTCCTTTAATGCCTTAATATTATCTGTTTGTTTCAAAATAATTTAATCGAATGTTAATTTATTTTCTGTATCAAGTAATGTTTCATATTTCGGTATAACGAATCTTTCTTTGTATTCAAAAATAGTATTTCCAAATTTCATATTGCCTATATAAACAGTGCAGTTGTTATATGTAATTAGATAGTTTCCATTCAATACAATTTGTCTTTCATCACAAGAGCTATTTAGCTTTTTATTTTCAAAATTTTTAAGTATTAACATGTTTTCTTCTAATGATAAGATGTCTTCTTTAAAATTGCTTACTAGTGTACATTTAAGTTTAATAATACAGTTTTTGCTTAACTTAAATTCATTAACCAACTTATTTTCTTCAAAAGTGTAAGTTTTATTATTAATTTCTACTATGTACTCGGGTTCTATGTCTATTTCTTTATGTTCTTTATTGGTAATTGAAACAATTAGTTTTTTATCTACTTGGATAGTTTCGCTTGGTACTTTTATTGCAAAAATTATGTTATCGTCCTGAAACTTAGCAACTCCTAGCCTAAGGTGAACAAGTGATTTGAAGTTAATTTTGTATTTAATTATTTCCTCATTTGTCAGTATGTTAGGTTGTAGGATGCCATTGCTTGCTAGAGCGATACTTTCTTGGATATGGCTTATTTTCTCTTTTACCATGTTAATTTTAAGCATTAATTCAAAAAATAAATGTTTTATAAGCAATGCCTTGTCTGTTCCGTCAATAGTATTGAGTCTGTCTCTAATTTCGTCTCTGTCTGATTCAATAGCTCGTTTAAGTAATAAAAATGTTCGGTTAAAATTGTCGTTGATTTCAATTTGCTTGTTTACTCTGTCGATTAGTTCATGATTGTTTGAATCTGTCATGGAAAAATGATTTTCAATGTCTTGTCTATCGTCATCATTCATAGTTCCGAAAAGCCATTTGTGTACAGTACCTATTCCGTTAATCAAACCGCGTTTAAATCTGTGAGGCATAACAGTTTTTATCATACCTTTAATGGATTCTATTTCATAAAGTAAAGTGTTCTTATCATTCTCAAATTTGACCCTCATTACATTTTTTTCAAGTTCTTTTACCACATTTAGAATTTCCGTTGGACTTATAATGTGAATGATAATGTTATATTTGCTTACTGATTCGATTGGTTCAATTTTGATCTGTGCAAATCCCTGGTTTGTTTCAATTTTCTCAATTGTCATTGTCTGTTGAGTCATCGGGATCATCATCATCAAAATCGTGATCCACAGGAGAGCCATCTGAAAATTTAAGTTGTCTCTTAATATTATTTTCATGAACACCTCTTAACGCACATTTTCTAAATTTTGGTTGTTCTTTATGTCTTAAGCTAGCGTAGTTTTTTATAAACCCTTCCGATCGATGCTTGTTATAATTTTCCCTATTCTCATTGAGTTTGTTTATTACCTTATGCTTTTTCTTTTCCATCCTATCTTTAATTACCTTTCTGTCAACCGTACGATTTTCTACGTTAAAGGGACTTGTTTTAATTGTTGAATGGTAAGATTTGTTGTAATACTCTACGGCTTTAGCCATTTGTTCTTTGATCGGAAGTTTGTTCTCTAAATTGAGAGCCCTAATTCTTTCAGTTAGCGTTCCGTTCAATCTTTCCGTGTCAGCATTTCCGGTATGGTTGTTTGGTTTCACGTAATGAATTTCTATATTTTCGTCTTAACAAAACTGCTTTATGTGAATACTTTTAAACTCATTATCGCAAACAATTTTCTTCATTTTTCCTTTGATAGAGATGTACTGCCTAAGTTTTTCTAATATTGTTTTGTGGTTTCTGTCTTCAAGTGGAAGACTCACAGCATGTTTAGAAAATTTGTCGATAAAGTGGATAAATGAGAATTTACTGTTCGTATACACATCAACATGAACGATTTCGTTTATGTCATTAGGTGTTTCTGTAAATTGAAATTTCTTTCGTATAGGTTTTCTGTCATATTTGGCGGCTGTACAAATATCACAGTTATTTATCACTTTATTAATTAGTTGTTTTAGATTGGGATGGTACACCTTTCTTTTCATACCTTCGTAAGTTGCTATTACTCCGGAGTGTCCTGATTCTATTTTGTGAAAAAGGGATATTTGTTTTATGGCCTCTTCCTCTCCTATAAGATCTTTGACAAAATGGCTGCATTTAACAAATTTTAAATTTTGGTTATTGGGGAATAACTCGATCAACTTAAGTTGAACTTGATTATAAATTGAGTCTTCTAGTTCAGAATATATTGCAACCTTCCCCTTGCTGATATGTCTTCGGACTATATCACCTATATTATCGGGTATGTCTGCCTTATCTATAAAGAGCCTTTTATTGTTGAATATTTTTTCTATTTCAATTTGCTTTTGCTCCACGATCATAATTTGATACTTAAAGCGGTTGACAATAGTATCTAAAATTGGGATATAATCATCAAAATTCTCTGCTTGAGAATGAACTGTGGGCATGTCCATAGACTCGTTGCAGTTAATTTGTTCTTCAGAACAACAATTTTGGTTGAAGAGTTTTGATAAAGAATCTAAATTTTGTAATGAGTTAATTTCATTAGATTTATTAATTCTGCTAAGAAAGTCTGCTATTGTATTTTCCTTACCCTTAATGTAATCGATTTTGAAGTCATATTCGCCAAGTTGTGCTAACCACCTTTGCAACCTGGGGTTGATATCTTTTCCTATGGTTTTGCCTGCAACCACTTTAGTGGTTGGTGATCTGTGTACAAATCAAACTGTTTGCCATACACATACGGACGATAATATTTAATTCCCCAGACGACCGCCAGTAACTCCTTTTCGATCGTAGAATAATTTTTCTCATGATCATTCAAGGTTCTGGATGCATAACTTACTGGGTGTCCGTCTTGTGTGAGAACGGCGCCGAGTGCAAAGTTGCTTGCGTCGGTTATTAGTTTGAATTTTTTGTTGTAGTTAGGGTACTTTAACAAGGGATAATCAGTGATCAATTCTTTCAACTTTTCAAAACCTGCTACATAATTTGGGTCAGCTGTATTAATTTTTACTCCTTTCTTTAAATATTTTGTCATCGAATATGCGATTTTGGCGTAATCTTTAACAAATTTCCTATAATACCCTGTGACTCCCAAAAATGATTTTATCTGCTTCTGGGTAGTGGGTAGTTTTAAATCTTGGATGATCCTAATTTTTTTCGGGTTTGGTTTGATTCCCTCAGAAGTAAGTATGTGGCCTAAGTATTCAGTCTCTTTCTGTAGGAAGTTACACTTATCTATCTGAATCTTTAATTGTGCTTGTTTGAGTACCGAAAAGATTTTCCTAAGATTCACTAAATGCTCCTCCAATGACGTACTAAAGATCAATATATCGTCCAGATATACTACGCAGATTTTATTTATAAAATCTCTGAGTATAAAATTCATTAGCCTTTGGAACGTCGCTGGGGCGTTCTTCAGACCGAATGGCATTCGGACGTACTCGAAATGGCCAAGGGGAGTAGAAAAGGCTGTCTTTCTTCGATCACTTTTCTTCACCTTTATTTGGTGAAAACCCTTAGCGAGATCTATTGTCGAGAAATATTGTGCTTTTCCCAATTTGTCTAATATACTTTCTATATTAGGAATTGGGAGTTCATCACTGGTTGTTACGTCATTTAATTTCCTATAGTCTATGACTATACGCCATTTTTGTTTTCCGGAATTGTCTTCCTTTTTCGGGACAATCCATAAAGGCGAATTATATGGTGAATAACTCTCTACAATTATACCCTGATCCAACATTGCACGAATCTGTCTTTCAATTTCTTTTTCGTGAACTTGAGGATACCGGTATATTTTTGAATAAATCGGGTTGTTTGTGTTTGTCACGATTTCATGTTCGACCTCATGAGTAAAAGTTAGTTTTTCTCCTTCTTTAAATAAGATGCCCTCATTTTCACTTAATAATGTTAGTATCCCTTTCCTTTCTTCTTCGTTAAGGTGATCGAGTTTAAGATTTTCTAAAAGTAAGGCGTTACAGGGCTCAAGGGTTCTTATGCTATTTATTTCGTATGGGTAACTGTAATCAACAAAAAGGATTTTATTTGCTTTAATTTCTAAGTATTTATCTTCTAAATTGATTTTTGCTTTAAGAGCATTTAACACATTTTGTCCAATTATGGCTTCATATTTTTTTTCTGATAAATCTAACACCTTCCAAGAAATGTTTCCCAAAGTATTGAATTCTTTTGGTAACGGCGTTACGATCTTACTGGTTACCTTTCTGATACCGTTTATGGTACTATAAAACTGTGGATTTTCAAGAATTTGTTCCGAAAAATTATTGAGAAGAGTAGGTGTCATGATACTAGTTGTTGAACCAGTATCAATCAGAGCTTTTACTTTTTGTTCGTCGATTGTTAAATAAACTATGGGTAAGTGTTGTCCGAGGCTGGTTTGTAAAATTTTCTGTCTCCTGGACTGTTCCAATTTCCATTGGTTCTCTATAATTTCTTTGGTCTTGGCTACCTGTTTGTACTACATTGCGGGGATTAAAATTTGAGTATTGTCTGAAGTTCCCCGAAGTATAAGAAGTATTTGGGGTAGTTTGTCGCCTAAAATTCCCTGAGTTGTTTCCGTTATGGTTGTTATTCTTTGGTCGAGTGAACTGTCCAGAATAACTACTATTATAATTATTGTTATTATGATTTCTATTTTGTTGAGAGTAATTAGTGCTATAAGATTGGTAAGAGTTTGAATAATTATTATTTCTAGAATTATTATAAGCATAATTTGTTTGTCTACGATCTGGGTTTAATTCTATTATTAAAATTGGCTTTTGTCTTCCTATGATTTATATCTATAGTCCTATCATCATCTAGTAACCTTAACCTAGCATATTTGTTATAAATGTCTATTATACTGGCTCCTTCTTGAATATGTGCCCTAATATTACCGTCAATTTTTTCAATTAATATTTCAACTAGATCCCTATCAACATGTTCTGGTTTATAAATTTCCGGCTTCCGAGTATCAAATTCATAGAGTTCATTTATTTGGTAGCTTATATCTCTAAATTGATCAAATAATTCTCTTAAGTTTGTTACCTTAACATGTCTGCATTGGTTGAATAATTCGGCGTAGCTCTTATGTGGCTGGAACCGCTGTTTTAGTCTGGAACGCACCATTCCCCATGTTAGATCACTGCTATCTCCTAGTTGACAAATGCACTTCCCAGCTTCACCTTGAAGTTTCTCGTTGATTACGATCTGCATGCAGTAGTGAAGTAATGCGGCATTATTACTGCACAAAGAAGCAACACCTTCCACTGATTTAATGAACGAAGATAGACTGCATTCTTCGTTTGCGCCGTATGGTGACAACTTCCTAAACTGGTTGATTATGCTCTCGGGGCTCAAGTTGAATGAACCTACAGCTGCATTTCCATTGATTTGATTACGTTGTTCACGAAGTTGCAATTGCTGCTCTTGTAATTGCAATTGGTGCTGTTGGAGTTGCAATTGTTCCTCTCTTTGTTGCAGCTGTCTCCTTAACTCTTGAATTTGAGTATTTAAGGATTCCTCATTGACGCTCATTTTGAGATTTCTTATGTTGACTTGAGTATCACTTTCACAATCACTCTCATTTTCACTTATTAACTGTCGACAAAGATCAAATTTATGTCTTTTTTTTCTGTCCATTAATTAATTCGGAATGTCGTTTCTTCGAAGTTACACTAACTTATTTCTGCACTTCTTTGTGTCTTTTCCGATAATCGTTTTTTTTTTTTTTTTTTTTTTTTTAATAGTTCGAACACTGGATTCTTATTCTTTGGAAAAGAATCCTACCGACTGCGCCACTTATATTTATTGATTTTAATAAATTTGATTTGAAAATAAAACACGGACAAACTTCGGTTTGAACTTACTCTTAAGAGTGCTAATTTTATTCTCTTCTTTTCATTTCATTTTCTTCACACCGAGAAGTGCAGTTTACGTTAATTGATTTACATAGTCAGCATTTCTTATTTCGAGAAGTCATATCGGATTCGATTACTTTGATATTTTGAAATCAGCGAGTTTTGTTGCAATTGAATGTGGTTTGTGGGAATTTACTCTTGATTCGTTTATTTGCCGGAAATTTACATTTCCGTTATTTGCGTTTGCATTTTTTAAATCGCGGTCAATGATCGAATCTGATATAACTCGCGCGCTTATATATTGTTTTGTTTTGATTTTATTTTTATTTTTTAAGGTGGTAAGGAGAAAACAAATCCAGAGCTGACCCGGAGCGAAAAGGCATGTGCATGCGTCGGTAGGCAACACGGTACTTGATCCGACTCAAATTCAAATTCAAGTTTTATTATTATAAATACTATAAGTACAATAAGACTGGGTCTTTTTTAGTACAAAGGAAATTACATTACAAGCATTATTTTACAATTTAGGCTAAGTGCATATTTAATTAATACAAAAAAAATAAGAGAAAACAACATTAGATTCTGAGTAATAAATAAAAAGAAAAAGATAAGGGAAAAAAGACAAAGAATACGTATTGAGCAAAAAGGGAAACAGGAAAGGGAAGGAACGGTGCTTACATATCACTACAATTCGAAATATTTAATAACTGCCGATTTAAAGCTCGACATATTGCGATTCCTCCTGATGTGAACGGACAACGAATTCTATAACCTGATGGCATGGACGTAAAAGAGACGTGAGGAGTCAAGGTACTTATATTTATGAAATAAAGGGTGGTTAAGTTTTAAGGGCCGATGTTGATTTTGAATAAAACACAAATTATTTAGGAAATTATTGTCATTTCTTTTTATTATGATAATATTGGTATGGTTCAATTATGTATGGAACAAAATATTGGCCAAATGGCCGCCGCGACCTCGGCGGCACACCTCCATCCGATGGTCCAAATTTTCGATGACGCTGAGGCATAATTGAGGTTCTATGCCGAATTATCTCATCCTTTAGCTCTTGAATTGTTGCTGGCTTATCGACGTACACCTTTCCTTTCAAATAACCCCAAAGAAAGAAGTCCAACGGTGTCAAATCGCATGATCGTGGCGGGCAATTAACATCGCCACGACCTGAGATAACACGGCCATTGAATTTCTCCCGCAAAAGAGCCATTGTTTCGTTAGCTGTGTGGCAAGTGGCACCGTCCTGTTGAAACCACATATCGTCCACATCCATATCTTCCAATTCGGGCCATAAAAAGTTCGTTATCATCTCACGATAGCGAACACCATTCACAGTAACTGCCTGACCGGCCTCATTTCACTTCAGCCACACTATCGCGAACAGCAGCAATATTTTCTGCAGTACGAGCTGTACGAGCATGTACTGGTGTTTTCACATCTCCTACAGACCCGGTTTGCTCAAATTTTTGCACGATTTCCGATTGTACGCACATTTGGACGATTAAATTGACCGAAAAAATCACGAAGTGCACGATATGCATTTTGATTGGAACGCCCATTTTCATAATAAGCCTGAATAACTTTAACGCGTTGCTCGATTGTGTATCTTTCCATGGTTCAAATTGAGTTAGTCTGAAATTGAGAAATGTCAAATGAAATGCAAAAAAAAACTTGACGTTTAGGTGTGGTTTACATTCAACATCGGCCCTTAAAATTTAACCACCCTTTATAAGACTGAATGTTCTGCTGGATCGGGCAAATTGCAATTTATTGTACAAATACGTTGGTGATTTGTTCTGAATTATTTTGAATAAGAATAAACAGCATCATGCGTTGTTAAATTTATCAACAGAACCTCCAAGTACTTTATTGGAGTAGTCAGAAATATGAACATATCTCGGTAATCTATAGGCATATCTTACTGCATCGTTGAAGCTTACTTGAAGTGTATGCCGAGAAGCTGAGTCCGGGTTGCAGTAGACAACTTCTGCATACATAATAATTGGAACAATCAATGTCTTAACTAACTTTAAACGGGTACTAACAGGGGTGAAAGACGCAGAAATCCACAGCTTGCGAAGACATCCATAAATACGACCGACTACATAAGGAACATGATGGTGACAGGTGAGCTTCGAATTAACAACGAAACCGAGTGTTTTCATAGAATCAACTAGTTTAAGCTTGGCATCAGATAACCAGATATCGTGTAGAATATTAAGATCAATAGGACGACGTGATATTGGTAAGACCTGAGACTTAGATGGGTTGAGAGAAAGTCCATTAGCAAGTGACCAGCTATGAATTCGGTTGAGGTCTTCATTTAAACATGACACCAGTTCAATCACGCATGTAAACGGACGAGACAAATAGAGTTGCACATCATCAGCATACAAGTGGATACTGGTATGTTTACATACAGAAGGTAGACCATTTATAAACATACAGAACAGAATTGGTCCCAAAATAGAACCCACCAATTTCAATAGGCTTAAAATCAGATACTTTTTCTCCGATAAACACTTTTTGAAACCTATCAGATAGAAAACTTCTTAGGAGCTTAACCGCACTAGGTGAGAAATCGAATAAATTACGCAACTTCCAGCAAAGTATATCGTCGTTAACTTTGTCGAAAGCCTTCGAGAAGTCAAGCAGACACAAAAGAGTAAGAAAACCTTTATCAAATTCACACCTAATGTCATCGAGGATTTTCACCATGGCTGTAGAACTCCAAGACAGTTTTAAGTTGGATTAATTCTGACTATCGTAGATACAAACACTTCGTTGCATATAGGGTTGGTGAGATACTTGAAGATTCCGACCCAAAAAGCTGGAGATGGATCTCATCCAAAGAAAGCGTGGCCGATGAAGCTCCCAAATGGAAGAGTAAGATAGAATTCAAGTCCTATAGCCGCTGGTATCGAGGTGCCAGTTTTTTATATAAAAAAGAAGAAGAATGGCCCCAGGAAATTACAATAGATTGTTCGCCGAGAGAAGAGATAAGACCGCACTGTGTACACGAAGCAAAAGTTATTCACTCGATCACCGATTCACAAGATTTTCTCGATGGGCCAGACTTCTACGCAGCATGGCAAACGTCTTTCGATTTATACGACGCATTTCAAGAACTAAGAACAGCGAAAGGTCAAATTTATGCGCAGAAGATCTTCAAAGGGGTGAAAATTACCTTATCAGGCAAAGTCAAATGGAGAAGTTCCCGGACGAATTCGAAACTCTTTGCTTAATTCGTGATAAACCGGAAGATCGGAAACTGGCATTAGACAAATCTGTTGTATACTGTTGACAACTTGTCTCACTTGTCTCATGGGTTTGGACCGGGGATTTCAATAAACATACGTGCGAGTAACAGGTTGTTTCATTTGTCTTGGCGGAACACATCATGGTGCAGTCGGTGTAACAAACAAAAAAAAAAAGTTGATATACCTATCTAAAAACTTCGAAAAATGGATTTTAAAAAGCCAGACCCTCTAGTCTTAGAAGGCAACCTCAAAGAAAATTTTGTTAGATTCAAACAAGTGTATAAAGTGTATGCCAAAGCAACCAAATCCAACAAAGAAGATGGCACTGTACAGGTGACTACATTTTTGAGCTGTGCCGGCGATGCAGCTATCGAGTTGTTCGAAACGTTCCAGTTAAGTGCTGAAGAAAAGAGAGATATTGACGTGGTAATTGGAAAATTTGAGGAGTATTGCAACCCACGCACGAACGAGGTCTACGAACGGTACTTGTTTTATACACGATCGCAACACGAAGGTGAACCGTTCGATCACTTTATGGCAGACATCACCAGATTAGCGGAAAGCTGTAATTTTGAAGACCAGAAAAAATCAATGCTACGAGATCGGATAGTGATTGGAACGGGAGATTCCAATCTGCAGGCAAAACTTTTGAGGATCGATGGATTGACATTGGACAAAGCGAAAGAGTACTGTAGGATTGCAGAATTAACCACATCACAGGCGAGGACGATGCAGGAGAGCGGACTAAAAAAAAAACAGTGGATGAAGTTTCACGAGCTAAGCATAAATATTATAAAAAGACATTTGATAGTGACAAACAAAATGTATCTAGTTCTAGGTTAGATGGTCAGAGTAGAACACATGGGAAGTACAAATACTGTAACCGAGAACATGGGTATGGCAAGTGTCCAGCATACGGTAGACGCTGCAATCTCTGTAGCAGAAAAAATTATTTTGCTGTCGTGTGCGAGAGTAGAACAAAGGTAAGAGACACAGCGTGTTCTAATAATCTTGACTCTAGTGATTCTGAATCTTCGAATTGGTTTATCGACTCAGTTAATGTGCGTGGCTATAAAAAATTTAGTGCGATTGCGGCAATACGGTCGGGTGAAAGTTGGTCCGAAAACATATTAGTTAATAATACTAAGATTAATTTCAAGTTGGACACGGGAGCTGAAGTCAACATAATTCCGGTTAGCATTTATAACAAAATTAAGGAAAAGCCCAGTTTATTAAAATCATTGCTGCACCTGGAAGCTTACGGTGGTCACAGGTTAAAGTCAAGGGGTACAGTAGTTCTTACAGTAAGCTTCAACGGCGTAACAAAGAAAACTTGTTTTGTTATTGTTGATTTCAAAGCCAAACCAATACTTGGTTTACGCATCTGTCAAGAATTAGGTCTCATCAAAAGAATAGATACCATTGACATCAAAACAAGAGATGAATTTATATCAAAGAATCAGGATGTATTTAGTGGACTAGGTCGATATCCTGAAAAATGCACGATCAGATTAAAGGCAACTGCTAAACCTATACATAATCCTCCACGCCGTGTTCCAATATGTTTAAGAGAAAAACTTAAAGCCCAGTTAGATGATATGGAAGCTCGGACAATAATATCAAAGAAAATGGGCCCATCGGAAAGGTCTCACAATCTAGTGATCGTAGAGAAACCCGATGGTTCTCTTCGGTTGTGTTTAGATCCCAAAAACGTTTATGATAATATTATGCATGAACATTTCTTAATCCCCAAGGCAGATGATTTCCGTCATGCGATGAGAGACATTGAATTAATTGAATACTTTGAATTAATTAATTTTAATATCTTCTGTCAATAAAAAAAAAGACCTTCCGGCACCAGCCGCAAGAGATAGGTGGATTTCTTTAGTATGGAACTTTTAAATAATATTAACGTAATCCAAAATGGCGGATCCAATACCAAATTTATATTAAATGCCCATAAACGAGTACACATTTTCAATTTCAACGAAATCGGAGGAATTTTAAAGAAATTCAAGATGGTGGATTCAAAATGGCGGAATTTTTTTTTGCAAAAAGATATTTATGATTTTTCAAAAAAAATTTGATGCGCAATTTGAAAAATTAAAATGGGCGTGACACGCCCCCCTCTCAACCGATAACGCCCATCTACGAACTCGTCCGAGCTATTCACCATATCAACATGTGTACAAAGTTTCATTCGATTCGGTTAAGAACTGCGGCCCCTATCGTGCGGACAAGAATCCGTTATATTGCATATATATATGTATATATATATATATATATAAACATTTGAACGGACCATGGTTTTGGTGTTTACTATAGAGGTCGTGAAAAATTGCATTAAAATTTTTTGAAAGTTGCGTCATGGACTTCTGCAATAGGTAGTATTTCTTCAAAATCCACCTAAAAAACTAGGTTTCGACAAAGAACTTAAAAATAACTTTTTCGCTTTTAATAAAGCTTTAAAAGAGGACAAAATAAGGTTAGCTTTCTAGAGTTAAAAATAAAGTCTAGGCCAATGTTCCACCAACGATTCATGCACTAAAAGAAAATATCAAAGCTGTTATTCGCGAAATACAGCCGCAATAGAAAGAATGACTATTTGTAGGCAGAGCCAAGCGGACATTTGACAAATATTGTGTTGCATTACTAACCTCAGAGTTTGTATCACCACTTTCCATATACATGCTAGAAAACAAAGTAATCAACCGAACCGAACGCGATCACGGATTCTGCCTTACTGCCCTTAGTCCTCGTCATTATCAGAAAATGACTCGTAAGAGCGCTGATTCCTTTTTCTCATTCTCTTTATGAATAACTCTCTTATTCTTACAGGGTAAGAGAAACACACCCATGCCAAGAAATATTTCGTTCTGTTGTGACTTATTTTGCCACATTTTGCTCTAACACGGCCATCCTGCAGCTTCATCGCTCTCGATGACGTAAAACACTTTCCTTTTCTTTAACAAACATAATTCATTTATTTCAAAAAAATACAGTATAAAACATCTTAACCCATCTGTTTGAGAATGGACTGTCTTGAAGATTTCTTATCGAGTCTCACAAATGGATTTTCAATCACCCGAGTACAAACGAGAAAAGAATCAAATAACCACAGCGAATCAAACAACTTACAATGTATATTTATATTTACGTGTACAGAGGTTACCCAGGTGTCGTGCCAGTGATATCCAAAATCCAAGTGGAAGAGTGCTTCGATGGTCACTCATCAGCAACCGTAGAGAGATCATCCATACATACAGAATATACTCACTCGAGCAGTGCAGCGAGAGCGTGGTACCTGACCGTCAGGCTGCAGATGCACCGCATAGTGTGCGACTTGTGTGTGTGCACCGTGAGTGCAGTGTGTGTGATGTGTGTGTGTGTGCACAGTGAGTGCAGTGTGTTGATGGTGAATCACGCGATGGTCAATGCTGGTGTGGTGTTGTTGCTGCCGATCTGCACAGAATGGTCCGATGTGGGGTAAAAACACTGGCACGAGGTGTAGGGTACAGTGAATAACAGTGCGTTGGTACAAAGTTAACAAATTATGATGTACAGATATAAATTATTATAACAAGAAGTAACATATGCATAAGAACAAGGGTACCAAGTAATATTAAACGACGTATCAATGTAAATGAGCATGACAATATTGAATAACATGAGTAATAACAAAATGTAACAATTATAATATCAAACATCCCGCCCCCCCTGGAACCTGTTTCAGGACAATGGAAGAGCCACCAGTTTGGTTATTGGGCGATCGAATTGGCCACTCTTGGTTCTCACTGTTGCAACTCGGGTTTGGTTGTCCTTTCCTGGATGAACTGCCTCTACTCTCCCGAGAAGCCATTTTGCAGGGGGAAGATTTGGCTCCTTGATGACTACCAAATCACCAATTTTAAGGTTGGGCTTCGTTGTCTGCCACTTGGGACGTTCTTGAAGGGTGATGATGTATTCGTCTTGCCACCGTTTCCAGAAACCTTGAACCATGCTTTGTAGATGGTTCCAACGGACTACGCGGTTTGCTGGTACATCCAGGTAACTCGGCTCTGGAACTGCCGTATATGGTTCTCCTATAAGGAAATGAGCGGGTGTTAGAGGGTTTAAATCTTCATCGGACAACACACAAAGAGGACGAGAATTTAATATTGCTTCAATCTGAGTTAACACTGTATATAACTCTTCAAATGTAAGGACGGAGCATCCGATTACCCGCCGTAAATGTAACTTTACTGACTTCACCCCGGCCTCCCACAACCCACCGAAGTGTGGTGCAGCGGGGGGAATGAAGTGCCACGTAATTCCATCCTTTGCAAGGGCCGCAGAAATGTCATCGTTGTAGGTCTGCGACAAGACCAAGCGTTGCATCTCGTTGAGACAGCGACGGGCTCCCTTAAAGTTCGTTCCATTGTCGCTGTACACGTTGGAGCATTTTCCACGGCGAGCAATAAATCGTCTAAAGGCAGCTAAAAATGCATCAGTTGTTAAGTCACTCACCAACTCCAGATGAATTGCTTTTGTGCACATGCACACAAACAGGGCAAGGTAAGCCTTAGATTGCTTCGGGTTACGACCATGGGACAACTTTATAGTAAAGGGACCGGCGTAGTCGCATCCGGTGTTAGAAAACGGCCGACTTGGGTGCACACGTTGGGGAGGCAGATCGCCCATGAGTTGAGTAGTAGTGCTCCTCCTTTGAAGAAAGCATGGCTTACATCGATGCACAATTTTCCGGATAAGATTACGGCTGCCCAATATCCAATACTGCTGGCGAACAATGGCGAAGGTTTCGGACACCCCTGGATGAAGATTACCTGTGTGTATCTCAGTAGCTATAAGTGACGAAACATGATTAGTTGGAAGAATTATTGGATGTTTTAAGTTAAATGACACAGAAGAATTTTTGATACGCCCTCCTACGCGAAGTAACCCATCCGTGTCTATAAATGGAGAATACCTTATAAGTTTCGATTTGAGAGGAAGCTCTCGATTCTTTACAAGTTGATTTATTTCACTCGCGAATGTCTCTTGTTGCACTATTTTCAAAATGTGGATTTTTGCCGAATGAATGTCCTTGAATGTTAAACCGCGCGTGAATTTCTCAAATTTAGCAGGTCGACAGTTGTTAGTGAAACGAACACAATATGCAAAGATGCGGAGCAACCGTGACCACGATGAGCATTTTAAAATAAGGGTTCGAAGTACGTTGGTGTCGGCCGATGATGTTAGAATTTGCCTTGGGGTTGGCCGTTCCTCTGTAGATAGTGCTGCTTCATCTGGATGTGACACCGAGAATTTTGATGCTGGCCAAAGTTCCTGTGACAGCGACAGCCAAGCTGGACCACTCCACCATAAAGGATGATCCTTCAAGTTGGAAGGCAGTACACCTCGCGACGCACAATCTGCTGGATTCGATTCTGAAGCGATATGATGCCATGCATATCGCGGAATCTTCTCAAGGATGGCAGCTGTACGATTTGCGACGAATGTAGCCCAACGACGAGGCGAAGACGATAACCAATGAAGTACAATTTGCGAATCGCACCATGCATACACGTTGAAGTTCTTTGGGATAGACGATTTAACCATGGTTATTAAACGACACAACAATAGAGCTCCACATAACTCCAATCGAGGGATAGATACCGGTTTAATCGGCGCTACCTTTGTCTTTGCTGCGACGATGACCGTTTTATATTGGTTTGGAGCGATTTTGCAGCGAACGTAAACAACAGCTGCATAGGCCAACGATGAAGCGTCTGAAAACCCATGAAGTTCAAACTCCTCTGATGAATTAAACAAGTATCGTGGTACTCGAATCGTCTCAAAGCAAAGCAGTTGCTCTTGGTAGCCTATCCACTTATCAGCCAAGTGCCGCGGTAGTGCATCGTCCCACCCAAGGTTAAGTTCCGATGACCATAATTCCTGAAACAACATTTTAAACAATACCACAGATGGAGCCAGAAACCCTAAGGGGTCAAAGATTCGAGAGATCTCCGATAATAGCGAACGCCTAGTTGGTGAGTCGCACAAGCGAGAGTCCATCATTCGGAAGGAGTATTCATCTGATGTAGGGCTCCAGTGCATACCAAGCACCTTAATCATCGATTCGGAACCGTCAGCATCAACCCAAGCGAATTCGCAGTCATCCTTGGGCAACCGAGAAAGCAGCGGCCAACAGTTTGAATTCCACTTCCGAAGTTCAAGTTTAGCGTGAGACAACAGAGACGTAATTTCTGTCTGTAAACTTATAAGATCTTCGACTGAGTCTGCGCCCGTCATAAAGTCGTCAACATACACGTCGTTAGCTATGACCTTCGCTGCCCTTGGATACCGTGTCTGGTAGTCCTTGGCTATCTGCTTCAAAACCCGAACCGAGGAGAAAGGCGCCGATGCTGTTCCATACGTAACAGTGAGCAACCGGAAATGACGAATTTCATCGGATGGGTTTTCACGCCAAACTATGCGCTGGAAGTCAGTATGTCGGTCGTCCACCCATATCTGACGAAACATCTTTACCACATCAGCTGTAAACACGTACTTATGTTGTCGAAAGCGTAAACACACTCCAACCAAGTCGCGTTGAATGGGAGGGCCGATGAACAATTGACTGTTAAGAGACTGTCCCAACGAATCCTTAGCCGAACCATCGAAAACGACACGCAGTTTTGTTGTTGAACTTGTGGGCTTTAGAACAGCGTGATGAGGTAAATAAAAATGCTTCCCGGGATCTGTTTCTAGCTCTGCTGAGGGAATTTGGGCCATATGACCAAGACTTAGGTATTCCTGCATGAATTTCGAATACATACTGCGCAGGTTTGGATCTCTTTGAAACCGGCGTTCCATCGAATATAGCCGGCTTACCGCAGATTTTAGTGAATTGCCAAAGACTGGCGACTGAGTTTTGAATGGCAGCTGAACAATGTATCTTCCATCCACCGAACGCGAAAAGGTTTTACGAAAATGGTGTTCAGCTCCGTCATCATCGAAAAATTCGTCTCTGGGTGGTGTTATTTCATCGAGCTCCCAGAACCGTTGTAACAACACATCAACATCGAGGGTAGAGTGAAACGATTGCAACGAAAACATTGATGTGTGTTGGGATGGTTTGGTATCGAGCAACTCTCCTATTACCACCCATCCAAAAGAGGTACTCTGGGCAACTGGCACCCCTTCCGATCCTTTGATTTGAGCTCCTTCTAGGATGCACCATAACTTGTCCGCTCCAAGCAACACGTCAATGGGACTCGATACATTAAACCCTGGATCTGCTAGATCCAGATGACGGATATGAAGCCAATCAGATGCATCAAACGATTGAGAGGGCAGATTAGAGGTCAATTTGTTTAATACGAATGCATCAATGAAAATATGGTTTTGATTTAAGCGAGAGCACAATTTCATAGAAACACAACCCCTAGTGTGTCCTGCATCTGTCGATGACACACCGAGAATAGGAATCCGAGCGTGACTACGAGGAAGACCTAACCGTTGAGCAAACGACTCGACCACAAACGAAGTCTGAGACCCCGAATCGATTAGCACTCTACAGTTTATCCAATTACCCTGACTATCTTGCGCCCTTGCTAACATGGTGGGTAGGATCGTTTGCTTGCATGAGCCTACATCAAGCGAATGGTTGTTCACAATCGGAAGAACAGGTGATGACTGTATGGGTGTGTGTTGATTGAGTTGAACCGACGAAGGATTAGAACGAGACGAAGACGCAGTGGTTGGTTCTGTATGCACGAGGGAATGGTGACGCGAGTTACATACACGACAGCGGAACGAAGAACGACATTTGGTTGCAGGATGGCCTACCCGGAGACAATTAAAACACAATGAATTTGTTTTAACAAATGCACGGCGCGCTTCCACATCAGCTGATATAAATTGTTCACATTGCGGTAAGATATGGTTACCTCTGCACATGGGGCACTGCGAGGGTGAATGCGATGATTCAGCGACATGGGTACGAATCTGCCCTAATGGCTTACTGCGGGATACACTGGGTCGAGTCTGAGATTGACATGATTCTAACGCGTCACATCTTAATTGCAAAAACGTTAATAGTTCGTCGATAGTGCAATCTTCGCGGGAACCGACCTTTTCAGCCCAACTCTGCTTCGTATCCGCATCAAGCTTGTTGATTAACAGGTAGATTAACCACGGATCGCGATTATTAGCACTGAGTGCATTAAGTCCACGTATGACTTCGTCTGCCCCGTCAGTGATCTTTCGTAACACGCTAACGTTACCACTTGTTGCTGATGGAAGTGACAAAAAAGTTTGTATAAACGATTGCACTATGAGCTGCGCTCTATCGTACCGTCTTTCCAACCTTTCCCACGCTTCCAAATAATTGGCCTCAGAGATCGGCAGGTGTTTTATTAAATTTGCCGCATCATCTCGGAGAAACGATTTGAGATAATGGAACTTCTGGGTACTTGTTAGACTTCGTTTATTGTCTACCGAACCCATAAATGAATCCCGAAATGACGGCCACTCTTTGTAGTTTCCCGAGAAGGATGGTACTATTAATTTCGGTAACTGAACCGACGAATTACCATTAGGGGTCGAGTTAAGTTTCTCTAAAAATATCGATTGTTGTTGCGCGAGTTGTTCTACAACGGATTCATCATGTCCAACAGATTGTCTTTCGCGAATGGACTTCATGATGCACGAATGCGCATTGAAAAACCGATTTTCATAAACACTAAACTCGTCTTCTAAGTCTTTAAACTCGTCATTGGTTGAGTTTTGCAACACCTCGTCATGCAATGATGAAAATTCCGACCATGTTTCATTTAATTTAGATAGCCTAACCTCTAGCATCTCTAGAGTTGTCGCGGGGGCGATTGTATCTGCAAAGGAAGCTGCACGTGTCAAACGACCTTTAGCGTTTCCGCGTCTAAGGTTTACCGAATTCATTTTCACTTTTACAAATGTTTTATAAAAAAATCTGGCTTTGAAGGACCAACAAATGTTTGAGAATGGACTGTCTTGAAGATTTCTTATCGAGTCTCACAAATGGATTTTCAATCACCCGAGTACAAACGAGAAAAGAATAAAATAACCACAGCGAATCAAACAACTTACAATGTATATTTATATTTACGTGTACAGAGGTTACCCAGGTGTCGTGCCAGTGATATCCAAAATCCAAGTGGAAGAGTGCTTCGATGGTCACTCATCAGCAACCGTAGAGAGATCATCCATACATACAGAATATACTCACTCGAGCAGTGCAGCGAGAGCGTGGTACCTGACCGTCAGGCTGCAGTTGCACCGCATAGTGTGCGACTTGTGTGTGTGCACCGTGAGTGCAGTGTGTGTGATGTGTGTGTGTGTGCACAGTGAGTGCAGTGTGTTGATGGTGAATCACGCGATGGTCAATGCTGGTGTGGTGTTGTTGCTGCCGATCTGCACAGAATGGTCCGATGTGGGGTAAAAACACTGGCACGAGGTGTAGGGTACAGTGAATAACAGTGCGTTGGTACAAAGTTAACAAATTATGATGTACAGATATAAATTATTATAACAAGAAGTAACATATGCATAAGAACAAGGGTACCAAGTAATATTAAACGACGTATCAATGTAAATGAGCATGACAATATTGAATAACATGAGTAATAACAAAATGTAACAATTATAATATCAAACACCATCGTTTGTAGTTACAGTACGTCTGCTTTCTATATCTTAACGCTCTCGTTATAAAAGACCTCTCTTCTGTACGGGATATATTTTCATGGCTCATTCACCGAACCTTGTCACTTGATTGATCAACAGTATCTGTAAAACGTAAAAGTTCTGATCAATCTGACTGCTCCGTCAATACACATCATAGTATCATATTCAGGACATAGTGTAGCTCAGAGGCTATCTTACGCTTGTCTACACTATTCCAATAGTTTACTTAAGTTTCAATAATACAAATGAGTCATAGTGCAGCTCAGAGGCTATCTTACGCTTGTCTACACTACCACAACCATTTCTTAATGAACATCAAAACGTGTCTCAAGTAATACAATCAGAACGAGGTGTAGCTCAGAGGCCGTTTCCGCATGTCTACACCATATTACCGATTACTGATTACAACGCTATACTGGTTATAGGCTTTTAGGAGTCTTTCTTCTTTTTAGACGAGTCCTCGTCCACTGCCGGAAAACGTGTAACTCAGAGGCACTTTTAAGCTTGTTTACACATCTTCGCTTCAGCTTTCGAAAACTCGACTCGCACACAGGAAAGCAATTCCGTGCTTCCAGTTTCATGTTTCGATGCGATAGCACAACCCGCATCGCGATAGAAATCCCAACATAATTAACTTAAATTACTATTATTATAATTGGTTTTTTTTTTTCATAAGATAAGAAAATCCAAGAAACGTACCTTTAAAGTCTACGCAAGATCTTCTGCGGCTTGCTCAATACAAATAGGACGTATTGCATCTCTGGCTGCAACTATGACAACCTGGGAATTACTCCGTTTTAGTTTATATCTATCATTGGATAGGATACCAATGACATCGTAGGGTCCCCGGAAATGCACATCAAGTTTCGATTTACAGAACTTTGTCTCCAATCTCCAATCGTAATGGTTTGCATTTGGTTTTGTCGAACCTAGTTTTCATGCGCTGGGCGCTTTCTTGTATTCTCTCGTCGGCCAATGTACGTATTGCTTCTACGTCGTCATACTCAAGTGCGATGTCTAACTGTGACAACAGGGCAGCAATTTCTGGAGTACGCCCAGTAAGTCCCGTTAAAATGTTTAAGGGCGAAAGTTTTGTTGTTTTATTTATGGTGGTATTAAGTGCTAGTTGGACTCGACTTATATAGGTAGTCCACTCGGGGTGCGTATTTAAATAAGTTCGCAACAAGTTTGCGACGGTGTCGACGTATCTCTCAACCTGCCCATTTGCCCTACTAGCGCCGGCAGCAATCAGGTGGTATTCAATACCGAGGGATGTGCAGAGTTGTCTGAATCCTTCACTAGTGAAATTTGTTCCTCGATCGCTTATTATTCTGGATGGAACACCAAACAGCATTATAAAACCATTAACAAGGTGTACCGTCTCGGAAGCTTGTAGAGTCTTGCAAGGCAGAAGGACAACAAATTTGGTAAACGCGTCAACTATAATGAGGATGTATCGGTCATCTCCTTGATTTTCACCTTTAAAAGGACCCATACAATCTATATGAATAGTGTGGAAAGGTATCTGTTTCTTTTCTATAGGGTGTAACTCAATCTGTTTTTTCCCACAAGGCCTCTTAGCAACCAAACAAATTATGCACGACTCAACAAATTTTCTGACGTTTTTTGCCATTGAGGGCACCAAAAAATGTTCTCTCATTTTCGCCAATGTTTTCTCCCAGCCGATGTGGCAGTTGTCTTCGTGAAGCCGTCTCATTAGCGATAAACGACACTGTTTAGGAATGTATAGTTTAATATCGCCTTCCACCTCTCGGTAGAGTAAGCCTTTCTTGAGTAGGTAACAGGACCCATCATCAACGTTATTTGTTTGGATTTGACCAATTATTTCTAGGATTTCCGGATCCATGCTTTGTTCAACACTAAGCCAGTTTTCGGACAAGCTGTTTAAAAGGCAGCAGCTTCGCATGGGAGGATTTCGACTCAGATAATCGGCGTGTTGCATAGCCTTTCCCTTCCTATACTTAATTTCGAATTCAAAATCTTGGAGGTATATCCACCATCTGGCAACCCTGGGCAAGAGATCCCTCTTTTCTTTTGTCGATTTAAGGGCATTACAGTCGGTGATTATAATAAATTTGATCCCCAGCAAATAGGTGCGGAAGTGTTTGACGGCACTGACAACCGCCAGTGTTTCCAGCTCATAGCTGTGGTACCGCGTTTCGTATGGTTTTGTAGCTTGACTGTAATACGCTACTACATGGAGCTGTCCGTCTATGCGTTGCAATAAAATTGCACCAAACCCGATAGAACTTGCATCAGTGTGTACCTCCGTTTCTCGATTTGGATCGAAAATGACTAACACCGGCCTTTTTGTTAATTGCGCGACGATGTAGTGCCTGGCCTCTTCACACTCTGGGGTCCATTCAAAAGTTATTCCTTGTTTGGTTAGTGAGGTGATGCACCTAGTCTTGGCTGCAAACTCAGGTATAAATTTACGAAAGTAATTCGACAACCCCATAAACTGTCGTACTTCCCTTACATTTGTTGGTGTAGGTGACCTGACAAGTGCATCTACTTTAGATTTCCCTGGCCTTATTCCTTCGGCAGATATCTCTCGACCCAGATATTCTATCTTTGACTGGAGGAAGTGACACTTTTCAACGTTAAGGGAAAATCCGCAATCAGTCAACGCTTTCAGGACAACATCTAGTCGTTCCAAACCCTCGGATACTGTTTTTGATGGTATTAACACATCATCTAGATATACCAGGGCAATAGTGTCTTTGAGAACACCTAGGGCTGCGTTGATGGATTTTTGAAATACAGCAGGAGCATTGGCCAACCCGAAAGGCATTCGCAGGTACTCGTAATGCCCGTCTGGCGTTACGAAAGCTGTTCTCTCTATAGAATCCTCTGCCACGGGGATCTGGTAAAACCCGGCGGCCATATCTAATGAGGTATAGTAGTGATTCCCAGATAGTCGATCTAGTTGGTCCTCGATCCTGGGTAGCGGAAAACGGTCCTTTACTGTGATACGGTTTAGGGCTCTATAATCGACGCACAATCGATTTAGACCATTTTTCTTTTTAACCAACACGATTGGACTGGCAAAGGGTGAATGACTATCCCTTATAATATTATGGGCCTTTAAAACCGCTATGTGCTCGCTTACAACCTGACGCTCAGACCATGACATTCGGTAGGGCCTATAATTAACAGTAGAATTTGTTTGCAACCTGATGGTTAGTGTGCCAGAGGACACGGCTGACGACGGATAACCCTTCACAATAAAATCTGCATACCTTTCGACTAGTTGGCTGACTATACTTATTAGGAGTATCCAGACCGGTGACCATCTCGGCAACATTAACAAGTGGCTGACTCCCTAGTTTTCGTCGAATTGTTGACCCCGCATTACCGGGGTCCTACAACACGTCGCGTTCAATGATGATTTCATTACTAAGATGTTTTGCGTCAATGACATGAAGGGTCGTCTCGATTACCAAACCCTCGAACTCCACTAAAAGATCTGTCTTTTCTGTCAACAGCAAAGGCTCCTTGCCAATACCCTGGATGGTAAGAAAATGAGTCGACCTCTCTGCGCGTAGTTTTTTGGCTATATCGGACCTGATCAACGAGCAGTCGGAGCCAGTATCAAAAAGACAATGACAAACAATACCGTTAATAACAACAATCGTAGAACTATCAGCTTTGGTAATATCGCTACACAGGCTAACATTTTTCCTATCTGCGCGTTGTTTGGCCCAATAGGTTTTTTCGTCGTGACCTGCTTTACCGCAGAAAGCACAATTGTTTAAAACTACCCTTGGTTCTGCTGATGCTTGCAGATTCTGTGTCGATTGCAATAAGAATTTCTGGCTGCAATTTGCCTTAATGTGCCCTGTTTTGCCGCAACCAAAACACTTCCTATCAATAGCTGTACGGGGGCGTTTAAATGCAACCATCGGGCTGTCAGCACGCCTAGAGGTGGACGCATCCCAAGAAGCACCCTCATCTCGGCTTCTACGTCGGTGACTGTCGAATTCTCTTCCGGGTCGAGGAGATTCAAGTATAGAGGACAAATGGTCAATCAGGGTTTGAACATTCGGTGGCATAACAAAAGTCAACGAGTTCCGCAGACTAACGTTGGCAATACACCCAATCACAATCCGGATTACCTTGTCTTCGGGTATTTCGAAGGGCAACCGATTAACCTGGGACACCTTCTCCATCACGAAGTCAGTGTATGTGTCGAAACTGCTGCTGTCGATATTTGCCACCTGCCTTAGCTGACCCACAATATCGGAGCCACTTGAAAAGGTGTGTACCAATGAAGCACGAAGGTCGCTCCAAACGTAATGCTGGTACCCATATTTCTCGTACCAGGCCTTCGCCCTGCCTACCAATGCTGCCTGTACGCGGGGCAGTACATCGAAATTCTTAAGACTGTCCCTCTCTATCCTGGCGTCGACGTCATGGCACCACTGGGTTATATTTACCCGCGAGTAGTCGGGATCGAAACCCGGGAATCCGACGGACTCACCAGAATGGCACTGTTTTTTCGCCACCGTGCCAAGAAGAGAGTTAAGCGCGTCGAGTGTTATGAGCGGGTGGTTGGCACTAGTGGAAGGAGCATCAGACACAGTTTCAGTCATTTCGGGAACGGTCTCGTTTCTTCCTGTCCCCTCATGGGTGTCGACGGCACTGGCGTCCTTTTCCATTATATAAAAAACAAAAGAAACTTACCGATCTCCAACGGCCCAGGAAAGGAAAACAAAAAGTAGGGGTTCTCTGCGAAAATATGCGTAGCCGTGCACACACAGGCATACAATAGGGACGCCACAACGGTGATTCCAAACGACTCAGACAATAAACACGCGCCAGACAACAACGCAAACTACCCGCGACTCCAGAACAAGATATTGTGTGTATAAAAAAGCTGTGTACACGAAAGTATATAATACGCCACAACAAATCAACACTCGACAACAAACAAAACACACAAAAAGGGGACCGTTCGTCAAGCGTCGGCGCGACCGAACACGAAAGGGGATGGCGCCGTCTGCCGCTTGCCAACTCGTTGAACAACACACAACCAAGAGACTGATTAACTACGACGAACACTAATCGAATCCCGATCGTTCTTGCAATGAACAATATTATTATTTTATTTTGTTTGTGTAACCACTAATTTACTGTCACAAACACTGATCGAAGTCCGATCTTTCTTGAAATTAACAATAACACAAATTTTTATTTATTTTTTTCTTTTTCCCTTTTCCACGAAAGCACAAAGGGTATATCCCACTTCTGATGCTAGAAAACAAAGTAATCAACCGAACCGAACGCGATCACGGATTCTGCCTTACTGCCCTTAGTCCTCGTCATTATCAGAAAATGACTCGTAAGAGCGCAGATTCCTTTTTCTCATTCTCTTTATGAATAACTCTCTTATTCTTACAGGGTAAGAGAAACACACCCATGCCAAGAAATACTTCGTTCTGTTGTGACTTATTTTGCCACATTTTGCTCTAACATACATATATAATATTTATAATATGCTTCCGTAATATTTCAAGAAAGAGATCGAAAGCAAGTGATGGTTTAATGTCTAAATAAGCCGGCTTCCAAATCTCTTATTCTTTCGTTCATTCAATAAATTGTACTTCGTGCAATATTTCGCTTATGCTGAAAACAGACGTGCAGAGTTTCTCATGCAGCGAAATTACTGCCCGAACACAATGCACGGCCGCTGTAGTGTAGTAGTAGCAGTAGTACCGCTGTAGTAACGCTGTGGCGCTGAACTGGCCGAACACAATGAGGCCGCTGTGGTGTAGTAGTAGTAGTAGTATTCGCTGTCAAAAAGTAGAAATGTATACAATCTCACTAGTGTGCCCACAATGCGGCCACTGTGGTGTAGCAGTAGCAGCCGCGTAGTACAAAGTTGGTCAACTTTTAACTTTTGCAGAGCGGCAAGTGACAGGCAGAGAAGAAAACAGCCATGCATACATTTTGTAAGTGTGTGTTTTTCTATACATGTAGAACAACATATGGCAGATCGCTAAAAACAAAGGAAATGGAAGCTACCTACAAGACAAAAGAAATGGATGATAATTATTACAAAACAAAAGAAAGCCACCCCGAACATGAGTATCGGTCTTGTGACTGAAATGTAGAACCAATGATTAATGCGAGGTTGTAAACCCCATTTATTCCCAAAACCTTTTTTACAAAAGAAAAGCGCTACTGTAGCTTTCCTAACTCTTTCTTGGATGTTGGATTTCCAGCTTAATTTCTTATCTAATGATGAGACCCAAATATTTTGCTTCGTTACAGAAAGTTAAGCTTATATCATTAAGAGAAGGAGGGCCAATGACTGACCATTTATTCCCAAAACCTTTTTTACAAAAGAAAAGCGCTACTGTAGCTTTCCTAACTCTTTCTTGGATGTTGGATTTCCAGCTTAATTTCTTATCTAATGATGAGACCCAAATATTTTGCTTCGTTACAGAAAGTTAAGCTTATATCATTAAGAGAAGGAGGGCCAATGACTGGGATTTTATATTTCCTAGAGAAGAGTGCCAGTTCAGTTTTATGTGGGTTTACGCCTAAACCACACCGAATTGTCCAGTTAACAAGTTTATTTAAAGCTCATTGGAGGATTTATTTTAGGCTGTGGAGGTGATTTCCGGAGACAGCAGAAGCCATGTCATCCCCATAAGCGTTCACCGTGCATCCCTTAGCTTCTAAGTTTATCAGTATTTCATTAATCAAAAAATTCCACAGATGAGGGGATAGGACGCAACTCTGCGAGGTACCTCTACTAACAGATCGTCTAGCCGATATCCTACCCAGCTTTGAATTAATAATCTTGCTTGAGAGCAGAAAAGTATTCAATATGCCAAGTGAGTTTTTTCAATTTTTAATCTGATACGATTGCTGGTGTGTTTATGTTGTTAAACGCTCCTTCTATTTCCAGGAATACTTATGCCCAGTTTCACAGTGCGAGTTTAAACTCAGTTTATGGTTTAAACTAAAGTTCAACCAAATGTTTGGTTTCACAGTGTTCGTTTAAACTCTAAACTGAGTTTTATGTTCGGTTTAAGTTAAACGACTCGATTCTACCGTTTAAAGTTCGTTTAAGTTAAAAATTTGGTTATGAATGCTATTGTTGTGAAATGTCAAATTGTGTTTTTCTTCTAAAATATTTATAAATAGTGTGTAAAATAATGTTTTCAAGTGCAAATAGTGATTCTGATGATAGAAGTGATTAAGAATATTATAATATCCTGGTTAACGTAAGACTTCCTTAACAGATTTCGCATGTCTAAAAAATCAGCGTATACTGTTTTGGATGAAATACGTCCAAAAATTGAAAATCCAACTTACTAGTAACTCAGAAAATAAAACATATGTAAATTAACTATTTGTTTCCGACTTATTCGAAAAAAAACAATTATTCACTTTCTTGGATATCGACCGCTTTATTGTATGTCCGCTTATTAACTAACTTAATGACAATTCTCTACTTCACTATTTTTACTCTACCTTGCTAACTCAGCTAAATTTGATTTGCGCGTGGCGACTCATTATGGGATACCGGGTCCCGTTACACAATTCACCGGTTCAGTGTTATCATGCTGCGCGTGCACCGATGCACATTGACCTTGATGAGTGTGGGAAAATGAATTCAACTATTGGAGTGAAAAAATGGAATGGCTCGTGTTCCGTATGGGATATGTAACCTCTCCCCCGTTAAATTGAAAATTCTCCTGAATTTTATTTCGTTTCGGAATTTCGCTATCGCAATTTTTTATTGACAGTTTTAGCTTTTTATTTTTCTTCGTTAGGATTATTATTGAGACAATTATTACGATTATAATTATAAGCATAGTTGAGTTAGCAATGTATTGAATATTCTTATGAAATTTAAGTAATTTAATGTGTTCCAGGTTTACAAAATTTTTAACAACAATATCTTCGTAATTTAATTGTTTTGTAAAATTATAGGTTACATCTTCAGTATAGAAAAATCTGTCTGTGAATTCTAAATTATTGTTACTAAATGTTTCGTTTAATATTTCAATTGCACAATTGTTAATAGTGACCAAATAATTTCCATTTAATTTTATTTTTCTATCGTCACATTGGTTTATTATTTTTACGTTTTGCATATTCTTACAAATTATAGTACTATCATCTAATTTCTTGATTTCTGTTACTTTATTTTCTTTTATCTTACAATTATTTTTTGTAATACAATTATTTATTTGTTCTAATTCATCTTTGTATTGGATTTTATTATCGTACTTATATTTTATTCCATTAATTTCTACCATATATTGATCGTTTATTATTATTTCCATCATATTTTTTGTAGGTATTGCTGTAATTAGCTTATAGTCTACAAGTTTATACGAGTGTGGTATTTTTAATGCTAGGATCAATCTATCTTTATCATATTTCAATAGTCCTATCTTTACATTTTTCAATTTGTAGACATCTAGTTCTGTCTCTCTAATTTCTACTGCTGTTAACAGGCTCGGGTGTACTAATCCCTGCTTTACTAATGCTATGCTATCTAGAATTTGATCGAGTTTTTCTTCTAATATTTTTAACTTCAATATTTGATCTGTTTTTAGCTGTTGTAGTATAATTCGTTTTTCATTAGCTGTTAATTCTCCGTATGCTTGGCTTAATTGCTTCCTGTCAGTTTCTATGATATTTTTTAGACTAGTTATTGTTTCACTAAAATGAGAGTTAATTTCAATTTGCTTATTTAGGTTATTGATGGCGTTATCATTATTTTCTTCGACTACTTTCATATGATCTGTTATTTCTAGTCGGTCGTCGTCGTCCATGGTTCCGAATAACCATTTTTCTGCTGTTCCTATAAAATTCACTAGCCCTCTTTTCTGTCTAACGGTTTTCCCTGGTTCTATTGCTGTCATTTTCGCATATATCGTTTCTAGCTGCTTTCTTATTGTTGGGTCATTGCCTACATGTAGTCTTTGTATGTTGTCTTCGATGGAGTTAATGGTTTGTCTTAATTCGTTCGTATTTATAATGTGTACTATCGTTTTCGTGTCCTGTACTATCTCTGTTTGTCCCATGTTAATTTCGACGTATCCGTTGTCTGTTGTAATCCTATCAATCGTTAGCATTGCTGTTGCTTGTCCCGTCGCTAGTATCGTCAGTATGAGAACCGCTGATGTCGTCACCTGCAAACATACGAGGTCTCTTAAGATTCATTGGATGTTCCCTATCTATTTGTTTTAATCTATACCTAGGTTCATTTTTATAATAGTTTCTTTTATAGTTCTTAACTGGAGCCACTTTTCTTTTTTCCTGATAACTTTCCCTATTCTGATTTAGTTTTTGAGTTCGTTTTTCTTTCTGTGTCTGTATGTTCTTAGCTAAACTTGCAAGATCTGCGAACATAGCTTCTTCAGGCGTCATCTTAATAGTGCAATGATATCTATTGTTATATTTCTTTACTGCTCTATGTACTCTTTGGATAAGTGTTAAGTCTACATTCCTCATAGCTACTAGTATTTCTTGTAACGTAGAATGGAACCTCTCTATGTCACTATTGCCTGTGTGGGTGTTGGGTTTGGTTAGGTGGAGTTCGACTTCCTGTTCTCTTAGAAATTCTTTCAAATGCTCTGATTTAAATTCATTGTCTGTTATGATTTTTGATGGTTTACCGAATTTGGAGAAATGCTCCTCTAGCGTTTCTATCTTTTTTGTCCAATTCCTGTTTGGCAAAAAGTAAGCATATGCTTTCTTTGTGAGCTTATCAATAAGAGTTAAGAATGGGTGTTTTCTAAAGTAATAGATATCCATATGAATAATTTCATTGGGCCTACTTGGCGTTTGACTAAGTTCGTATTTAAGTTTTATCGGTTTACGTTCGTATTTGGTTTCTAGGCATGTTTTGCAATTATTTATTATTCTGGTAATTTCTTTAATTAGATGGGGAAAGTATATTTCATTCTTCAAGCTGTGGTAAGTTTCAATTATCCCGCTATGGGCACTTTCTCGGGTGTGGTATAAAGAAATTTGTTTATGCGCTTCTTCCAATGTCTTTATTTCTCTTGCTCTTAACGTGGTTTTTATAAATTTAATTTGGTTGTTATGTCCGAAAAGTTCTATCAATAATTGTTGTATTTTGTTAAACTCATGATAGGAGAGTTCAGTATAGATCCCGATGAGGCCTGGTTTTATAAACCTTCTCAGTACGTCTGTCCAATAATCTTTTTCTTTTGTCATGTCGACGAATATTATGCGTCTATTGTGTAGTATTTCTATTTCCTTATCAGCGTCATTAGTTAGTATAATTTGTGTTTTGTACTTATTTACGATTGTTTCTTTTATTTGAATGTGGTCCAGTTGCTGCTCCTCTTGCGAATGTGTTGTTGCATTGTCTGACAAATTGTTAATTGACTGAGTGTCGCCAACTTCTTTTTCTTGGTTATTTTCAGGAATCCGGCTTAGGAAGTCTGCTACCTTGTTCTCCTTGCCTTTCAGGTATTCTATGTCGAATTGGTATTCCTGTAACTTGAGTAGCCATCTCTGCGTTCGCTGGCTAAATTCTTTTCCTGAATATTTTTTGTTTAAATATTTTATCGGTAAATGGTCTGTAATAATTTGAAATCGCTTCCCCCATAAGTACGGCCTAAAGTACGTTACTGCCCATACTATCGCCAAGAACTCTTTGTCTGTTACAGAGTAGTTCTTTTCGTGATCGTTGAGGGATCTCGATGCGTAACACACGGGTTGTCCCTCTTGCGTTAATACCGCTCCGATTGCGTAATTGCTTGCATCGGTAAATAGTGTGAACCTTTTAGTGAAATCGGGGAATTTTAAAATGGGGTGTTTTATTATGTTTAATTTCAATGTCTCAAAAGCCTGAATGTATTCTGGGTCATTTATGTTTATTCTCTTATCTTTTTTTAAATATTTTATCATTGGATTAGCGATTTTTGCATAATCCTTCACGAATTTCCTGTAGTAACCTGTAGCTCCTAAAAACCCTTTTAGCTGTTTCTCGGTTTTAGGCAGAGGGTATTCCTCGATGCATTTGATCTTGATCGGGTTAGGTTTCATTCCTTCGGCTGTCAAGATATGACCTAAGAACTCGGTATTTTTCTTCATAAAGGAACATTTGTCGAACTGTACTTTAAGATTATGTTCGGCCAATATACTGAATATTATTTTTAGAGAGTTAATGTGTTCTCGTAGACTTGTTGAGAATATCAAGATGTCGTCAAGGTAAACGACACATATTTTATTTATATAGTCTCTGAGTATGTTGTTCATCAACCGTTGGAATGTTGCCGGTGCATTTTTGAGCCCGAACGGCATTCGAAGGTATTCATACAGTCCACAAGGCGTGATAAACGCTGTTTTTGGGATATCATTTGGGTTTACCTTAATTTGATGGTACCCTTTCGCAAGATCCAAGGACGAGAAGTACTGCGCTTTGCCCAGTTTATCTAGTATGCCCTCAATGTTCGGTAATGGGTGTTTGTCGTCGATCGTTATCTCGTTAAGTTTTCGATAATCTACGCAAAGTCGGAACTTCTGCTTTCCCGAATTATCCATTTTTTTCTTCACGACCACAACTGGCGAGGCATATCTGCTATTAGACTTTCGAATAATACCTTGTTCCTCCATTTCTTTTATCTGTCGCCGTACTTCCTCTTCATGCTGTGGAGGAAGCCTATATAGCTTGGCATTGATCTGCTGATCTGTTGTTGTTCGAATTTCGTGCGTTATTGTGTCCGTATTAGTTAATAGATCGCCGTCCTGGTATATTAAATTCTTGAATTGGCGTAATAAGGTTGCCATTTCTTTCTTTTCTTCTCCGTTCAAATGAGTAAGGTCCACTTCTTTTCCAGTTGAAAGTTCGAAGCAATCCAAAGTTGTTTCGTTGTCTACTGAATAGAGTGGTATCTTGGTACCGTTTTGTAATACGAGACATTTATTGTTAAAGTCGAGTGTTTTCGCAATTTTGCTTAACAAGTCCATTCCTATTAGTATGTCATAAGGCTTATCACCTAGATCTCTCTTGTACCATCTGGTAGCTCCCTTTTGATCGCAGTTAAATTCTGTTGGTATTTTAGTTATAATCCTATCTACCATTTCTGTCGTCGTTTTATTGATTGTTTGGAGTTTTAAATTAATTCTTTCGTAAATTTTGAAATTACTACAATCTACCCTACTTGAATTTATTATGCTCATAGTTGAGCCCGTATCGATTAGTCCTCTATGTTTTCGTCCGTCAATAGTCACGTCCATAAATATTTTATTTCCGAGGCCTAGTTTAGAAAAAACTCGGGTTCGATATTATGGACCTCCTCTGTTCGACTACCAGCCTGCTCCCTACCTGTTAGGTTATCGTATGCCAATTGTCCTATCTCCATAGACTCTGGCTGACGTTGGGCATTCCGGAGTTGACCGGATGGATTAAAAACTGGTTGTCTAAAATTTCCTGAATTTCGGTGTTGACCTGATCTACCTGGTTGGGAATAATAATTATGCCTATACTGTTCTGAATCTCCTCTATAGCGATAATTATTGTTATAATGACGTTGATTCTGATTAGGATAGTAGTTATTGTGTGGGACATTATTTTGGTGATTACGAGAAGAAACATTATTATCTGATCTGTTAGGTTTTGTATTTTGTGTAGGTTTTCGATCGTGAGTCATAAAATCTTTATCTAAGTTGTGGTGATCATACCCGATGTATGTGTATAAAATTTCTTTTATCTCATGCAAATCAAATTTATCTTTTATTTCTCTAGATAGGTTACCTGAAGTTAATTGCTTTATTCTATTTATCAAAAGTATATAAAATGTTTTTTTTGACTCTACAGGGTTTGTTTCATATGTGGAAAATGTGTTAATTTCTTGGATAATAACTTCTAGTTTACAATTTAAATCATCAATCGAACTTACTCTTAAATTAGATATTCTTCGAGAGATATCTTTGTAGTTGCACGCCGGTCTGAAGTGCTGCTTGAACAGGTTCTTTGCTTCGTCCCAGCTTTGCGGATGGTTGTTAAGTAGGAGTTCCTTTGCTCTTCCTGTGATCTTCGAATTATAGATGGCTTGCCATAGTTCTGCTTGACGTGAGGCGTCCACTGCGCTAAGATGGGTTCCCACGACGTTGATGAATTGTGTAAGCTGGTTTTTGTCTCCATCAAATTCTTTTATATAGGCGATCTCTTTCATTAGAGTCACCGCTCTACTTGGTCGAATTTGGTTATTTTGGTTGTTCGTGTGGAGTGCGACGAGTGCCTCCAGTGCTGCTGACATGCGTTCCATTACTTCGCGTTCCATATTTTCTTGTTCAATTACAAGTTTCCAAAACTTGTCGATTTTATTTTTACGTGGAATTTTTGAGTTAATAAGATTAGTTCTTTTCACTAGCGCGAGTTCTGTTCACTGATTTTTAGTGGTTTCTCCCGACACTGTTCGGACTTGCGGTGATACGTAATTATTTCGTATCTTAATCACTGATTTTTAGTGACTTTTTCGACACTTTATTGATACGTATTCTATCACTGGTTCTTAGTGATTTTAATATATTTTACACTTTATTGTTGCGTATTTTGCCACTGATTACTTGACACTATTTAAAAAAAAAACCGGTCACGATGACTTGGTTCGTTCTCTTTTGGATCCCTCAAATATAGTGGAATCCTACCGACTGCGCCAATTAACTATTTGTTTCCGACTTATTCGAAAAAAAACAATTATTCACTTTCTTGGATATCGACCGCTTTATTGTATGTCCGCTTATTAACTAACTTAATGACAATTCTCTACTTCACTATTTTTACTCTACCTTGCTAACTCAGCTAAATTTGATTTGCGCGTGGCGACTCATTATGGGATACCGGGTCCCGTTACACAATTCACCGGTTCAGTGTTATCATGCTGCGCGTGCACCGATGCACATTGACCTTGATGAGTGTGGGAAAATGAATTCAACTATTGGAGTGAAAAAATGGAATGGCTCGTGTTCCGTATGGGATATGTAACCTGTACATGTAATTTGATTTATATGAAAATAAAATGTTTTACTTCAAGGAACAATTCATTATCAGCCGAAATCAAGTTTTTATTGACTTTGCTTTTCGATAGCATCCCATGCTGCATTTTTCTCCGTCCAATAAATCCTATCAGTTTTTTTATTTTCAATTATGTCTTTGAATTTGACCACTAAATTCATTAAATTTTCCTTTTCGCTATCGGAAAAATGAGTACTCCTTTTCTTTTGATTAATAATATTATATTTTTGCTTCCTCCATTGTCTCTCTTTTGTCTATTCTAAGTGACTTTTACTCGAAAGCAAACACCGTAACAGGAAAAATTCAAAATAATTTTTAGTTTGACATTTAATTCAAATACTGTGATTCAAATACATCAGTGTAATTCACAATAGTGTGATAAACTTCGTTTAGACAAACTGAGTTTAAAAATACAGTGTGAAACCGAACGATTTAAACTCAAAGTTTAAACTCAGTAGTTAGTTTAGTAAAACTCAAGTTTAAACTCACACTGTGAAACTGGGCATTACATAGTATACTCCTTATGATGCAGGAAATAATCGATTTTACTTATTAAAGTATGTAACACTGTTTCCATGGATTTACCTTTGCAATATGCACGTTGAGCCGTTGACAGAAGTTTTTTTTTTATCAATGCTGCCACGTAAATAAATATCAATCAGTCACTCTAATGCTTTTAGGAGGAATAATTATATGCTAATGGGTCTAATATCTTTTGAACTAACTACCCTACCTTTTACTTTCCTACATACAGTGGCTCAACTTTTTGATCACATAATAAGTAGAAAAAAGGTTTTTTGTTGTTACATTTTTCTTTGTATCCTTAATGCAACAAATCTTTGTCACATAACAAACACAGATGTTTAGAATTAGCATACCCAAGAAAAAATTAAATGCACCGTTAGGGTTCCGATCCTTTTAAAAAAAACCTTTTTGAATGCATGTCATCAATTAGTTTACACAGTCTCAGTTGTGCATTGAGTGTGATCGAAATCGTGAAAAAATCGAAGGAGGTGCTGTTATTCTTATTTTTTTTTTTTACAACTTTGAAAAATCGCGTGTTGAAATTGCAGAAAAGCAAACATAATTTACATTTTTAAAGAAGGTTTTGATTGTTTGTCAGATGAAGGAACTAAGACTTTTAGAAATAGAAAAAGTAAAAAGGCTTATCGATTCCAAGGTCACTTGCTGCAAAATTTCGCTTTAGGTTGGAGTTGCGTTAGATGTCATCTCAAAAGTTTAAGGAAAAAAACTCAAGCCTGAAGTCAAAAAGAACAAGCCCGGTAAAAAACCAATTTTGAATTCCTTAGTACAAAGTTGTATAAGAAAAATCAAGTACGGATAATGCACGATAATGCAGTTTTAATAGCTGCACCAGAATGACGGCATAAATGTTTCAAACGAGGCCGTAAGGAAAGTGTTGAGGAAAATGGTTTTTACGGTGTTAAAGTTAAAAAAACCACTTCTGAATATAGGCCACAAAAAACTAATGCTAGGATGTTAAAAAAAAAAAAAAAAATTTTTAAAAATAAAAAAATAAAAATAAAAAATTGTTAAAAGTTGTTTGGTCGAACGAAACGAAAATTGGCCGTTTGGGATCCGACGGTCCCCAATGAACCTGGAAGAAGTTTGGTGAGCAAGTCAAAGATCGCCATGTAAAACCAACCATCAGGTTTGGTGGTGAAAATTTAATGATTTGAAAGTCATTGACCATGGACGGTGTTGGTGAATGTGTGAGTGTAGTGGAGCGAAAGCTACGCTACCCAAAACGTCAGCATTCTTGACCGAGGGCTCCAGAAAAGTCTTGATGTTTGGAGCAAGAACGTATCGAACATTATCTTCCAGAAGGATAATGATCCGAAACATTCTGCAAGAGTAACTTAAGCTTGATTACAAGATAAGGAATTTCAATTGCTTGATTGTCCACCACAATCCTCTGACCTCAACCCCATCGAGCATCTTTGGGTTGATGTCAAACGTGCAATTTCAAAAATAGCAGGCGAGTATCCAAATCTAAATGATTTGTGGAACAGAACCGAAACTGCTTGCAACAATCTTAGTTCTAGCAAGTGCAGAACGCTCGTGGAATCAATGCCAACAAGAATTAAAGCGGTTCTTAAAGCAAAAGAAGGGCATACAACAAATTGATCAAGTGCCATATTTTTTATTTTTTTTTAAGTTTGATCAAATTTACAAATAATCTAAAGTTTTGTTTCTATCAGCTGAATAACAATATTATAAGCATCGTGTTCTGAAAATTACATTGATTTATCTTTAAAAATAAAAAGTTGCAATAAGAAAATATTGTTCTTGCTTTTATATGATCAAAAAGTTGAGCCACTGTACTTGTAAAATTAAGACCAGATGTAGACAGCTTTTCAGGATAATTTTAGAAAGTACAAGATATTATTCGAGGTCTTTTGAAGTTCGGCAGGTATTGTGCCATTCGGTCCTACAGATTTGTATGGTTTGAAGCTAAAAAGACGCTTTAAGAAGCTTCAAAAAGACAGAGAATGAGCGAGGCTGAGGATGAAGCTCCAGCGTCGGCTAAAAGTTCATCCACTTTTAGGGTGATCGCGTCAAACCCCCAGCTTATCACACTTTCAGTCTTTGCCAAAGGAGCAAAAGATTCTTTATTGATCACAATAATTGTTCATTTATGAAGACGCTTTTGCTCTTCCAGCTTAGCGACTTTCCAGTTGTGCGTAGGAATTCGTTGGGTTTCAGACTCGAATGATCTGAAGTATTTCATCCAGATAAGAATGGCTGCTGGTGTCTTGTCAATGATGTCCTTTTCCCAACAGTCGACTTCATACAAGTTATTTGGCAGTTTTTTCTGTGAAACGTATGCAGAACATAAGTAAAACGACAATCAAGGCGTTCCGCTTCCATAATACCGACACTAAAACGCCACGACTCAAAAAAACGACAAGTCAATGAACTGTTACGCCAGTTGTAATAAAGATGAATGTTGAAAGTGCCACCATTATTAAGGGGAGCGTTGTAGATCTCTGAACTAGCGATCAGTTGTTGTTCGAGGTGGTTAACTTCTTTCTCCAGTTGCTGTAGCTTAAGCTCGCACTCCTTATCTTTTATTTGTAGTTCTTCTATCTATTGTCCTTAAATTGGCTTACCATTGGCTTCCAACGCAGAAACTAGTATAGTATGAAGATGCCAATTCACGGCACTCAAGACTTCCCTCGAAAGCGATTTACGGCTCTTATTGTAAATGCAAATCAACAATAGAATGTAAACTTGTTAAGAAAAGATTAGACTCCTTGCCAAGTTGGCAATTGAATGACCATTTCTGACAGTTCTCCTGGCAAAATAAGGTCATGTAGTGTAATAGGCATTTCCCGAATGACCAAATGAGCATTTGACCATAAATTGTCATACTTGTTTTGACAGATAAAATTGCCCAAATGGCAAGTAGTGTAATCGGACAATTAGTACGAATGCCAGCGTAATGACCACATGACCAATTGCCATTCATTGAAATTTTGTGATGGCATTTCTGGCATTTAATAATTTAATTGCCATCGGTATTCGTTGTTGCAGTTGTTGTGTTTTTCTTCGTGTTTCTTGGTTTTTATTGTCTTTTTCGTTGTTTGTTTATTATTTGATTGTTCAGTTCAGTGAAAATTAGTGGTTTGTCTTTTTGTTATCTGCTTTGTTTTATTTCTGTTGTGCCTTTTGACACATAAAGCGTTACCACAATTCACTTTCAAAAATATAACAAAATGCCTTGAATGACCAGTGGCAAATTTGGCCACATAGAACATTGACAACATTGGCATTTTGGTCATTTGACAGATAATTTGGTCATTCGCCTGTGGTCATTCAATTGCCAACATAGCAAGCAGTCTAATCTAACCTTTACCGACGCGTCGCGAGGTATGTGTACCCCACAACAGGCATTATATTTGTAGCTCCCAAATCACCTGTTGAAACCACAATTTTGAAGTGTTTTCAAAATGTAGAGCAAAATTGTTTTTCTTATTTTGCAGTCATAATTATAAAAAAATAGGCTACTTCCATTTTTTCATTAGACCTTGTATTTATGCATATGCAACCAGTTAATATAATCTTAATCAAAAATATGTCTTAAGTATATCTTAACATTCCCACTTGAACAAAAAATTCCGATTTAAGGTTGTGTTCGTCGATCAATCGTAGTAGTATGTCCTTTTAATCTTCATTTCATCGAAACTCATTATACACAGCTTTTGTGCGTCAGTTAGTTCATTCGTAATTCTTACCACGGGTCTTTAAATTCCTGGTGAGATTTCCAGTTTTTGAGCCCAGTGATCGAACGCCAGACAGAGGGAATTTTTTTCTTCTCCGCAATTTATAGACTCTCAAGCTTGCGGAATATAAAGCAATTGATTTGATTATATCCTCCTTCGGACCAAATCAATCCCTTTAAGGCTTTTTTAAGCTTTTTCATTTGACTTTGGTTTAACATATTCAGTAATTTGTTCAAAAACTTAAAAAAAAAAAACAAATCGGTACCGATTCTAGACTCGTGTGACTTCACATTTGTTTAAAAAATTAAAAATCGCTCGTGGAGATGTAAGGATTTATCTCTTTATGCAGCTTTTTGGACATTCAGTGTTGATATCTGAACTGCTTCTTCGCATTGCGCTTTACTTTCAGTAGTTCTTTCATTGTTTTTTTTAACAGTCGAGTGTAAAAATTACTCAAGAATTAAAAATTAAAAAATTAAATTAAACTATTGTGATATTTACCTCTAGTTTCTTTTATTATTTTGTACAGTTCTCTTCTTCTCGTATTTGTTATCTTTGATCCCCAATACTTTTTCTTGGCATTAAAATCTCCACCTGTGGTAAATATATGATGGTCAGTTTTAAGCAAATTTTCAGCTTAAAGTGAGCCTTTGAAATAAGTCACACATACTTATATCTACGTGGTGCTTCGGAGATATGTATATAACTCTAAAAGTAAATATTTGCAGTACAGGTCATTTCAAAGTTGCTTAGTACCTTAGTACCGAATAAAAAAAAACACCCGTATTTATTTTTGACTGACTAAGATTAAAGACAGAATTGTTTAAAACAATTCAGTTCGCTACCTCAAAGTAGTGTCTTGGTTTTTTAAGGTTTAATTGAATTAACTCTTTCCGACGCAGAAATTTGCTAACAAAATTCACAAAAAACAAAAAATTATTTTATAAAAATATTTTTATATTTTTGATAAGAAAACTTAAAAACTAATAAAAATTTGTTTCTACATAGTTTAAAATTTGTCCCACCTTGCCGCAACGGGTACAAATTATGTGGTTTAAATTTTGAATCAGGTAGCCGGAAAGAGTTAAAGGCCCAACCATGGGTGGCCATGGTGTAGTGGTTGCATCATCGCTTGTCACGCTGAAGGTTCCAGGTTCGAATCTCGATATCCAAAAAAAAGAAGTCGATCAACTGCGGAAAAAAGCTGACGTCAACTCTACGGCGTAGGCATAACACTGGCAGTAGGGTGGTCATTTGGCTTGAAAGTGCTGATCGTACTAATGATATCGGGATGTTCGAAAGAAATACTGTGAATTATAAGCAATGGCAACAGTACCAATAATTCACCCGTCATTCTGGACACCACCCTTGGAGCAAAAAAAAAAAGACTGAAACCCAATACCACCTGAGTTTAAAAAATCACTACACCAACACTAGCGCTGTATGAATAGCATCATAAGGGTATTCATAGCCCCTTTATCGCTAGTGAATTATATAAAAAAAAATAAAAAAAAAAAAACCATCATTGAATTAACCCTGCTTACGCTGCTGTACGTAATTATGCGAATACTCAGAATTTGTATATTGCACCCATAACTTCTCGCTCAGTTTTTCCAAGTTTTCGTTCACTTTTGGTCCTGTGCGTAGAGATCAATTTCATTCGCATATTCCGTAAAGAAAGCTGATAGAAGAGGACAATTCAACTGAGGCGGGCAAAACGATTTGACATACGGTCGCGTTACTTAATGCAGTACTGAAAGATTTTGACAGTACGCAGGCAGAGTTTTCGTTCAATTATGGGTTAGGCCTTAAGTCAATTTGCAGGCGTTTGACCAATCAGAATTTTTTGTCGGAAGTCAGTCACATAACCTCTTCGTATCTGCTGCATTGTATCATGGGCAAATCAAATATAAACGAATTTACGTTAATTAGGGTTATTGTTGTTCTATGGTGTGACGTCATGGTGTGATCGAAATATGATTTACCTTCAATCCCTTTGAGGGCAATATCGCAACCTTCGTAATTTATCTTTGTATAAATACATTTTTTCATTAAGTAACATATTGAATTTCGACAGACAATATTATTTATTTAAAGGTAAGTAGAACTCATCCGAAAACAAATTCTAAGATTATGAATAATTTTGAATATTTTATCCATTAAAAATTTGCCTATCTCGAAGATCTTTAATAATCTGAAGCTCATATTGGGTTGCTTATTTGAGCTGGGTTATTACTATCGTCCGGGAAATTCCTAATGGCATAGTTTATTGTTGAATCTGTCGTTTTAAACTTATTCACCCTTGACATGCTTAAATTAACTCCTTGCCACTGGTTGATGTTGTCGGTTATGAAGTTTCCTGTCGCTGCGATCACGAAAGAGACAAAGATACCGAGTGCATTTCTTTCTGGCTAGTCTTACACTTTTTACTTTTATCTCCAACGTCATACAGTAAAGACAGTTTTTCTTTATTACAGCTTTTTTAAAGATATAACAACTCAAAACTTTCTTATTTGCTGCATGGGGAAATTATAATTTTTGAGTTTATGTCACTGTCTCAGCAAGAAGCTGAAAAGTATTCAGAGAAAAAGAAAGAAGCGTTTGACCGCAGACTCAAACATTTATTTTCTAAGCATAGACATTTAACATTTATTATTATTTCAACTTACAAAAGGAATATTGAAAACCTTTTTCTTCATAATCCTCCTTCGTACAAATGCATTCATTAAATTCGGGGGCAGAAGAAAACTGCTTTCCACCGTTCCAACTATATGTAATAGGACTAAATTAACGACAAAAGATTTGGATAAAAAAAGATTAAAATTTAGATTGATATAAATAAAATGTACATATTACAGACATACTCTTTTGGAATGGAAACATGGATGTCGAGATGATCCGGGGCGAGTTTCTCAATTTCTTTTTTAAGTCGAGTGGAGAATCCCGGAAAAAGAGAGCTTCCACCCAATACAACAATATTCGTTAGAAGAGACGAATGAGCAAATTCCGGGCAATCCGTTAACGCATCTATCACAGTTTCTGGAATACCCATCTGTTAAAGTGTGATTAAATTAAATTTATCATTTAACAAATGTATAGCCATTTTTTATACAACTTAAACCCCTTAATATTTTTGTTATAGAATACTACAAAGAAATTACCCTTATGAAATATTTAACCTAGAATCCGTGCCTTCAAAAACAAAATTGCATCTTAACTGATAGCCTTCCCATATAATGCAAAGTTACTCATAGTACAGAATCAATTTGTTCATAACAAGAATTTTCTTTAAGGAAGGTATGAAACATAACTTGATGTTTGAACAAAATGTGCATTTCGAGATGCCAAACAATGTTTGCAGTTACACAAACATAACAGTGGACAATGATACGAACGAAAAAATAAAAATAAAAGTAAAAAAAAAATACATATTAAAAAAAAAATAAAAAATATGTACATTAGGTAAAATAATTATTTCAATAAAAAAAAATTTTCTAGCCGCATATAGATTCCTAACCCCGTCGAGATAGTGGTGAAAATTTGTGATTGTGAATTTTGTATAGCTATGAAAATACTTGCAAGATTTACATAAATCGAAAGTCGTATGGTGTTGGTTATATTATATTCACAAGTTATCACAAATATCCCAAGTTATAGCGCATAACTCTTGAAAATAGTAGGAGTTATAGAAATCAGGAGGTGATTTGAGTTATAAAACTCAACGCAACGATTTAAAAAAATTCGACTGGGGAGCCAGTCCTGTACTTCCCACCTCATATTACGTTATGTCAAAGCGAAAATTATTTCCGATATATACCACAACATGCTTGCGTTGCTCAGCACACCATTTTTAAAAGCATTCCTTGAAATATCTCAGCATCCACTGGGCCGGTTTTACTCAAAATCTAATCAGCTCTAAGTTTTATTCTGACAAATAGAACAAAAAAAAAAAAAAACCGCATGATCGTACGTTGTTCCGTTCTCCAGATATCTAAGGAGAAAAAAATTGTCACATACATACGCACACACAGACATCAGTTCGAAAAAAAAATGCAAATGATTTCTAGTGTAATGTAAAGCTCTGTTAAAATCTCGAACTTTTTTTTGGGCGATTGCAATACTTCCCCTATGAAGGTGGGGAAATCGAGTGAACAAATAAAATTCGCTGTCATTGTGGAACAAATCCCAGAGTTATATCCTGAGTTATATAACTTCGAGTGAACAAATCAGCCCTTAAAAAAATATAGCTCAAATGTATAAAGCATACTTTCCAATGATGAACAAAATTATCAAAATACCTTTTTGTACTCCGTAGTTAGTTTAGTAAAACTCAAATTTAAGCTCGCACTATGAAACTGGGATTAAGTAATTTATAAGATTGCTTCAGACAAACTTACACACAAAATTTGTCTTTACTAAAGTAGTATAGATATAATGTACAATGTACTTACCTGACAAATTCCAACATCCGAGGGATTGAAGAGTAATTCAGGAATAATAAAACGTTCATTACTTAAATTGATCGTCTGCTGTCCAAATGCATGTTCTGTAGTGTTGTTAATAAAACTATTTTTATATTTAAGGAATTTCTTATATTCGATAATATTTTACCCCCTTTTAAATGTTGTGAAATCGGGTAGTATATATTCTATCCTGCTTTTTCTGTGCGCTTCATCTGTTTTTGATTCTGCAGTCATCTCTTCAACAAAATTTTGAGAAACAAAACATACATCTTCTTTAATTTGATTCACTACAAAAGTTTCATCCATCATATTCAAATACCTTCATGAAAAATGAGAAAAACCAGTACTGAAAAACTTCCATAGAAATAATTTAAATTTATGCTGAAAAAATATGATATAAACCGTAAGCACTAAATACTTTGCGGATACTTAAGAGCAAATATGAACTACTTAAACGCGTATCCAACAAATGGTTGTAGTTGTTGTTGGTATACATATATTATTTTACAAAGATAGAAAACTTGACTTGCCTACAACTTACTATTACGAACAAAGTTATCTGTATACTACCATTATATTGTACTTGAATTGATCCTATTGGAAGGATGATGTCGTTAAATTTAACGATACAATATCTTAACTTGGATAAAATATAACAACTGCCTGAGCTATGCAACAATTATAGTCTTAAAACAATTAAAGCAGGAAACATAAATTATGAGAATGGTGAGCTGATTTTCATCGGGGGACGTGGTTCATTTACAATCGATTACTCTTTTTTTTTACAGCTTCACTTGCCATAAATAGCCAACTTCAACGTTGCGACTTAAAATTGCAATTTTTAACAACTTGTGATATGGAATAAGTCGCAAAAATTAATCTTAAAGAAACTCAAGCAACTGCCTTTCAAGAAACCTTTTTGTTGCTCTTGCGGACAGACCTAGTTTTGAATGCTGCCCGAACCCATTCAAATCAAGGAATCAATTTAAAGCCTAAAATGAATGATTCGATAAATCAGAGCTTTAACGCAAGAAAAAAAAAAACGTTTAAATTTCTGAATCTCTTTAGAAAATGGAATGAGACCGATGTGAAAGATCAATATGTATATACAATATTATAGATAGAATTCAACATAAAGTACAAATTGCTATGCAAACAGAAGGAACGTACGTATTATGAGTCCCCAATAAACCAACCCGGCTTAACAAAAAAAAATTCTCAGAATTCTGTAGTAAATAACAGTACATTTCCAACAGGAAGTACAATTTACCCGGATAAGGAATATTTCAATACTCCCCTACACTCAAGAACTGATAATTTACTGAAGCTTTTGACATAATATTTCCAAGCGGCGAAATACCCGAAAGTTTCCGTTGGGGAAACTTCATAAAGAAAGGCGATCCTAACCAACCAGAAAATTATAGGGACATTCATTCCCTTAATGCATTTACCAGCTTCTCTAAATGGAGGAATTACATGGAACGATGTACAGATCAATACCTTGATTTATACCGATGATATAATTTAACTCGCCAATTCCCTAAATCTACTACCCACAACAAATGATTGATAAGCTGAAATATCCGTTAGTCGAATGCAACGAACTAGTGTATAAACAACAGCAAAGTCAGTTATGTTTTATGTCCTGTTTTAAGCTGTTGAAATATGATTTAAAAATAATACTCTGCGACCACCACTTAACGCCCCTAACTACAAGCTATCTCTAGAGTCAGGTTTGTCTCCATAGTTTATACAAATAAAAATTAAAGAATAAAATAAATATCTATTTTGACTACATCCTTCTTAGAGTCAGATGATGTCCGATAAATGCATCCCAAAACAAATTGCTTTTCAAGCGTTTAATTCCTATACGTAGAAGCTACTGCAACTAGCTGGAATAAAGCTAATAAAGCAACTACTAATGCACCTGCAAAACATACAAATCACCCTAAAATTACCACAGCCACAACAATAAACACGTGTTTCGCAAACAATGCGCACATATCTACAAATAATGGACCTGGATTCCGAAAAAAGCTAGATCTACACCGGAAGTAAAAATCACAGGAACCAATGAAATAAAAAAAAAACTACTTTAATTTAAAATCCAAACAACACTTAATAATAACTAGCTTAATAAATCACCGAACCAATTGAATTATAATAGTTTTTCTATACTGTCAACCATCAATGAGAATGGTGTAATAGAAGACGACGAGAACGAGAAGAACATAACTAATGAAATAAAACAGAACAAGGAAACATTTCAAAAGTTACCTCCATAATACCTACGTACAAGATGTTAGTTTCATACGAACTTTAGCCAAAGCATTATATGAGGTTCTACACATCATCATCATCATCATATATATAAAAATTCAGCCTGCGTATGTTGTTCCTCGCAAGACTGGAAAACTAACCATCCGATTAAGCTGAAACTTACACAATATATTTGTTATGAAGTGAGAAGTGCAAGTAAAAGTTTTCAATTCCGATAGATGGCGCTGGACACAAAAACCTCAAAATCATTACTTCAGCACTCCACGGTGACAGCTATCAATGAAATGATATTTCTCATGGCAAAATCAACATATTAACGAGCAATCGCACAAAATTGATTTCCAATTTCCAATACCATTTCACGTAACATACACTATTCGAACTTGTTTTGCTTCGTAATTTTTCACAGCATAATAATATAATTCTAACATTCAAAGGATAGCCTGCATCAGCACCACTGGCGCATTGAGAACCACCCCCACAGCGGGACTCGAGACAGCACTCAATCAACTCCCACTTGATTTACTTGTGCAGGAATCAGCTGCAAAAAGCGCCCTTCGCATAAGCCAAACGGGCAACTGGAAACCCAGTCTGACAGGGCATGCACTGATCTTACGCAATTTTGTGGTCAATACTGTATGCACAGACTACGCCTTACTAAGAATTTGACAGGCCATTCTCAACCTGTTTTCCCAGCAGAGAAGAATGGCAAGACAACCAGGTATTAAATAATGGCATAATCACTTCCGTTTACACGGATGGATCCAGAATGGACACTGGAGTGGGTGCTGGATTCTTCTCCGAGACTCTTGGATTGTCCGGATCGACCAGACTTCCAGACTACAGCAGTGTCTTTCAAGCGGAGGTCTTGGCAGTGACAACAGCTGCCCAACAGGTTGCAATGAAGGCACTACCACGGGATGATATTAGCTTTTTCATTGACAGCCAGGCGGCAATAAGAGCGATTTCTGCCATTGAAGTAAAATCGAAGCTTGTTAGTCGCTGTCGCGAAGAGCTACGAGTTCTTGGCAGGCAGCACAATGTAAGACTCTGCTGGGTCCCTGGTCACAAAGGGGTGCCTGGTAACGAGACAGCTGAAGAGCTGGCAAGAGAAGGATCTTCTTTAGACCCCCACTAAGCTGATTTCACCGTTAAAATTCCACCCTGTAATCTCAAACAGGTGATTGGGAGCAGAATTCAAAAGATAGCTACTGATAGATGAAATGCGCTTAGTTCCTGTGTCATAACTAGGTAACTATGGCCATTCTACAATAAACAAAAAACTGATAGAATTCTGCAAATGGATAAAAAAAAATCCCTATCTTCCCTAATAGGTATCATCACCGGGCATAATATGCTTAACTACCATGCAAGAAGACCGTGATTGAACACAGATGACCTATGCAGGGGATGCAGTGACGAGGAAGTAGATGAGGACACCCCACACTTTCTTTGCCACTGTCCAGGGCTCTGCCATAAAAGATTCAAAACCCTAGGAAGATATTTCTTTCAGGATCTAGAAGAACTGTCCGACAAGTCTGTGGTCGATATACACAGATTTATCCGCGCCTCTAAATGGCTCGACAGAACATAGGCTAATGGTTTCTAGTAAGGGGGCTGAGACCCCTAGGGTATCACAATGGGTCTACATTGACCTAATTGTGACGGAGAAGGGACCTCCTTTCCCGTCAACCCTATTACCCAACCTTACCTAACCTAATTCCAACATTAGTACTGTAAATATAGCACCCCGCATCAACAAAAAGAACAACCACCACCATATCGGACCACACATAACAGGTGCCAAATAATTATTGAATCAATACATTACACAATAATTATAAAAATATTAAAACAAAAATATACTCAATATTACACCAACATTACAAGCCAGAGGACAAACGCAGTTTCCGAGATATCTTAAGATCCATGCACTACTCAACTGATAAAGAACAAATTAAGAAAGACCTTGCCGAAATGAATCATCACGTCCCCAATACGCACATTTTACAACGTAGAAAAAAAAAAACCTCTACCCCTTTTCTCGATGGAAATGGAAACTAGCAAACATAATAAAGACTTCTTAAGCTTTACACAGCTTTTATACAATGTAAGATAAGTTTCAGGCCGCCGGGGCGCACAGTGAATAAAAATCTTTTTTTTTTTTGTAGAAAAAAATTCGGGGTACAAGCAACAAAAATTCAAAGTTAGACAAAAAATTATGAAAGGGTTTATGCGTTTTATTGCATAAGTCTACGACCTTGATTTGAAAAAAAAAAAAAAAACCCTTCTGTAATTTGTACGCACGTATTATGTTTAATTTGTGTGTATATTTTTCTGTTATAATGCGCAAAAAAAAAACATTTAAGCAATTAGTACCGTTCGAGATTGTTAAACCAATTGAACTTTAATCTAATTTTGTAAGTTGTGTTAGAGCGAGAACAAAATTGACAACTTTTCACAACCTTCATTTTATTACGGAATAAAAATAGATCTTGCAAAATTCAAAAAACCATACCCGCATAAGTCCGTAATTAGGAGTTTTAGCTAAAAACGGTTTATATGGCGACTATTTTCCAACATAATTTTGCAAATGATAAGTGCAGAAAGATATGGCTTCAAGTACTTCTTACACTTCTGCTCTTCAGGCCAAGTAACGATTCTCTTCGGAAAACCCATCGGAACTTTTTTATAATAATTTATTTATTACATCTTTGGTGCCATTAAGACTACAGGACTCCTCTCAAAATTTGGAAAATACAGTGAAAATCGGTTATAACGATGTCGAAGGGACAGTCGAATTTCATCGATATAACCGATTCATCGTTATATCCGATACAATGCAAATAAAATTAAAAAAAAAGAAAACTTTATTGAAAAAATCGTATCAAATGCTTAAGGAAATTGTCGAGGAAAGAAATCACTTATTTGTGATTGTTTTGTACATTTGGTTGAGTAAAATATCGTTCTAAGAGAGTTGTCCAATGCTTGGATTCCAACGTTTAGATTAGAATTCGAAGTGCCAATACAAGATTCAAGATCTTGAAACGGTTTTGTGTTGCCACAGCAGTAAGTGCTTCGCTTACAGATGGAACGTGTACTTCTTCAACACTTACTGAACTCCTCAGATACCAGATATGGAAATCGAACAGGGCATGTGATGAAATTACCTTTAGCACTAGGTGTAGACATGTAAGAACATGCACAGACCAGTCACTGCAGTCGCTAAACGAAAATTAACATTTGTCTATATCCTCGTACATGGTATATGTAAATACCAAATGTCGACACATATTCAAAAGCAGAATGAAAATATCAACTCGTAGAAATGTAAGAACCAATTGTTTTTTCCGTCGTTATAAACAGTTTTTACACTTAAATCTTGTATATTTTCATCGTTATAACCGATTCCATCATGATTTTCACTGTATAAGTGAAATTTTGGAAATATGGAAAAATCCAGTCATCATCAACTTATTCCTGTCGATCAGTTGGATTTAAATATGTAAACGATCGAGAACAAATTCCAAAGGAGGATAGAAGGTTAGCGATCGTTTGCAGCCATTTGCAAAGGGATGTATGTGGGTGTGTGTGTACGTGTATGCGACCAATTTTTTCTCCTTCGATATCAGAATGAAACAAAGTACGATCATGCGGTTTTTTTTTTATTTGTCAAATTCAAACTTAGATCTGGTGAGACCTTGAGCAAAATTGGTCCAGCAGGTGCTGAACTATTTGAAGAAAAGCTTTTTAAAAAGGTGTGCGTGGGCAACGCAAGCACGTTGTAGTTCATATTGGAAATAATTTTCGTCGTGATATAAAGCGATACGAGGTGTGAAGAATAGGACAAGCTGCCCAGTCTAATTTGTTTTCCAATGGTTGACGGAAAGGGACTCAGCATGCATCCGGTACAATATGAAGCATAATATTTATTTATTTATTTCGAGTTCGGTATATCACCTTTGCTTGCGAGAATTTGTCTAATGGAATTTATTGAATTTGAAAAAGCCGAAAACGTGCAATTAAAAGAAATCAAGCAAAAAAAAAAAACATTTTCCATAAAAAATGTATAATCGGTTCTCATATACCTAGTTATTTAAATTGACTTCAAAATAAAAATAAGACATATTTCAAAAATTAAGAATTATATAACGATGGGTACTCAAATGACGTTTCAAAAAGAGAAAAAGGAAGCAGAAATTTCAATTGGTTTAAAAGTTACCGATTTTTGATCACCAAATCGATGATTTCTGGCCACTATGCGCCGCAACCAAAGAAAAAGATACACCTCAATCTACAAACTGCTAAAAATACGAACACGAAAAAAACAATTGCATAAACTTGGCCGTGTGCGTCAAACGCGTTGGTATTTATAAAACAATAAACTGCATAACTCCACTCAATAATTAAATAAGAACCAATGATAATATAAAGCTTAAAAAAGAAGGAAATTACACAAAAATACAGCAAACGCCATAAAAACCAAGCAGATCAATCAGAATACCAATAAAAACAAGCAGAGCAACAACCACAGCACCAAGAAAATATCGTAAACCATACCAAGAATATCCATAATCTCAAAATAAACAAAATCCACCGCAATCAACTAATAAATTAAAGAAACAACATGATGGAAATTCTAACACTACTGCTTACTAAATACCATGGACACGCAAACAGAGTAATCCAACATCTTTTGGAACTTAAACAATTTATACGTACTAGCAAAATACAGTGGAGGTCCAGTATAACGAATGCCAATTGTTTTTTTTTTTTTTTTCTTAATTTGAACATAACGGACATTTTGAAAAGGAAACATGTGAATTTGTACGAATTAACGGACTCGTTCAGAACTCAGGGCAATAGCTAGTCACAGGCTCTGATTGGAGAGCCTGATAATCTGACTACAAAACTAGTTGACTTTGCGTGAGGTTGTGGACTGGATTCTTCAATTTTCCCTGAAGTTTCAGTCAATTGAAGGAATGCCAAAAATTAACTGATTCGGCAGGCAGCTGTTTAGTAAACTGTTGTACTTTTGATTTATTTGTGTCAACCTCATGTGCTTTGATTCTTTCCTTTCTTATTTCTTTTCATAGTTATAAGTTTTATTTGTCAAATATAAATTAACTTCTTGTTTAAAATAATAATGAAAAATAGTAGCCCATTTCTCCCATTTTTAAATTTTTTATGATACAATTTACTCCGAATGAATTTTAAAAACAATCGCAATGTACAAACAAATCTGAAGTGAAAACAAAAGGTAAATATATCGATCATGAAATATGTGTTATATGGAAATGTCAACTGCATTCAGTTGCCGTTCAATATCTTAGGTTTTTTACTAAAATATAAGTGCTTAGAGATCTGAGCGGGTCCAATATGTTTAAAATAAAAAAATTAACTATAATTTAGAGTATTTATACAAATTTGAGCGAGTTTTGCATTGCAGAAACTATTTATAGCGTATAATTTTGTTCACATTGGAACGTACCATTTATGTTTTTAGTAGAGCTCCCTACAGAGACTGTACGTGTATTAGCACGTGTACTCGGTCCGTGCATCAATTACACGTGTATTTATTTACTAGACGGATTTGATAGTGACGTTTCCTGATCTAGTAAAAATTAAATAAACTATGAAGTTTTTGATTGATATTTTATTAAATACTAGATGACCCCGTAAACTTCGTACCACCTTAAATTGATTTGATTTTAACTCTTCATAAGCGATTATGAATCCCAATAAACCTTCCAACTCCAATTCATTGAGATCGGTTTGAGTTTCGTTTGGTGATTAAATGAAACTCGTTCGTAATTCAAATGAATTCAATTTACTTGCATGGAAAAGACATAAGGTTAACAAAAAACAAAAAAAATACAAATATTTGGCGTTGGCCACAAAAATGTTGTGCGTATTATATCATACTTTTCGCACGAATGAAAGGGACCTATAGTTTTTCTTGCCGACTCCGAACGGCGGTTTGAGAAGCTTTTTCATGACAGATTATACTCTTGCAGGTTTGTCAGGCCTGCGAAGAGGTGGGGCTGCAAAAGAAAACGTTTGGTGCTTTTTGAGAATCGAGTCTGTGTCCTTTCGCTTAGCAGTCCAACGCACTATCCACTAAGCCAAGGCGACCACCACATGAAGTAACCATTCAATGCAAAGCTTTGTGGTAAACTAAGTTTTTCGTTTTGTTTTCTAGCGCGTAAACAAACAAAGATGATGGCTTGCTGATACGTGAATACGCAACATACAGTTGTCCATGCGCAAAACACGGAAACTCCAAGTTAATCCCACAAACTTCCGATGACTAGCTTTGTGATTTGTTGATGGTCATCGTGAAGGCCAGACGCACAGGGAATTGCAGCCGTTTAAGTTCAAATGGCAAGTCCGTTAGAATCATCGGGATGCGTGGAATCAAAATATCCTCCCCTTTGTAGTTTGCCTTAATAATCGTCGCCTCGATGACGTTGTTCTTGAGCTTTTTCACGCCCAGTCTCGTTCCATTGCACAGTCGAGCTTGATTTATGTTACGCTACATGATGATGACTGAGCCTATGTTTAATTTCAAATTGTGAGGTGGTAAACCGGACAATTCCAGTGAATTTAAGAATTCTGTGGGATAGTTGACTACTTCATCCTAGTTGATAACTGTGTAAACCGATTTGAAGGAAAATAACTATCCCGGAATGAAATGTTGAATGCTCACGTTGAGATCTTCGACATCTTTGTTTTCCACCGCCAATATGGCTCGTTTGCTTAGCCAATTATGGTTTTTGAAGTTTTGCACTATGTACGGAAAAACACGTCGAATGAGCTCTTCCTTTGATTCGGCCAACTGGAAGAAATCAGTGGGCAATATGATGAACCTGGTCGAGATGTCAACTGCGGTTTTCCCATTACCAATTTCTATCAATTGTTTCGAAAACACATCTGCAGTTCGATCTTGTTGTAAAAACACGCGTATGTTAGTTGTAAATCTTAGAGTCTTCACATGCCGCCACAAATTTGATGATTTCAAGCAAGCGTTTAGTTCGTCAGCTGCAGTTGAACGTGGAATAACAGGAAGAGTCTAACGAAAATCACCGGACAACTAATCGTGTCTTGCTAAAATTTTTGATTATGTCTGAGCCTGCAAAGTCAATTTACCTTAATACTTTTTAAATCTAGTAGCTGTCAAACGATAGGTCCGCCCCCAACGCCCCCTATTGAGAGTGGGGGTGTTAAGTGAATTCCCATACAAAATTCGTTGTTTTTATGACTTTGCGGCTTTTTTTGTTTTTTTTTTCCTAAACCACCCCTGTATTTAAACGAACAAAATAAAAAAAGAATCATCCAAATCGGTTGAGCCGTTCTCGAGATTTGGCGAGACTAACGCACAGCAATTGATTTTTATATATATAGATAGATGAAAATATGTACATTATAAAACAAATTTTACATCAAAACTTATATATCCATTCCATTCTTGCAAAAAATATAACACGCAAAACATGGATCGTTGGGAGAAGTTAGGTCCTGGCTCCCTAGGAGCTGTCGCGCCTAATATTTATACTTTAGTAGCTGTTCCCCGCAGCTCCGCACGCGTTAAATTATATTCAATTTGAACCTGCTGGTAGACTACATTATTAGCTTCCAGGTCAAGCGCTTCGATCAATAGCGGCTTGGGACTTGGTAAAAGTTATGACGAAGAAACCTTGCATCGGAACTCAAGCGCTGTTGCCACATGGTGCTACGCTCTCCACCCTATCAGATATGAATTTAAAACTATTGAGCCGATTTCAATAACACGTATACAAACCCAACGTGAAGATTGTGCAAGAACTTCTCACTTCATAACAAATATATTGTATAAGTTTCAGTTCAATCGGATTTTTAGTTTTTGAGATCTTAGCACTTAAACGAACAGACAATTTTTATATATTTAGAAGATAGATATAGATATTTCATAGTTCTAGTAGTATGTAACTAAAGAATAATATACAAGTTAGTATTTACTGTATATGTTAACTTACCTATAAGAAATTACTTCTTTTAAGTAATTGGTCAGTACTTTACCACCAACTTCTATTCTTCTTATACCGCTTTTTATTTGTTTCCCCTTTATAAAAGGTACAACGTGTGTAAAACTGTATCCAACATCAATTATTATACAATTTCCAAAGTTATTGAGTTGCAAACAATAATTGTATGCTGCTAAATCTGCCGTTGAAGTTCGAAGTAACCCAGCGCATTCAAACTCTTCAAATAATATTTCAGTCATTACTTCCTATTTTAAAAATAGATATTTCATAGTGTAAAAGAAATTAATATAAACAAAAAAGTGGTCTGTATAGAAAAAAAAATTACTTGAATACTGTATAGATTGAGTAAGGGCTCGGTAATTATCAATATGTTGTTGTACAATTTTATATTAGAACAGTCCGTACTGAAGATATAATCCCATATTGTTTTCTGCAAAAATAATGTATATTTATTTACAATTTTGAAATCATTTACTACTGTTATATTTTTGCGTTAAAAAAAAATCAACGTTCTAATATAATAAGTTAATTCAACAAGTATAAACGTATATAATAAGAAATATATAAAATTATAAAGAGCCATATGAAGTGGTTGAGTATCAATCACCGATTGACTTGTAAAATAACATATTCTGCGTAACTAAGACTTATTCTTAATTTTTGAAAAAATTTTGGAAATCCGATTTTCGGTAATTTTTGAAAAATTTTCGAGAAATTCGATTTTTGGGAATTTTTGAAAAATTTTCGGGAAATCCTATTTTCGGTAATTTTTGAAAAATTTTCGGGAAATCCGATTTTTGGGAATTTTTGAAAAATTAACGGGAAATTCGATTTTTAGGAATTTTTAAAAAATTGTCTGGGAATCCGATTTTTGGAAATTCTTGAAAAATTTTCGGGAAATCCGATTTTTGGGAATTTTTGTAACATTTTCGGAGAATCCGATTTTTGGGAGTTTTTGACAAATTTTCGGGAAATCCTATTTTCGGTAATTTTTTAAAAAATTTTCGCCAAATCCGATTTTCAGAAATTTTTGTAAAATTTTCGGGAAATCTGATTTTCGATAATTTTTGAAAAATTGTTGGGAAATCCGATTTTCGGAAATCAAAGAAGTCACTGATAAAGCTAAAAAGAGAACGGCCCTCGGAGATGACAGAATCCCATACAAGTGCTCTATAAAACTGCACATATGAATTCATGTTTGCACTCGTAGTGGAATTCAAATTCGCAAATACTCCAGAAAGCTTTAAAAAGGCGATTATCTATCCACTGCACAAAACGGGTGACTACAAACATCTTTCCTGAAAACCTCGGCAAATTGTTTGCTTCGCTTATATAAAGGGTCTTCCAATAGGGACTTCCGAACTTTGACAGTTGATAGTGGCCATATTGTTGAAGCAACATCTGTCAAATTAGCTGTCATTTATTCAGTCTGTTTTGCCAAATCACCATGGACAGATATAGTGTTCAACAACACGTGGAAATAATAAAATTGTTTTATCAAAATGGGTGTTCTGTTCCAGCAACGTACGGCGCGCTTCGCCCACTTTACGGTCGCCATAATCGTCCTTCCGAGAAGACTATTCGCAGTGTGGTGTATAAAATTGAGTCCACTAATTCAATAAACGATCAACCAACACTCGTACGTCGACGAAACGCATGATCTGCCGAAAACATTGCCGCTGTCCGTGGGAGTGTGCAGGAGAATCCGAGACAATCGATTTCGCGTCGCTCACAAGAACTCGGCCTTTCGTAGACCACATGATGAGGTCCATTTCTGGATGAATGGGTACGTCAACAAACAAAATTGTCGAATTTGGGACGATACGAATCCAAAAGAGATCCAAGAACGTCCAATGCATCCCAAAAAAAGTCACTGTTTGGTGTGGATTTTGGGCTGGCGGCGTCATCGGTCCATATTTCTTTGAGAACGACGTTGGCGAGCGCTATAGGTCGATGATTACGAACTTCTTTTGGCCTGAATTGGATGATATGTACACCAACGACATATTGTTTCAACAGGACGGCGCTGCGTGCCACACAGCTCACGCCACATTGGAAGTTCTGTAATCGTGCGATTTGACCCCGTTAGACTTTATCTTGTCGAAGTCGTAAGTCTATGCGCATAAGCCACAAACCACAGCGGCCCTCAAAGCCAACATAACCCATGCCATCGGTCAAATTCAGCCTGATTTATGCGCCAGAGTCATGGAAAATTGGACATTTCGGATGCGCGCCAGCCAGAGAAGCCGCGGCGGACATTTGAACGAAGTAATATTCCATACATAATGGCATCGATAAGCCTTTCAAACGAATAACAAATTTCGATGATATCTCACACACTTTGTTTTATTTAAATTTAAAAATAGGATAGCGCTATGCAGGAGTTTCAAACAGAATTTAGAATGATTTACTCGACAGTCGGTCAAGTATTTGCATAACTTAATTTTACGGAGATATATAAACAGAAACATAAAAAACTATATGCTTTTTTCGTTTACTTGCGAGCGGCCTTCGATACCCGAGGCTCTAACTTACAAATTGTACAATAATGGTTTTTCAACGAAAATAATCAACATTCAAAGAGCAATGTATGCAAATAATGTGGCATATATATGGGATGGGGAGTCCACTGCAGGAGAATTTACAATAACGCTGGGTGTGAAGCAAGGATGTATCTTGAGTGCGTTACTGTTTATTCAGTTCATCAACGACATATCAGATGAAGATTTCGGCTCTTAAGTATGCGGATGAAAGCGAAAAGTGTACGTATCAAGAAAAAACGGTGGAAGCTGTTCGTGAATATAAACATCTAGGAATTTCGGTGTATTGTAACTGATGCCCAGTCCTCCCAGCATAGGACATATTACAATAAGCTTAAATAACATCTAGAAGATAGGCTTAGTTTTTAACATCAGAGAGGAGAAACTATATCTGAATTTCATTCCACATCGTCCAGAACTACCTATCTTGTGCAATCTTCGTAATATGAAGATACGAGAGAATAAATGCCCAGTTTTAATAGAAATTCGAGTGAGATTCTTTAATTCTTATGGATGATGAAGCAATTCAAATCTTAAATCGAGATCGAGGGTGGAATTTACTTCACAACTATAACTTCGTTATAGCAAATGTATAGTTGAAGAAGATTTTTATGGTTTAAGGTATCTTTTTTTAAATCAAAAATAAAAATGTGTAAATTATTGTCAACCTGGTAGACGGCTATAAGCTAAACCATAGTAGAATTGGAAACAATATTTTTAAAGAATGTTATTTGTATCAATTTTAACAGTGTTTAATTTCATTAACTTGTTCTATGGCATTATCGGTAATATTTGTATTTAACTCTGCATATATCATTATATCTTTAGTTTTACTAGAGTTAAGTTTTAGTTTGTTAATTTTTAAATAATTTCCTACATTTTTTAAGTCGGCATTAATTTGTCAACGCACTCATCCTCCGAACTACGAGATATAAAAATAAGTGAATTGTCAGCAAGTCTAATTTCATAAAACTGAAGAACCTTCTCCAGGTCATTAATATACATATATGATGAACAGCAGCGTTCCAAGAACTTCTCCTTAGGGTACACCTAGTTCCACCGTCAACAATTCTAAGATGCACTCTGCCAGTCGAATTCTTTGTTTGTTTGACAAATAACTTGCGAACCATTTCAGCTCAGTTTTTTCTATCCCATTTTGTTTAAGTTTTTAAATGAGGATGGATATAATTTTAAATGCCCTCTGAAGGTCCAAAAATGCTTCCACTATTACTTTTTTGTCATGCACGTCTGTTTTCCATTGTGTTACAACCAGATTTAACAGTGACTCGCAACTGTGCTATCGCCTGAATCCCGATTGATGTTCTCATAATAAGTTATTGGTTTCCATATACTATACAGTGTAACCTCAATATAACGAACCTCAATATAACGATTTCCTCGATTTAACAAATTTTTCGAAATCTCCTAGAACTGCCCGTAAGAGCTAATGCGAAATATACCCTTACATTACGAATACATTTGTCAAAAACCTCTGTATAATGAAATTTCATCCATTGCAGAACATAAATAGAAAGTATTATTTACCTCTATTTAACGAATATTGTCAACTTACAACCTTTACATAACGTATCCTATCAATTATTCACACTCGATTCCACAATAATTCATGTCTCGACAGATTCAGATAAGTTAATTTTTTCGTAAGACAATCATTGTTGTTTGATGCTAAGTAATGTAGACGCTGCTATTTATCACTGTTGTTACTTTTAAAGTTGCAATCGCTGAGAAACGAAAAAGGTGTTCCTTAACCGTCGCAGAGAAACGAAAAATCATTGAGTATGTAATCGAGAACCTTGTTAAAACGAATCGTAGAGTAACCTAACCTCTATATAACAAACCTCATTGTAACAAATTACTTGGTATAACGAATATTTTCTAACTCCCTTCAGTTTTGTTATATCGAGGTTGCACCGTATTTGGTTAATTGTTTAAAACTCAATTTTTTTAAAAATGTTGCTTTTGGTTATTAACATATTAATTGGACGAAATTCCACTGGTTTATCTATATTTTTTTCCTTTTCGACTGTAGTTTCTTTCAACACTCGAGAAAAATTACCAGGACGAAGGGATTCACTAATGATCTGAAGAAAGAATGGCCCAACAATTTCAACAAAGAAAATTATCGCGAAAGAATGCAATCGATGGATGCTTCCGGATCGTAGTATATGGTAAAGGTTTTGGCAGGGGCAACTACCGCCCGGGAAGCCGCAATGAAGGAATCATCATGTGATGATACTACCTTTTTATTGACAGCCAGGGTGCAATACAATCTATTTCTGCCGCAGAAATAAAATCAAAAAAATATTCTAAAGAGACACCGGGCCGACTCCTTTCGCTGTTTTAGAGCAGTCAGTAAAAAATAGATATAGACTCATTTAAGTGGACTTCGTGCTGACTCCAGGCGCTTTTGTTTCTATTTATAATAATTTCAACTATTCCAGTCAAAAAGTTATAGAATTAAATAAAAGGAACATGAACAACAAGCTTTCGTTGTTATTATTCGTTATATCGAATGTCATTATTTTTTTCGTTCGTTATGTTGAAAAAAGTGTTCGTTTTATTGATCATTCTTTATATTGGAGCACCACTGTAATCAATTTTAATTCAAATTTTAGCAAAAAAAAAAAAATACACAGCGGCACCAGGAATCGAACGTCAGCCCTTCCATTTACCAGTAAAAATTAAATTCTTTTTTTTAATTCGACATTTAAATCAAATATCCTATCCTCAATAGTGTGATGAACTTTATTTAATTAAATTGAGTTTAAAAAAAAAAAGTGAAACGGAACGATTTAAACTCAAAGTTTAGACTCCGTAGTTAGTTAAGTAAAACTCAAGTTCAAACTCGCACTGTGAAACTGGGCATTAGTAGAACTTAATAATGTTCATTGAAAGCAATGAAGTTTCTAAACAAGAAAGTTAATGCTGGTTAATACTTAAGTATCAACATAAACTAGTACATATGTACTTAATTTTTATTCTACGGGTCATTGTTTTATATCAAAAAAAAATTTAAAAATATTTTTCGTATTCAAATTTTGTCTTTCCGATGTAAATTACATAGCATTTTAGCAACAATAACAAATTACTATATTACTTTTAGTTGTTTTCCTCTGAGTTTTTCGAAGATTTCAAACGTTTTAAATATTAAAAATTATATAATAAAGTAAATAGGAAAGTAAAACATCAATTTATTGGTATTTACACCCTGCGTTTATTTCACTGGTACTCCAAAACTTTATTTGTATATAACTTTGTTAATGAATTTTCTTGCCGAACAATTTTTATTTTCGTGTGATTTCACACCATGAAAAAAATAAAATAAAAATTAAGCCATAGTGGCCCATTGGAAAGCGGGCCCAAAATTTAAATAAACTTCAGTTTAAAAAGCTGATAGCTTCTATGAATGAGGAAATATGTTTATTTATATCGAAAAATTAAAAGTACCTATAAAATACGTAGCTTTAATATATTTTTATTTTTTTAATATATTGATACAGGTTTGATATATTGAACAATTAAACTTGCCACAATTTGCCTAGACCAAAAATGCATGAAATTTGTGTTGTGACGTGCGACTATGATGGTGCAGATATATATTAATCTTAATTCGAAAAAAAACGTACAGAAACGTATTTTATAGATATTCTTTGTGCATACTCACCAAATTACTAAACTATAACCATTATAGCACCCAGAAAACTTCTATAGTTTCCATCGGCTAAAATTCGACCGCCACAGCTCACAACAGAGCTATTTATTTATATTGATTGACTCCACAGATCCTATTTTTTTGTATATTAATAAAAACTATTTGATACATATTTCCACATTTAAATTGTAAAGAAATATTAACCTTCACAGATGTTATCAGCTTTTTAATCCGAATTTTATACTAAAAAGGACAATTTCAATACAATTTAGCGCCAAAAAGTCAAAGGGTTAAAAGGTCTATAAAGTACCTACGCTAGCAACCGTATGTTGCATACATCTGACATCTGAAAATTCAAAATAATTTGAAAATAAAGTGTAGAATGGGAGAGGAAATTTTTGTTTAAATTATTCACGTTTTTTTCCGTAACACAATCACAATAACATTCGCAGGAAAAAACGAGAATATTTTCAACCCACTTTAAGCAGATAGACAAGTTTTTATTGTATCTTTTCTGTTCCGCACGTCGAACTCAGAATAATTTATGAAATTTTGGGATACCGGGAAACAGTCTCCTCGGAAGCGGCTCCAAAAGAGTTGATTTCCTACAATTAAACTTCATATATATTTATGTATTTACATACCTGAGCTTCCCAATTGACAAGTAAGCCCTTTTGAAAACAAAGCATGTAAAATAGACCAGAAGCATCCAAACAACTTTCAATTTGCTGTCCTACAAAAGCCCTTCGTCTCTCAGATTTCACTTTCATAATACAATTCGGCACAGTTCTAAAACATAAACAATCAGAGGAAACAAATTCATTTATAAAAAGAAATGCTATTACAAAGGCTTATTATCCGACGCCAGACCAACTTTAGCAGTAAACCCTCCATTATCCAATACAACAACAGACATTTCTATTATAGGAAAAATACCGGTTGCAACTATTAAATACTACTAGACAGATTAAATATTAACTGATTGTTTGACATGACATTATTTATCTTAAGCCCATTATTAACCACAATAGCACATAAAGAAATATTCCACTTTCCAGAATTCCCGTTTTTCAAGCAATCTAGGCAAGCCATAGGGCGTACAATAACTAGACGTCTCCATGAGCCATGATTCATGGCTAACTGCACACATAGCAACATACCTTTTAACACTTTGACGTTTAATTATCAACTGTCAAATCTGTAGTCCCAACAACATCCATTTTGCTGTCAAATTGTACTGAAATTTTGCGCTTTTTCATAACTTTGAGATTGAAAAGTTAATAACTTGTGTTAAAAGTAATATTTCGGTATAATATACGGATGACAACACGTATAATATAGTGCCAATTGATATTCAAAAAAAAAAAATTGGGTCTGTGGAGCAAAAAATGTAAATAAATTGATGTGTTGTGTTCTGCGGCGGTCGATTTTTAGGGGATGAAAATGGGAGAAGAAAATTTCATGTGTGTTAAAGTGACTATAATTTAGTAACTTAGTGAAATCTTGATACGCAGATATTCAAAGAATATCTGTAAAATGCATATGAACTGTCGAATTTTATATGTGGGCATTTCATTTCCGCTCAGTTCGTCGAGATGTCGAGGCCGGATTATATCAAGTGCATTGCAGCACTTAAAATTTTGAAGGATTTTAAATAAATAAAAAAAAAAAAACGATTTCATAAATTCTGGATGAATCCGTTTTTTGGAAAAAAGAACACTGCATGTCATTGAAGTGCATCTGCTCGAGATATTCTATGGGAAAATGAAGATAACTACACCAATTTTTTGCACCAAAAACTCAGAACCTTTCCGCTTGAACATTTTCAGCGAAACTGACAGTTCATGGCATCCATCGATGGCAAAGCGAAAATCGAGACATAGATAGCAAGATGAACGATATGACTTGCCGTTGACGGTGTCCATTTGCCTTTTTTCAAGCACGCCATGAGTTTTGCCATGAATTATGGCTCGAGGAGACGCCGTGTAAGAGTTCAGTAACGAGATATTTAACATTCCAGTCCCTTCACCAGTCGCAACGTCAACAAGTTGGTTTCCAACAAACCAGCTATAGCGACTCGTTTTATAGACTGTATCATATGTTATATCTGGGTTGTTCATATTCATCTGACCGCCAATGCAAACGCTGAACTTTATAAAATTGACACAGTTCAGAGATAAGTTATAACCATGAATTATAACCAGAGCTAAGTCATAAAGAGATATTCAACTTCCGTCCTTCTATCTCCGCAATTTTATTTTTAATTTTGGCGGGGACGGAGGAGATCGGATTTGAGGCAGGGAGTTCTGCGGTTAAAATCAAAGACAGAGGGGATTTAATTAATCTTCTGCAGCATACGGGAGACCCATTTGTTTACATTGTTGTTGCTGTATCGCTGTATCTTGCTTTTCCTCGCTAAAACCTCATGTCTATGAATAAGTGTGAGGAAAAGCAACAACAATTTACATGGTCCCTTTAAAAACGACGTGGTGGTTTTTTTCTCATTTTGACATTTGTTTAGCTAATGCAATGCAATTACCATTCTAATTGAATATTTTTGTTTTCGCCAAAACTGTTACATGGATTCAATTGTCGGGCTATTTATGTAATTTCATCACTTGTTAATTAGGACTAATTTAGTCTAATTTAACTGCCAAATTCACAAAACTCACAATTTGTTAAATTTTAAAATTTGTGGGCTAAATATTTTCACATTTCAATTTCCCCATACTTGATTAAACCAACAAATCAGCTGTTCATGTTCTTAAAATATGGCAATTTGTGTAGAATTAATATTTCCGTCAACAAATTGAAAATTTCATGCTAGCGTAATTTCTTTTTACTGAAAAGTGAGATTGTGAGGCCGAGAAAGGGACTGAACAAATTAATTATACCTAATTGCTTACAAACAGGAAATATAATCAAACAAATTTCAAACACAATTTTGCTCATGCAGAAAAGATTTTTTTATTTGTCGTATTAGTTTCTATTCTTCATCTTTTACAATAGAAACTGTCAAAATAGGCTTTAAACGTATTTTTTGCAATCAAAACCATGTACGTGTCGTGTTTTTAAGAAAATATGAACAATTAATTTTTTTCGACTCTTTCTCGACTTCGTAATCCCACTTTTCAATAAAAATTAATTTACGCTAAGTATTAAATGCATTTATAAACAAACACTTTGACTATTATTACAAAGGTTACACTAATACTCAGTTTTAAGTTGCGAGTCTAAATTTACTAAACTAATTACTGAAATTAAACTTAAAGTTCAAAGTGTCCGGTTTCACATTGTAAATTTAAACTCAGTTTTACCTTCTAATGCCACAAACCGCCTGAAGGTGGGGTACACCTTACGAGTCTATGGCAATTCTATGTACGTCAAACTGACAACTATTCCATTCCAGTAATTTTTCAACCACTTTTGATCTTTAATATACTGTAACGTGTTTGCCGGTTCGCAATGATAAAACTTTTTCCTCTTTTCTCATCTATTTATCTTTATTTACTCTGTTCATAAATCTCCGTTTATTCCAACCATTATTACTCTTTTAAATTCAACAATTCACAAATCTCTTTTAATTCCAAACAACTCAAACAATTAATTATCTGATAACATCAATCTTTCCAAGTATCACTTTTCTTTAATCTTTATTCAACTGTCTCACTATTAAAATCTCTATCCAAATCTCTTTCCAATGGTATCTCTTCTTAAATCTCAATTCGAACTTTACTTCACTGACATCTCAATCGGAGTGTGTCTCTGCCGTCGAAGCTCGTCGTATTTATACCCGAGATACGAATCTAGAATCTTCCTTCCTGGCGACGATCTTACCATCTAGTGAGATATCGATAGTTCTGGAACGTACCTGAGATATGTACTAGAAAATTCCCGAAGGTTCTGACAATTGCTAAATTGACCTAAATTCAGCACTACTCCCCACTAGATGTCGCCGATCGATGTTCCTAATTTCCACCAATTGACCAAGTGTCGCTAATACAGTCGATACTGCAATTTCACTTAATGTCGCTAATGCAGTCGATATTACACTGCCCCCCTCCTAAACTTGTTCGTCCCGAACAAGAGCATCTCTCGATCTCCGTTGACTTCTGTGGCGAACATAGTTGATTCGTGTAACCAGTCTTGCGGCAACTTCGGTGACCTCCCTTCTTGTCGATGTGGGTACAGCCTGGTACAGCCACTCCAGATCTCCCTCCTGAAATCCCGGCGTTGTTGTCATCGGATCGTACCTGGTCTGCATGAAGTCACTGGCTATTTTCACCAAGACACTTTTGGATTTGTATTCGCTCACCAGGCGAACTAAATCGCAGTCCACGTCATCATTGGAGTCTTCTTTCTCTAGGTTCTCTGTCTCGAAACGCAGTTGCAATCGCTGCTGCTGTTTAGTGCCCTTGTCGCAGAAGTCGCCAGACTTGGTGAATTTATCCCGTTTCTCCTTTAAGCTGGTCTTCTTGGCCTTGCCGGCTTCTTCTTTGTCCTTATCGCGGCTTAGACCAAGACCATGCGTATCGTTGTTGTTTTCATTTTCCGACTCCGAGACATCCACCTCACTGTCATTCTCGTACTGGGCGTCGTCATTGGTACGCCGATCCATCTTGTCGTACTTCCGATACTTTGGCAGCTTCTGGTGTTCCACCTCTGGCCCTTTGACATCAAGGTCCGGGATGGCATCCCATTCCTTTGCTGTTTTGATCTGTTTCAAGGCGCAGACATCTTCGAACTCTTCTCGTGGTCTCTCGTCTCCCTTGATGACCATGTTCGGATAAATTTTCTTTGACCGCCACCTCTTACTTTGTGCACTGGAATTAGCGCTGACCATAATCTTCAGTGCGTTTTTCTTTGCCTTCTTCAAGCGCTTGGCAGCCCGACGCTTCTTTCTCGCCTTAGCTTCTTCTTCATTGCGTCTTCTTTCGTCATTCTGTCCTTTGCCATCATTCTGCCATCTCTCTTCGTGATTGCGTCCACCAAGAATTACGTGGTCATCATCTCGACAATCTCTTCTCCATTCTCTATCACGACCACCACCGGATCCATCTCTGCCTCGGTATCCTTTGTCGCGATTGCTACGCCAATCGTTGTTCCAGCCGCGATTACAATTGTTGCCTTCCCTTTGGTCAAACTTGCCGATATTCGGGTATCCACCATCCTGCCGTCCTTCTTTTCCTAGGCTGTCCCGTTTTGAGCAATTACCAACATCGCTGCCACGTTCCGTGCGCTCTACAGATATTGATCTTTGGGCCTCTGGTGAACCTCGCCTGCCGTCTGTACACTTTCCTTCGATTTTGAGTTGATCCGAATCCCTTCTCTCAATTTCCTTTCGCTCTTCGCCTTCACTCTCTACTTTCACTTTTACCTTCTTCTCAACTTGACCATTACTACTCTCACTGCTGGGACTACTCGGATTGTACTCTTCACTGATCTCTTCGTCGGCGGCTTTTCTTTTCACAACAAAGATATCTCCCTTCTTTGCAGAGGCACTACCATTTGTAGGCAATTCATCCTCGGAAACTTCCTCTGTATCAGCTGGTAACTCTGCTCTTGGCGGAACAGGTAGTTCTTCACCGAAAACCTCTTCGGCGTCACTTACTTCTGGCTTTGTAGGCATTGGTAGCTCATCTTCAGACGCCATTTCTGCGCTGACCAACGTTGCACCGCTGTTGTTATTCTGTGCTTCTTTCGCTATGGCTGACTCTGAGGTACTGTCTTCGTCCTCATCTAATTCGGTATCGAGCTTGGCGCCTAGAGAGTTCTCGAACATTTTGTTCTGCTCGCCAAACTTTGCGTCCAGATAGTTCTCGAACTTTTTGCTCCGCTCATCCAACTTGGCGGCCACAGAATTATTCCACTCATCGATCTTTTTGCCCCGCTCATCGAACTTGGCGGCCAGAGACTTATTCCATTCGGTGAGCATATCCATTAGTGCGGACATTTCGCTCCGTGTAACTTTGCAAAACATTTCTGTCCGAATTTCAAACACTTTTCAAATCACACCACTGTTCTTTTTGTTCAGAAACTGTTTCTTGAACGTTTTTATCACTCTGAAAAAGTTTTATCCCACTTCTGACACCAAATGTAACGTATTTGCCGGTTCGCAATGATAAAACTTTTTCCTCTTTTCTCATCTATTTATCTTTATTTACTCTGTTCATAAATCATGGTTTATTCCAACAATTATTACTCTTTTAAATTCAACAATTCACAAATCTCTTTTAATTCCAAACAACTCAAACAATTAATTCTCTGATAACATCAATCTTTCCAAGTATCACTTTTCTTTAATCTTTATTCAACTGTCTCACTATTAAAATCTCTATCCAAATCACTATCCAAATCTCTTTTCAATTGTATCTCTTCTTAAATCTCAATTCGAACTTTACTTCACTGACATCTCAATCGGAGTGTGTCTCTGCCGTCGAAGCTCGTCGTATTTATACCCGAGATATGAATCTAGAATCTTCCTTCCTGGCGACGATCTTACCATCTAGTGAGATATCGATAGTTCTGGAACGTACCTGAGATATGTACTAGAAATTCCCGAAGGTTCTGACAATTGCTAAATTGACCTAAATTCCGCACTACTCCCCACTAGATGTCGCTGATCGATGTTCCTAATTTCCACCAATTGACCAAGTGTCGCTAATACAGTCGATACTGCAATTTCACTAAATGTCGCTAATGCAGTCGATATTACAATACTGTTACGTGTTTGCCGGTTCGTAATGATAAAACTTTTTCTCCTTTCTGATTCTAGTTGTCTTTATTTAATCTGTTCATAAATCACCGTTTATTCGAACAATATTCAACTCTTTAAATTCAATAATTCACAATTCTCTTTCAATTCAAACAACTCAAACAATTAATCTCTGATAAAATCTATCTCTCCAAGTATCACTTTTCTTGAATCTCTATTCAACGACTTCTCTATTAAAATCTCTATCACTATCCAAATCACTTTCCAATTGTATCTCTTCTTTAATCTCAATTCGAACTTTACTTTACTGACATCTCAATCGGAGTGCGTCTCTGCCGTCGAAGCTCGTCGTAATAATACCCAAGATACGGATCTAGAATCTTCCTTCCTGGCGACGATCTTAACATCTAGTGAGATTTGGATAGTTCTGGAACGTACCTGAGATATGTACTAGAAATTTCCCGAAGGTTTTGACAATTGCTAAATTGACATAAGTTCAGCACCACTCCCCACTAGATGTCGCTGATCGATGTTCCAAATTTCAACAGTCGATATAACAATTCCACTAAATGTCGCTAATGCAGTCGATATTACAGTATTGTGGAATTGACATTTAGTGGAATTGTTATATAACTGTATTAGCGACACTTAGATATTTTGATATCGATCAGCGACATCTAGCGGGGAGTAGTACTAGATTTAAGTGCATTCAGCAATTGTAAGAACCTTCGGGAATTTTCTAGTACATACCTCAGGCACGTTCCAGAACTATCGATATCTCACTAGATGGTCAAATCGTCGCCAGGAAGGAAAATTCTAGATTCGTATCTCGGGTATAAATACTACGAGCATTGAGAGCATGGACACAGTTGACATGAGATTTAGTAGAGATACAGTAGTAAAGTTATTTGGATAGAGATTTTAATAGTGAATTAAAATTACAGAAGAATTTGATTGAGATTAATTGTTTAAGTTGTTTGGAATAAAAGAGTTGTGAATAATTTGATTTAAAGAGTCGAATATTGTTGGAATAAATAAAAGATCACCAGTAGTCTGTGAAAAGATTTAATAAAGACAAATAGAATCAGAAAGGAGAAAAAGTTTTATCAGTGCGAACCGGCAAACACGTTACATTTGGTGTCAGAAGTGGGATTAAACTTTTTCAGAGTGATAAGAACGTTTAAGACACGGTTTCTGAACAAGAGAACAGTGGTGAAATTTGAGAAGTGTTTGAAATTTGAACAGAAATGGGTCGTAAATTGAAAAATTTGTCCCTGGTCCAGTTAAAAGCAGAGCTGAGTAAGGGAAATCTTCCAGTGGGCTAAAAAGCGAATTAGTGCTCCAGCTGCAGAATGCTGTGCTAGAAGACGGCGGAGACCCCGAAACTGAGCTATTTGACGTAGAGGAGAAGAAGAATGTAAGTGTAGCGAGTGAAATGCCCGCGATTATGAAACTACTCACCGAACAGAAGAACTCAATAGATGCCAAGTTCGACGAGCAGAGCAAAAAGTCCGATGAACAGAAGAACTCAATAGATGCGAAGTTCGACGAGCAGAGCAAAAGGTTTGATGAGCAGAATAAAAAGTCCAACGAACAGTAGAGCTCTCTTGAAGCCAAGTTTGATGAGCAGAAGAACGCTATGGACGCCAAACTCGATGAGCACAGCAAACAATTCGAGAACTCTCTGGACACCAAGCTCGATGCCAGATTCAATGAGGCGAGGAACTCTCTCGATGCCAAGCTGGAAGAGCAAAAGCATGTTCTCGAGAGTCTAGAGGTCAAATTCGACAAGCAAATCGAAGATGTCGAAAAGAGATTGGAAGTGAAATTCGGAGGCCAGTACGAAGAAATGGAAAAACAATTCAAACATCTGACCAATGAACTCGACGGCGTGAAGAGGCAAAAACTTCGTGTGAGTTCAATCGAAGGGACGAGAAGAAAGAAGATGCAGCCCCCGGTATTCGATGGTCAAACATCATGGCCGATATACAAAAAGCAATTTGAAGCCGCCGCATTGGCCAACAATTGGGACGAGGAAGAAAAATCGATTGCACTCACACTTGCACTTCGAGGCTCAGCCGCAGAACTACTCCAAACTCTCGCCGACGACCAACATCGCGACTACGGCTCGCTAGTGAAGGCCATTGAGATGCGATTCGGCGATGACCACATGCAACAAGTATACAGGGTCCAGTTGCGCCGAAGGGCTCAAATGAAGGGAGAGACACTGCAGCAGCTACAGGCAGATGTGGAACGTCTGGCGCATCTGTCCTACCCCAATACTGGAAAGGAGATCATCAACGAGATGGCAACCGAAGCGTTTATCCAAGCCATTAACGACGAAAAACTACAAATGGCTGTTCGAATGGCTGGGAAGAAAACACTTGCTGAGGCTTTGGCTTTTGCTCTGACAATGGAGGCAGCAGATCAGGCCTCCCAGAGAATTCATCGTGTCAGGGAAATAATCACCGAAGAATGCTCCTGCCAGAGAGTGGACGCCGAGCGCCAAAATAACGCCGCAGAACGGCAGATTCGTTGCTGGAATTGCAACAAGGTTGGGCATCTACAACGGCAGTGCAGAGCACCATGAAGAAACGGAAGATGTCCTCATTGTGCTAGCCGGAGACGCAACGAAGAAGCATCCAGCGGGGATAACATCCGTCCTGCTGGTCAAGCTTCTCACTCGGGAAATGCTTAAGAGCCAACTTCGTGGGGCAGAGAATGGTTTCTGGAATCGATGGCCCCAGAACCACCATCCAAGTCTCCCAAACCAAGCGATGGAACAAAAGCTTGACCGTGGAAGCAATTATGGGCAACAACAAGTGCGTGGCTACCATAGACACCGGTGCCACGGTGCGATAGGAGAATCAGCAAAAGTATACGGAGAAGTTCGCCTGAGAATACAAATGGCAGGCTTAACATTCTCACACGTGTTCCTGGTGGTTGACATATGCGACGACTGCATCATCGGGGTGGACTTTATGGAAGCACATAAGATCATCCTGGACATCGGAATGCAGGTGCTGAGGTATCGACATGTGGAGATTCCTATGGTGTACGAAAACAAAGGCACAGTAAATCTCAGGTCGGTAATCAGCAAGGACGACATTTTGCCACCCTCTGCAGAGACAGTAATTTGGACAAATTTGGAGGGTGATCCTGGGAACCATCGATTCTTCCTCATTGAGCCAGATAACCAAAAAGACTCCCAGAACTACATCGTGGGAAGAATTCTAGTGGAACCAAGGAACAACATGGTACCAGTAAGGCTCATGAACCCGAAAAACTACAGCGTCAAATTAAAGCGAGGGGAAGTGATTGGAGAATGCGTACCGATTTCCGCGATCTCAGCAGCAACTGAAGAGGAGCCTGTGAAGCCGGTTCCGTCCTACAGATTGGCGGAACTACGGAAGACCATCTTTCAACATTGTGAACTTAATCAGGAGCAGCGAAGCACGGCAGCGAATCTACTCGGCAAGTTTGCTGACATATTTGCGTTACAAGATGGGGACCACGGCCGAACACATTTTGTACAGTCCCGCATAGACACCGGGGATGCTAGACCGATTAGACAGCCTGCCAGGCGACTCCCATTAGCAAAGCAGACAGAGGTTGCGGAGATGGTTTCGTCGATGGAGAAAGAAGGGCTAATTGAAAGTTCCCAGAGTCCGTGGGCATCACCTATTGTACTAGTCAAGAAGAAGGACGGCAGCACCCGATTCTGCGTGGACTACCGCAGGCTGAATGATGCTACCAAAAAGGATAATTACCCTTTGCCCCGGATCGATGACACACTGGACACCCTCTCTGGAGCCCAATGGTTCTCCACTCTCGATCTAAAGAGCGGCTATTGGCAAGTGCAGATTCACCCAGAAGACCGCGAGAAAACCGCATTCACTGCCGCAAATGGACTGTGGGAGTTTACAGTCATGCCATTTGGTTTGTGCAACGCTCCGGCAACTTTCGAGCGTCTGATGGAACGCGTCCTGCATGGACTAACCTGGAAAACCTGCTTGGTGTATCTGGACGATGTCATTGTGGTGGGAAAAACGTTTGCGGAACATCGAGACAACCTAAGGGAAGTCTTCAAACGCTTACGCAATGCCCACTTGAAACTCAACTCGAAGAAATGTGCGCTCTTTAAACGAGAAGTGAAGTATCTAGGTCACATTATTTCGTCAGAGGGAGTGAGAACGGATCCGGACAAAGTTGAAGCCGTTAAAAACTGGCCAGTTCCTAAAGACAAACACCAATTGAGGAGCTTCCTTGGCCTCGCCACATACTACCGACGGTTCGTAAAGGATTTTGCCAAAATTGCGAAGAGCCTGCACCAGTTGACAGAAAAGGGAAAACAATTTAAGTGGTCAGGCGAATGCGAGCAGAGTTTTCGGCAACTTAAACAACAACTATGTGAGGCTCCAATACTGGCCTACCCCATCCCGGACAAGATGTTTATCGTAGATGCAGATGCCAGTAATGTTGGGATCGGAGCTGTCCTTTCGCAGGTGCATGATGGCCAGGAGAAGGTAGTGGCCTATTTCAGTAAGGTACTCTCCAAACCAGAACGGAACTACTGTGTAACAAGACGGGAACTTTTTGCTTTGATTATGGCAACGAAACATTTCCACAAGTACCTCTACGGTCGAAAGTTCCTCCTACGTACAGATCATGCAGCTCTAAAATGGTTGTTGCAGTTCAAAAATCCGGAGGGTCAGATCGCGAGGTGGACCGAGCAATTGCAGATGTACGAGTTCGAAATACAGCATCGCAAAGGCAAAACTCCACTCAAACGCAGATGCACTGTCGCGACGACCTTGTAAAGCCGACTGTAAGCATTGTGTACGAAAGGAGGAGAGCTGAACCCATCACCGGTTGGAGTACAGAAGAGATCCGGAACGCTCAAAAGGAAGACCCGGATATCGAGCCGATACTAGCTTGTAAGGAAAACATGGAGAAACCTAATGGTCGAGATATTTCCGATAGAAGCCCTACCCTCAAAGCATATTGGGCACAATGGGACTCTCTACATGTTCAAGACGGCATTTTGAGGCGAAAATGGGAGATGCCCGATGGAAAGACGTTTAGGATGCAGCTCGTGGTGCCACGTTCAAAAGTACATGAAGTGCTGCAGGAAATGCACGATGGCGTATCCGGAGGACACCTGGGTGTTAATAAAACGATGGATAAAGTACGGGAACGATTCTACTGGCTCAGTGCGAGAGACGACATCGAGAGCTGGTGTCGAAAGTGCGTCACGTGTGCAGCGAGCAAGGGACCAAGCGTGAAAACCCGGGGAAAGATGCATCAGTACAACGTGAGCGCACCGTTTGAACGAATCGCTGTCGACATCGCAGGGCCGTTCCCGGAAAGCGACCAGGGCAACCGATACATCTTAGTTGTTATGGACTACTTCAGCAAGTGGCCTGAAACGTTTGCAATTCTCAACCAGGAGGCTAAGACCGTCGTGGAGCAGATCGTCAACAACTGGGTGAGCAGGTTTGGTATACCCATGGAACTGCACTCGGACCAAGGACGGAACTTCGAGTCCACGATATTCCAGGAAACGTGTCAACTACTCGGAATCAAAAAGACCAGAACGACTCCACTTCACCCACAGTCCGACGGGATGGTAGAACGGTTCAACAGGACATTGAATGAACATCTCTCCAAAGTTGTGAGTGATTACCAACGTGACTGGGATCGACATATTCCCTTGTTCCTGATGGCTTACCATAATGCAGTTCACAGTTCAACGGGACACACTCCGTCCGAAATCCTTTTTGGTTAACCTGTCCGGCTACCTAGTGAGGTGAAATTTGGATCTCCCATGGATGAGCCGAAATCGGAAGAAGAATATGTGGCAGACCTAAGGGAAAGGATCGCCGACATACACCAAAGAACTAGGACGAAGATCAAGATAGCCAGTGACCGCATGAAGACCAGGTACGACGCGAGGACAACGACGTCAGGATTTCGGGAAGGAGATCTGGTATGGCTGTACAACCCACATCGACAAAAAGGGAGGTCTCCGAAATAGCAGCAGGACTGGGAAGTAACCAACAGTGGTTACACGAATCAACGATGTTGTCTACAGAATTCAACGGGGGTGGAGAGGCAAGTTGAAAATCATACATGTGGATCGTCTACATCGCTACCATGGAAACAATGCAGATGCCCTTGTTCGGGACGAACAAGTTTAGGAGGGGGGCAGTGTAATATCGACTGCATTAGCGACATTTAGTGGAATTGTTATATAACTGTATTAGCGACACTTAGACATTTTGATATCGATCAGCGACATCTAGTGGGGAGTAGTACTAGATTTAAGTGCATTCAGCAATTGTAAGAACCTTCAGGAATTTTCTAGTACTTACCTCAGGCACGTTCCAGAACTATCGATATCTCACTAGATGGGCAAATCGTCGCCAGGAAGGAAGATTCTGGATTCGTATCTCGGGTATAAATACTACGAGCATTGATAGCATGGACACAGTTGACTTCAAAAATAGACTTAGCACGTGCTTATCACCAGATCCCAGTTAACCCAGATGACATACCAAAAACAGCCGTCATTACATCTTTTGGATTATTCGAGTTTGTGGTTATGCCGTTCGGACTTCGAAATGCAGCGCAAACTTTCCAAAGGTTTGTTCGTCAGGTTCTGGACGACGCCTACTTGGACGACTTCGTGTCATCATCCAGTGTAGAAGAACATCGTAAACATCTTACAACAATCTTCCAACGCTTACGCGACTTTAGACTTACTATCAACAGAGAGAAATGCCAGTTTGATACCAAAAGCGTCGAATGCCTCGGATAATTCATTTCAGCTGAAGGCTCACAACCCCTTCCCGAAAAAATGCGAGCTCTTAAACAATCAGAAACACTTGCACAGTTACTCCAGTTCCTAGGCATGATCAATTTTTATAGACGACATCTGAAAAACGCCGCTGAAACTCAAGCACCACTCCATGAACTTTAGAAGGACTCACGTAAGAAGGATCTAGGAGGGCCATGGACAGAGCAAGCGCAAGCAGCCTTAGAAAAATGGCAACAGGATTTAGCAAACGTCGCTCTCTTGTCACATCCAGCACACGATACAAAAATCCGTCTCAGAACCGATGTCTCTACCCAAGCAATTGGAGCAGTGCGACAACAGCAGCCGGAAGCCACAAGGTTTCGTTTCTAGAAAGTTGTTACCAGCTGAAACCAAATATAGCGTCTCTGACCTAGAACTCACTGCCATTTACAATGCTGTAAAGTTTTTTCGACCTTGGATTGAGGGAGACCACGACAAGTCCGCCAACTCAGCTTTATCAGTCAAGATTCTACAAACATCGAAGCGGTAAAAGGAACGAAAAATATTGTTGCGGATACACTGTCGAGAATCGAAGCAGCCTTCTCTTTGCAACCAGCCGCACTCGCCACAGCAATAGATCTAACAACGCTCGTCAAAGCTCAAAACATGGATGAAGAACAAGAAACCTGAGGCAGAAAAAAAACAACGTCTATAAAACTAAAAAAGCTTATCTTTGGCCAAGTACCGCAAGAAATTTTTTGCGACGTCTCCCAACACGACATTCAGCCGTTCGTGCCAAAAAGTTTCAGAAAAAAGATATTCAACGTGTTCCACAACTTATCGCATCCAGGGGTAAAAGCATCATGCAGATTAATCTGTCTCCGCTACGTCTGGCCGTCCATGAATAGGGATATCACAGCATGGACTCGGAATTGCATTCTTTGTCAGCGGTCAAAAGTAGGACGACATACTCATGCGCCATTCACGTTTGCTGAACCGGATCACCGTTTTGACCATATACACGTCGACATTGTAGGACTACTGCCAGAATCCGATGGATTCTACTGTCTAACAATGGTCGATCGGTTTTCAAGATGGCCCGAAGCAATCCCCACCAAAAACACAACAGCAGACACAGTCGCTAAATTATTTTTCAACACTGGATTGCACGCTACGGATGTCCAACAACAATCACGACAGACCATGGGTCACAGTTCGAGTCAACTTTATTCACGGCTATGACAAAACTTGTTAGAAGCAAGCGTATTCGAACATGCGCAGCTTGAGACCATCTGCAATTCATCACTGCAAAAACAAAACATTTTACCACAAAGATCTTAACAGCTGTAGTCATATCTTATTACGACAGGACACCCAGAAGCAACCATATTCCGGCCCACACAAAATTCTCAAATGAATAAATGGCAAATTATTCACCATCGATATAAATGGAAGAATCTCGAATGCCAAAGTAGAACGTCTAAAGCCAAGCACATTTAACACTTTCTGCTCGACAAGAATCAAATTTACCAGGTCCAGGATCTACATCTTCATCAGCCACAGCATTTTGCAACCAATTAAAATTATATTTTTTGTATTCTGTTATTAAAATTTTTTCCCTGCGTTACTACACACCTTTACCGCGGTGTAGGGGCCTAGTATACATCAAAGATTTTTGGGAATCTCTCCGCAGATGAGGCTCGAAGCTAAGCTGTAGTCGATGGGCTGGATCAAACTGTTATACGACCCGTGCTGACGATCAACCTGGCTGAGGGCCCATTTTAATACATAGCTCAGTCGCGAACGGAGTATTCGAATACCTGTCGACCTCCGAACTAACCAGCCCTATCTGTATATTGCGGATCTTCATACAGATGGACCTCCTTTCTTCGCTACTCGTGGGAACTTATAAAAATAATGAATTCAAAACAAACAAAACTAATTAGAACTAATGAGACCGGTTCTCTTCTTAAATGTGGCGGTAGTACGGAACACCTACCCTCGGTTCAATCAGGACCTCTTCAATGCAAGACATAGTGTTGGCTCGCGATACGCCAACCCCTCTAAGCAGGTGTATAAAGATCACCGCACAGCCACCCGCATTCTGCAGCGCTTCGGAAATACTCCGGAGAGCAGCACATCAGAATGGGTAAAAGAACGGTTAGCTTGGGCCAAGAACATCATTGGCAAGACTCCAATTAGGACGAGCAGCGACTCTACATCTAAGCGCCAGAGATCGTTGGAAGAATCCGTGTCGGATCGCAAAAGGGCCAATGTGCATATCAGCAGCACCTCCTCGAGACCCTCCAACACCACATCCAAGTCCTATAGTGATGTCCTGAAGGACAAGTTCTTGCTAGCGGTGATCGACAGAAGCGATATAGATGGTACGATCGCCCCTGAAAGGTGGCGGATGATTCCAGGTAAACTGGTAGCAGTTTTCTAGGAAGTGTTCACCAGTGTTAAGAAATCATCATCAGGAGTTCCACGAAATCTGTACCTGTACTAATATTATATTTGAAAAAACAGCTCTTACCTAATACGTCAAGTTGACACTTTTCAAACTCACATGCATTTTTCAATATTATCTTTTCTCTCTTTTGTAACTCAACTCGTTGTACTTTCTTTAATCCGAATTTATTAAAGTAATCGTTAAATTGTAACACAGATGTGCATTCGTTTTTCTCGCAACATTACTGGTCCTTCGAGCCGGATATTCCGATTAAGAGAATTTAATTATTTTATAATTGTTTTCCTATGAAAATACATCATGTCGAAGATTGCGCATGCTAACCAACTTACTGCAATATTGAAGCAGCAACTTGAGCTTTTCGATCTGATCAGCAATTGCATCAAAAAACTAGAAACTGGATCCACAATCACAAAACAAAGAATTCAATCTCGGAAAAGTGCGCTCTATGAGAATTGGACTTCCTTCAAGGAGAATAACTAATCCATTGCGTCCATCAAAGCAACTGTAAAGGGTGACATACGCGAGGAGTTCGATGAGCACAAGTATTTCGGTGCCAAAATGTATAGCCAGTGCGAGAAAAATTATTTAGAGGCAATGGAGCACATGACTACGCGGCTGGATGAGCTGGAGGTAAAGTCCACGGCCGACGGCAAACATCTCTCAGGTACTTCAGCAAGTGCATCAAATACAACAAATACTCGTCTTCCGCAGCTCCAGTTACCGACATTCAGTGGAGAATACTCCGAATGGCTTCCATTTAAAGACACATTTATGGCCGTAATAGGTGGTGATCCATCGCTTACGTGTGTTACGAAACTTCAATACCTAAAGGGATGCCTCGTCGGTAAGGCACAACTGCGCCTCCAGAACATTTCGATCACCGCCTCAAATTTTCAAGTAGCGTGGGACGATATGGTGTCTTATTACGATAACAAAAGAGTGCTTGTTGATTCTGCTGTGCAAGCTCTCTTTTCTGCTAAAGCTGTAACTCGTGAGTCTTCTTCCGAACTCAAAGCATTGTACAACGACATAAACCAGGCTCTTGGTTCCCTAGAAGGCCTTGGTCGTGACTTCACTCAGTGGAATGACATTCTAACACACCTGGTTTCTTGCAAATTAGACGCGCCGCCTCAGTAAGAGAATGGGAGAACTCATTGGGATCATCAACAGAACCTCCATCATGGAACGATTTGAAGATGTTCATAATAACCCGCATTCGCTCATTACAGGCGTACGAACGTGCAACTTTAGTGGGAAATGTTAAGCCGTTAAGCCATCTTGTCCCATCTTCAAACATCAATCCAAAGCAAAATCGTATCATGCTTCGTCTCAACAGGCTAAACAGGTATGTTCATGTTGCAAAGGCGAACACTATATCTCTTCTTGTCCAGGTTATCAATCAAAGAGTCTTGCATAACGTCTTGAGCTGCTTAGAGAACTCCACCTGGGATACATTTGTCTCGGTCCTCATCAAGTCAACTCATGCCATTCGAGAAAGCGTTGTCAGAAGTGTGCTGGCAATCATCACACAAGCATTCATCAGGCCAACTCTTCAACAACGCCTGTCACCACCAGCATGACCTCGGATCCATCACCAAGTAACAACTATCGTCCTAGCGCTTCATCACAGGGGGTATGTGCCGATCGAGCTCCGAAACAAACGATAATACCAGCAACTGCATTAGTGAAAGTCGTCTCACGTTCTGGACAGCCCTGTGTCGTCCGAGCATTCCTTGACCAAGGATCAGAAGTTAATCTCATTTCGCAATACCTACTTCGCATACCTACCTCAATAGTTGGTAAAGGGGGTGATTCATCAGCATCGTAGCCATCAAAAGAACTAGTGAATTTAGCTGTTCAATCATGCATTAACGACTTCACTTGCACTCTTGATGCATACGTGCTTCCGAAACTCACCAACTATCTACCTTCAGCCGTTATCAACAATAAGGATTGGCCGCATTTAAAAGGCATTGAGTTAGCCGATCCAAACTTTGATCAACCAGCTCGTATCGACTTAATACTTGGAGTCGAAGTCTACGGTCAAATTTTGATGAACGGGTTGCTTAAAGGTCCTAAATATGCACCAATTGCATAACAAACATCTCTGGGGTAGGTAATATCGGGATCATCACCTTTAAGATCAGGAACAGTAACTTCAGAAGCTCAGTCCTTTCACTGCCGTGTAGATCAAGACCTAACTGAATTGGTGAAGATGTTTTGGCTACAAGAGGAATCGTTTAGTATACCAAAAGGTCAACTTACTCCGGAAGAGAAGCATTGTGAAGAGATTTTCGCCTCAACTCACTCTAAGGAAGGAAGATACATCGTCCGACTCCCCTTCAAATCACTGCCGCCAACCTTTGGAGACGCTCGCTCACCACCACTTAAGCTGCTACATCGAATGCCTAAGCCGTTCAGCAGAGATCCCAAGTTTCACTCCGATTATTCCAAGTTTATCTTGGAGTATAAACAATTAGGACACATGAAACGAGCACCTACATCTTCTAATGTACAATTTGAGAAGCTTGTCTACCTTCCTCATCATGGAGTATTACGTGAGAGCAGTTTTACATCAAAATTGCGCGTAGTTTTTAACGGATCTTTGAAAACTGAGAAAGGAACATCGCTCAACGACTTCCTGTATGAAGGCCAAAAGTTACAAGTTAATCTATCTGACGTTCTTACCCGCTGGAGAATTAATCGTTTCGCTTATTCCGCCGATGTGGTCAAAATGTTCCGGCAAATTCAAGTCCATCCGGATGACTGGAATTTTCAACGAATATTGTGGACTGCAGATAATAGGCGTGTTTTTTTGATAATTATACTCACTTCAGTCAAAAAAACGATCTATACTCACTTCATCCACAGTAGCAGCCGCACCAACCAATTGGTTTGCGGCTCGATTTCCTTTTCTTCGTTTGACAGTTTGCAAATGTCAAAACCGAGGAAAAGCAACAAATACGATCGGCTAAAGGCTAATTTATGAGATTTTTCGTGCTCTGGTGGTCAACTTATGTAGTTCTATCCTCACTTGCTGCTACTGGGAAATTTATCAACACTTGGTGTGTTGTTATTGCTTTGTGTGTAAAATCTTACGGGGCTGGGTATACAGCTATCAAAAAAACACGGCTAATGACTTGCAGGAGTTTGTTCTAATGACTGTAACTTATAGAACGAAACCTGCTCCATTCCTTGCCATAAGGGTACTGCATCAGCTTGCCGAGGAAAATAAACATCGTTTTCCTGACGTAAAGGATGTCATAAAGCTAAACACTTATGTCGATGACATTTATGACGGATCGACTACTATCAAGGAGGGTAAGAATCGAATCAAACAAATAATTAATCTCTTTAAAGCAGGCGGCTTCAAACTACAAAAATGGGCTGCTAATGATGAGGCGCTTATAGAGGACATATCTGGGGAGGGTCTAGTCCCATCATCATTACCATTACGTATCGAAGAGAATCACATCCATCGCACCTTGGGACTCAATTGGCAACCTAGATTAGATCGCTTTGTCTTTATTCCAGCTCAACAAGAGGATCCGGTTGTCTACTCCAAGAGATTGGTCCTGTCTCGCGCAGCTCAACTCTTTGATCCTTTAGGCTGGCTGTCTCCAGTAGTTGTAAGGGCGAAGATGTTCATTCAAGAATTGTGGCGAGCTGAACTCGACTGGGATCAACCTATTTCTCCACCACTTGAAAATGGTTGGAGAAGCTATGTAAATCAGCTTCAGGATTTATCGATGATCTCTGTTCCACGTTGGCTTGGGTTATCTCCATCCTCGACAGCTGTTGCGTTGCACGGATTTGCGGACGCTTCGAAAGCAGCACTGGGAGCAGTCGTCTACATGCGCGTCATCAATAGTAGCCAACCCCAAATAACAATACTATCATCTAAAACAAAGCTAACACCAATCACCAGATCGGAGATAACGTCTAAGAGGTCACGAACTGTTCGAGTTACTACACCAAGATTAGAGCTATCGGCGGCATTACTTCTTGTGCGACTTGTTCAACATTCCCTCGACATACTCAACCTGCATACGTCTCCAATACATCTCTGGACGGATTCCAGTACAACCCTGTATTGGATTCGGGGCGAGCCATCTAGATGGAAGGACTTTGTTCGTAACCGGGTAAGTCAAATTCAAACCATACTTCCTCAAGCCAAGTGGCACCACATACCTGGTGAAGACAACCCTGCCGATCTGGCTTCTAGAGGCTCATCACCAAGACAATTAGCAGAGAGCAGCTTGTGGTAGCAAGGACCTTCGTGGTTAAGGTTCAACGAAGACCATTGGCCTCAACTTTCTCCAACACTAGACGTCAACGTGGATCAAGAGGAACGACATCAGCCATTCGTGGCTTCTTTAAAAAAGGATTATACTATCACATGGGATCTTATTCATCCCTAACTAAACTTCTACGTATAACTACATGGGGTATGCGAGCCGCAGACTTCTTTCGACATAAACCAACTTCGTACCACTCTTCGCTCATACCATCTGAACTGAATACAGCTAAATTATTTTGGATAAAGTCTACACAAAACATATACTTTAAATCTGAACTTAAACTGCTTTCTAAACTTGAAGCCATTTCAAAAAATAGTCCTCTTTATCGACTCATTCCGTTCATAGGATTCACAAGGAATTCTGCGAATTGGCGGGCGGCTTCGCAATGCTCCAATCGATGCGGATATGAAGCACCCCACTATCCTGCCAAAGGATTCTTTGCTTACAAATCTTGTCTTGGACTTTACTCATCGCACAACTCTTCATGGCGGCGTGCAATTGATGCTGGCTACATTAGGAGGAGAATTTTGGATACTTGGAGGCCGCAACCCAGTTCGCTCATTTGTGTCGTCTGTGCTCGACATCGTGCTGAAATGGGTAAACAGTTGATAGGACAGCTTCCAGTTAGCGGAACCATTCCATTCCGGCCGTTTTTACATTCGGGAGTGGACTACGCCGGGCCCTTAACCTTAAAGGCCTGGAGAGGACGAACAAAAAAAAACTTACAAATCTTATCTCGTCGTGTTCGTTTTTTTCTCATCATCCGCAGTACACTTGAAGTTAGCAACAGATTATTCAACAGAAAGATTTCTCTCTGCGTATAAAAGGTTTACTAGTCGCCGTGGTATCTGAGCTACTCTTACAAGTGACTGTGGCACTAATTTTGTTGGAGCCGATGCGGAACTACAACGGCTTTTTACCATCGCCTCCAAAGAATCTGAAGAAATAGCCAACAGATTAGCCAATGATGGAACAAAATGGATCTTCAACCCACCGCCAGCACCACACTTCGGAGGCAAATGGGAAGCGGCGGTTAAGTCGACAAAGTTTCACATTAAGAGAACCATCGGGGAAACTCTTTTAACTTACGAGGAGTTTTCAACTCTGCTGTCTCAGGTAGAGGCTGTACTTAATTCGCGACCCATTTGCAAGCGACGACGCTAGTGACATCGAAGCTATAACTCCTGGACACTTCATCGCTGGTGACGCTTTCAACGCTGTTCCAGAGCCATCTCTTATTCATCTTCCAGATTCAAGATTATCCCGGTACCAACTTCTTCGCAAAATGCTTGAACGATTTTGGCAGAGATGGTCTGTCGAATATCTTCAGCGACTTCAAGTAATCGTAAAGTGGCAACAAACAACACAACCCATCAGAGAAGGAGCCCTGGTATTGATTGCTGATGAAAGACATCCACCAACTAAGTGGCCTCTAGGTCGCGTGATATCCACGCATCCTGGCGCCGACGAACATACAAGAGTGGTGACCGTCAAGACACAATCTGCCATCCGGAAGCGACCAATCGTGAAGCTGTGTCCGCTGCCAGTTCCCATCGAGCATCAAGCGACAACATCGATAATTCAACGGTCTTAAGACGTTGAGGCGGGCGGAATGTTAAGAAATCAACGTGTGGAATTCCACGAAATCTGTACCTGTACTAATTATAAATAAAACAGTTGACACTTGTAAAACTCACATGCATTTTTATCGTTATTCTTTTTTCATCTTTTGTAAAATCAACACGTTGTATTTTTAATCCGAATTTATTAAAGTAATCGATCAAAAATAAATCAGAATTGCAATCGTTTTTTATCGCCACAGTGATTCAACCACTGACAAGCGAATTCTCTTCGACTTTTTATTTTTCTATACTCTGTTTCGAAGATCAGCGCCACCACTGAATAATGAACCACATTGAGAAACTACTATAAATTTTACATCCAATGGTAAAACTAAAGTTTAAGAAATTTTTTGGTTTTACAGTATTTGTTTAAACCTTAAATGGAGTTTTTTGTTCAGTTTTAGTTAAACTAGGTACTCTATTCATATTCACAATAATGTGATAAACTTCGTTTAAATAAACTGAAATGAAAAAATACAATGTGAAACCGAACGATTTTAACTCAATGGGAGAACAGAAAATATAAATGAAGTTTTGACTTTGATATCATATCTGACGTTGTCTTGTTTTTCAGTCAAGTTTTTTAGCGTTCCGTTTTCCAGTATATCTGAAATTTCAGATATCTAGAAATCGGAACGCACCCAATATGTTGATTATTATAAGCAGTGCTTTTTAATCTTTTTAGAAAAGCGACTCCCTTGAGCACATAAAAAAACGAAACGACCCCCTTTGAAAATTAACAAAAAAAAAACTTGGATATATAGGGTCATCCAACAAGAGGTGTCTTTTAAATCAATAGAAAATCGCAACATTTTTATGAAAAGTGGTGATCATTTCATTTTAGTCTAAAATACAAACTCTGAGGTTTGTAATGGAATATAATATCTGCTAAATATCTGCCTCGGGTCTGAACTACAAATAGTCATTCTCTTAATGCAATTTTTCATCAAATTTTAGCATAGCTGCGGCTTTATTCCGCGAATAACAGCTCTAATATTTTATTTTACTGCATGAATCGTTAGTGGAGCTTTGGTGTAGACTTTATCTTTAACATAACCCAAAATAAAAACGTCTAATGGTGTTTAATCGCACGATCTCGGCGGCCAATTGAAGTCTCCAATTCGAGAATTCCAGAAACTTTATCATGCAGTAGACCCATTGTTTCACAGCTATGTGGTATGTGGCGCCGTTCTGCTGAAAAAAAAGGTCATCTTAGTCCATAATATCAGTTTCGAGCAAAAAAAAAACTGGAACGGTCGCACCAGCATAATTTTCGAAAAAATATTGTCCACTGACACCGGCACACAGCGGGGCAGCCCATATGCCAAAGCTGGCAAAAAATCGAAAAATGAAATGATCAAGATGAGTAAATTTTGTTGATATTCCGTTATATTACATTCATGTGCACCATTCCCACCATCCCCCAAATGGGTTGTCGCCTTGACGCGGCTGGTGGGCTGAGAAGTCGTGAGACTAAAGAGCGGCATAAACAGATGAAGACTGATCTCTAATAATTTTTCGTTTGTCTATAGCTGCTTGGATGTTGAACGTACGAAACCAAGAGCAACCCAACCTTTATTTAAGGTGCCGGGCCGAGTCAAGGTGTCAATCGAACCGTGCTGAGGACCCACCAGGCTGAGGGCCCGTAAATAGCTCAGTCCCTAACGGTGTACTCCGGAAACCAGGCGACCTCCGGTTTTATCAAGCCTTATCTATGCATGCGGGACTCTGTATGGGCGGACCTTCTTTTCCCTAGTTACTCGTGGGAACAAAATTTCTAACATAAATATAAACAACCCTTCTGATGGGGACCTGGCTTGTCCGGATCCCATCTCTCAGCCTATGGCTGAACCAACCTCAGTTGCCGGACGGATAGACCATCCCGCAACTGATAACTTCGGCAACACAAACACCAGTTGCCAACTTGCAGCTGAAACGCACCCCTGTGCTGGATGAACAGAACGTCTCACGCCAGAACGAGCGAAATTCCTGTGATCGAACAGGAAACTTCTGCACTGGATCTTCGTGCCGAACGGATAGAACGTCCGGCACCCCAACACCTCGACAGCGACATTGAATCTGTCAAAACAGCCAGCTCGGCTTTCACGGAGGATGCATTCAGGAGTTGCTCAGACGCCCCTGAAACAGAATCCGTGAAGGCACTCGACCTGGAATATCTGTCGCTGAAGAGACCTTGTCTCACGACGTCTAAAAGAAAGGCGTTGCGAAGGTTGCTGGCGGATGGCCTGTCTTATGCAACCGTGCTGGATAGAGCCACGAAAGCACCAAAAGGCATAGCAAACCCAGCCGGTAAACGGCGCCGTTCTGGTGACAACTCTCCCGCTGCCCCTACTAAAAAGGCGAAGTCCAACACCTCTTCCTTCGCGAAAGTGTCAGGAGAGATAAAAGTGGGAGTCATTACATCAGAATTCCCAGATGACCACCTTGAGCCTGAACAACAAAAGGCAGTGGAAGATGCCATCATCAAGGAACTGCATAAGCTCCCTGAAGATGGCCCACAGATTCGTTTTCTGGGCTGCTCTTTCAAGCCGGGGTGGATCACCATAAACTGTGCAGACGCGGAATCGCGCAAGTGGTTGGCCGAACCGATCTGCAAAATTTCGCCCTGGGAGAACGCTAAACTGCGTATGGTAGAAGGATATGATCTCCCTAAACCATGCGTGGCAACAGCATTCTTCCCTGGCAATGCTCGCTCTGTAGACGAAGTTCTAAGAACTCTTCGACTGCAAAACAAAATCCTGCCAACGAAGGACTGGAAAGTTCTGAGGAAGGTAAACAACCCTGATGGACTCACCTTGACCATTTCGATGGACGAATGCTCGGTGGATCTCCTCAAAGGACTGGACTACCAACCGTTCTATAATATGAACAGAGTCCAGTTCCGTATGAAGAAGAACCCCTTCATTCGGAAGTCAAACCCTCCATCTGCCCTACCCAAAGGAGGCCAAACATCAAGAGAGGCTGATCAAACGCTTCCCTCTGATGATTTGCCCTCCACTTCAAGGGCTGCCCTAACATCCAACACGCAGCCAATCCTCAGACCCCCCCTACTTGTCACCGGAGCTGGAAAATCCGCCCCTGGGCAGGCAGAGAAGCCCAAGTCTGGGCAGTCGAACGTAGGAGATAAAACCTCTTCCGTTTCATCTGCCAGGTCAAGTGTTCCCACAGGGACCGCACCCCGCCCCAGACAGTCATTGATTGAGGCGCAACGACTGACCAAAGGCCCAGCCCAAGCTCAACCAGCAGGAAGAGCCCGGCCAGATACTAACACCAACAGAGGCCGGGGCGGGAAGAGAGGGGGCTCATATTCCAAAGCACCCACTTTCCGCAGAATTTAGGCGATGATGAAGGTTGTTCAAATCAACCTTCATCATGCCAAGGCTGCTTCGGCAGTCTTAGTGAAAAAGATGAACGACGGCCTAAACATCGCCCTTGTGCAGGAACCTTGGACGAGCACGAGTGGAAAAATTCTAGGTCTTTCAACAACATCAGGTAGGATCCTATATAACACCATTTCGGAAAGACCTAGAACTTGTATTATATTTAATAATATCGAATTCTTCCCCCTGACAGAGTTCATCACAGATGACCTAACGGCTGCCACGGTGAAGATTAACAACACCAAGGAAATAATCGTGGCTTCCGCCTACTTCCCTGGGGACACCGCCGAGGCCCCCCAGCTCATGTGGATAAGATGCTCCACTACGCGCAAAAGCTTAAAACTTACGTCATCATAGGATGTGACGCAAATGCGCACCACATAATCTGGGGTAGTTCGGACACTAACAAAAGAGGTGAGTCCCTACTTGACTTTATTCTTAGCAATAACTTAAACATCTCCAATGTGAGTAGGGAACCAACTTTTGTAACTACGGTTAGAACTGAAGTACTCGATCTTACCCTAACATAATCTCATTCTAACAATCTGATCTCTATCTGGCATGTGTCATCAGAACCCTCATGTTCTGACCACAGACACATTCGTTTTGAGATAGATGGAACATTCAAAAACCATCTGTCCTACCGCCCAAAGAGAAATACTGACTGGGCAGCATATAGTGAAAGCCTCAGTCAAGCAATAAAAGATAAAACCCCCCGAATTGACAGCAGAGACAAACTTGAATACTTCGCTGATTTCATCAAGCACTCCATTGTCTCTGCGTTCGAGGAAAACAGCCCTATTAAGACGAAAAAACTAAAAAGGGTAACTACATGGTGGAGCAATGATCTAAAGATCCTTAGAACCAGAGTTTGGAAACTTTTCAACAAAGCAAAGCACTCTGGCGATTGGAAAAACCTACTCTGCAGCTCTCACCAACTATAATAACGAATTTAAAAAGGCCAAAAAGGAATCATTTAGGCGATTCTGCGAAGACGTAACAGAAACGTCTTCCGGATGTCGATTACATAAGGTTCTTGTCAATGAGAAATCCGTCATCCTTAGTACAATTACCAAAGAGAGCGGTCTTCAAACTCAAGATAAGAAGGAAACTCTGGAACTCCTTCTCAAACCACACTTTCCAGTCTCAATTACGATAAATAATCTCACGAGTCCGTCTTCCCAACGGGAACCGACATGGATACAGTCCCGATAAGACTGGATAGTTGCAAGAACCATCTGCCAACCCACTGCAATTAAATGAGCAATCTCTTCATCATAGCACCCAGTCTATCTAAGCTCTTTAGCTGTAGCTTAGCTCTGGGACATCTGCCAGAAGCATGGAAACGGGTAATAGTAAAATATCTACCCAAGGCGGGTAGGAATCTTAACAATAATCCGAAATCCTTCCGTCCTATAAGTCTCATGTCCTTTATACTCAAAAGCATGAAGAAAATTGTTGACAAACACATACGAGGAAACGCTCTTCTTACGTCTCCCCTATGCACAACTCAACACGCATACCAACCAGGTAAATCTACTGAGTCTGCACTCCACGACTTGGTAACCAAAATTGAAACCTCCATCTATAGAAAGAAGATAGGCCTTGTCGCCTTTCTAGACATAGGAGCTTTTAATAACACGTCATATGAGTTCACATACAGGGCGTTAAACAATATGAACATATCCACCACAGTTTGCAGATGGATTGTTTCCATGCTGAATTCGAGAATAATACAAACGAGTACTGACGATTTAGAAATTTCGGCGCTTACAACTAGGGACTGCGTGAGGAGTCCTCTCACCTCTTCTCTGGTCTCTGGTGGTCAACAGCCTACTTCACCCTCTGAAATCTCAGGGCATTGAGGCGGTGGGCTATGCGGACGATATAGCGATCATCGTCAGAGGTAAATTTAAAAGCACCGTTTCGGAGGTGCTACAATACGCACTATCCGAAGTACAGAGATGGTGTATAAGTGAAGGCCTCTCTGTAAACCATAAAAAGACAGTAATTGTTCCTTTTACAAATAGAAGAAAGCTCAATCTTCTAATTCGCCCCTCTCTATTTGGCGAATTTATCCCATTCTAACAAGAAGCTAAATATCTGGGAATCATCCTGGACAGCAAAATGTCCTGGAGCCCACAGATCGACAGAGTAATAAGCAGAGCTACCATATCACTATGGACATGTCGCCGAATCTGTGGGAAAAACTGGGGAGTACAACCCAAGATTATATTATGGCTATATAAATTGATCGTCAGACCAATGATCACATATGCAAGCGTTGTCTGGTGGACAAAAACTAACGAAACTACCAAAGTTACGAAATTAGAACGTGTCCAACGCCTAGCCGAAACCTGTATGTCAGGATGCCTTCGCACAACTCCAACTGCTGCTCTCAATGTCATCCTGGGTTTACCACCACTACGAAACTTCATTCGAATGGAAGTCAAATTAAGCATCCACCAACTCTTCCACTCAATCAACCTTGACCCGAAGTCCTTTAGAGGAGGGCACTTATCCCTGCTTGAAACATTGGAGCAAGACATGATCTTCAGCATGCCTCCAGACATGCTACCCGAATACTGCTTCAACAAAAATGTCTTAATAGTTATCCCACCAAGGGAGGACTGGGAAAACCACAAACCCCAAATTTCATCTTCTGACCTCGTCTGGTATACGGACGGATCCAAAATGGAAACAGGTACTGGTTCCGGAATCTTTGGAGAATCATCAGGTGCGAACTTCTCAGTCAGTCTTGGTGATTTCGCGTCCATATTCCAAGCTGAGGTCTTTGCCATCAACCAATGTGTGAGACTAAATCAGTCCTCTCACATCATGGGGAAAATCATATTCATCTTTTCAGACAGTCAAGCTGCCCTAAAAGCACTCGACTCGCCTGTAATTAAATCCAAATTAGTCCTACAAACCCGCAAACTTATTTCGGGCCTTGCTAGGAACAGTATGGTCATTAGGGTGTCCCTTAAATTTCAAGCTCGATATATTTTTACGCATACCTTCTTAAAACTTTTGTAATAACCCAATATTGTCTGGAAAAACATATTACCCCGTTTTATAAACGATAACCCGTGCCGACTTGCGACTTAAACTTGTCCATACAAGTTACGCGGGTAGTGTGTCATTTCATACGTGATTTGTAAGAGTATTAGTGCGCTATTGTTTATTGCATAAAGATGTCGGTGGAATTGATAAACAAAATATTTTCCTTATCGGACTGCCTAACCATCAAATAAACGGTGCAAATTTACCATCTAATCGACAAGTTCTCGCTGTCTTATCTTACAATATTCGCGAAGTCAAGCTGACTGTACTCAGCTTGCCAGACGTTCCCTGTCCTGAAAAAAGTTCAAAAAGAGGTAGAAAGACTTTTATAACACCTAAACTTGTCGCAGCTTTAGATCGATGCCAGTTAAGCATAAGAGACTCCATTTACATTCTTCATGCGGTCGTAGAAGCGCTTGGTCTGAGCAGCGATGATTTCCCTATTAACAAATCCTCCATTCAACGAATTCGTACTCAGACGAGAAAATCCAGGGCATAAGCAATAAAAACTGACTTTCAGAACAATGTACCTGACGAAGTCACAGTATATTGGGATGGAAAACTATTACCCGGATTGGATGTACGAAATTCGAAAGAAGAACGTTTGCCAATTATTGCTTCATTTGACGATAGAGAACAGCTTCTTGCAGTGCCAAAACTACAGAGTTCTCCTGGAAAACATCAAGCTAAAGCTGTCTCAACTGCTGTCTTTGACTGGAACCTTCATAATAAAGTACAAATAATGTGCTGCGACACAACAGCTTCGAATACTGGTCGTTTCAATGGAGCTTGTGCTATTTTAGAGCAGACTTTAGAAAGAGAATTGTTGCTTTTCGCTCGTCGTCATCATGTTTATGATTTGGTCCTAAAAAGTGTCTTCGAAACCAAGATAAAGCAAATTACTAGTAACCCAGATATTCAAATCTTCAAAAAGTTCAGAGACAATTGGAAAAACATCGATTCCAGTGACATTGAACTATCTCTTGATTTCGTAAAAGAACATGTTGCCGAGACAAACATTACATCTTTGTTAATGTTTTCTAAGGCAGAACTGGACAAAGATTTCATAAGAGATGACTATCGCGAATTGGTTGAACTATGCGTAGTGCTTTTGGGAGGAGATACAGAGAAGAAATTAAAACTCAGGCCCCCGGAGCTATGCATCAGGCACGATGGATGGCGAGAGCTATCTATTCTTTAAAAATATGTTTGCTTCAGTCACAATTCAGAATGATTGCGAAGGCCAAAAAGGCCCTGCAAGATGTTTGCTTATTTATCGTCACATTGTATATTCAACCTTGGCTCAAATGGACAGTGGCGACTAAAGCACCTAACCAAGATTTGTGCTTCTTGAAGTCGTTAAAAGAGTACGAAAAAGTTGACGCAACAATTTCTAAAGCTTAGCAAGTTTAGCCATCACTTGTGGTATTTATGTGAAGGGACAGTCATTCTATCACTTTTTGATGTTGTAGTTGATAACCAAACTAAGATGAAAATGATTGCCAACTTAAACAGGGATAAAAGCTCAGATTTTGCCAAACGCTATGTCCTATCGAAGGAAGAACTGACCCAAAAGTTGTTTGGTAAGCTGACTTATTTTTATTTTTTTTTGTTATTTAACTTGTCTGAACGAAAATTCAGATAGAACGCTAGATGATTTTGCATCGAAAAAGAGCAAACAATTTCTATCTCGAATGCAGATCGACGACAGTTTTCTCTAGGAAGATGTATCTTCTTGGGATGATAATGCTGCTTTTCTGGAAGCTAAAAAAAAGAATAAGTAAGTAAATGACACTGCTGAAAGGGCTGTCAAATTAATGCAAGATTTTAACGGACTTATCACGGCTGAAGAAGAGCAAAAACAATTCTCGTTGCGCTGTGTCCAGGAACATAGAAATTTGTACCCGGACTGTAAAAAAACTACACTAAAAAAAATTTACCCTGGTTGATTGTTATTATTTTATGTTTTTAAATAAAGATTAATGTTTATCTTATTTTATTTTAGCTCTTAGTTACTGAATTTGTTGCATTTATATTAGTTTTATAGCAGACCGAAATATCAGGACAAAACACGATTTTTAATAAACTTTGTAGCTCGGTCGGCACGGGTTGCGATCATGCTAGAAAGATGAAATTTTATATTTGAGTATGTTTTAACATTTATAAAAAATGTAGAGGCTATGCGTTTCGAATTTGAAAAAAAAAAATGTTTTCCTTTAAAGGAGCCTTCTTTTTTTGTATCGCTAACGACCGGAGTTTCAACATTTGGTGCCGAAACCCGGGAAGGCTCATCGGTAGTGTCGAAAAAGAAAAGTAAAGTCGGAAATTTTTAAAGGCCATAATATTAATTAATATTGCCATAATGGAATTCGCCACACGTGCTGCCTATCGAGGCCAATTAACAAAGATCGTGAAAGCGGCATCCGAGTATTTGAGTTCCTCAGAGTCGCAATTGTATGACGAGGCAGCTTTCGACGCGATTGAAGAGGAATTGAACATGTACCTGCAACGATTGAGAGCGGTAAACGATAGCTTGAATACGGTCAATCGAAGAATTATAGAAAAAGATCTCATCAAAACGGAGTTCGAGCAGGAGATGACAAAGACAGCTGAGTACGAGGATTCTGCAAGCACAGCGCTGGCACGTTTAGAGAGTCGATTAAAAAGATTGACGGAAAAATCTCGCCCAGCACCGATTATCGTTGAAGCAGGATCACCACCACAGCCAAAGCCAACTCAAAGTCACGTAAGTCTTCCCAAACTAACACTCAAAAAATTTGATGGTAACGTGAAAGACTGGCTGCCCAGCAATTTCGTCTATCAGTCCATGAAAATATGTCCCTTGCATTAAATGACAACGATAAATGTGTATTCTGTCACTCTCCTTCCCATTGCACGAAAGGTTGTGATTCCAGTTTGACCCTGATGCAAAAAAGATACATTTTAGCTAAGAATGGCCGGTGTTTTAGATGTGCTAAAAAGGGACATTCGTCCAAAAAATGCAGAAGTGCCAAGTGGATTAAGTGTAACAAGTGCAAGGGAAACCACATTACATCCATGTGCCATCCAAAGTTCCAAAAAAGCTCACCCCTTGCTGTGCTGCAGAGCACAAATGGCAGCAGACCTCATGTGACAGAGAAAACCGAAAGTGTTACATCTAACCTCATGTGTAATTCCCACAGCGCATATACCAACGTCTTGTTAAAAACTGCTCGTTGCATTGGAGAAGGACAGAAAGGGAGAGATAATCTCTTGCTTCGAATTGTCATCGACGGTGGAAGTCAAAATACTTTTATGTGTGAAAGTGTCGCCAAAAAACTAGAGCTCTGTGAATCAGGTGTGGTTCAAATGGCAGTCTTGCCTTTCGGTTCATCTTCAAATCCGCTGCAGAAAACGCTGACCAAGGTGAAAATTTGTTTGAGAAGCCAATATGATAATCGCACAGTGGAAATCGAAGCCTTGGTTGTACCACAAATATGTGTAGATCAATTTCAGACTGGCTGACAAGATTTATGCTGAAAACATTGCAGCAGAACAAGGGTTGAGCATGTTGATTGGCGCTGACCACTATTGGGATGTCGTCACAGGGAAACAAAGACGAGTTACTAAACGGTTGAGAGCTGTAGATACCAATTTCGGATGGACAATGCAGGGGCATCATGAGCATTCGGATACTCCGCCGTCTAGTATTGGTGCATCATTTTTTGTTTCAAGGATGTTTTCGATAGGGGAGCAAGGTCCAGATGGATGGAGCTGCGATGTGGGCTCTGGAAGCGATAGGAATACAAGGCGAGGAGAAAGAAAAGGTTTCTTTGACGGAAACATTAATTCAGCAGTGCGTTCAACGAGTTGGAAATCGTTATCAAGCATCGTTGCCCTGGAAGGATGTCAGTTCGAGCTTTTGTGGTGACAGAAAGCAAGCCGTTGCACGTGTTGATTCATTGGTGCGACGACTTCCAAGAGATCCCATGAAGTTGGTGGAGTATGATGCGGCTGTCCAAAAACTAATCGAGGAAGGAATAGCAGAACCTGTCAACGACCAGCCATCCCAAAGAACGTTTTACCTTCCACATCATCCGATTTACAAGGAAGCAAGTGAGTCTACGCGATTGCGGATTGTGTTTGATGCATCGTTGAGTACAGAAGATCATCCATCTCTAAACAGTTTTCTGGTAATTGGTACTAATTTGCTTGCTGATGTGCATGAGATTTTGCTCAATTTCAGAATGGGGCCGTTTGCGCTTGTGGCCGACATAGAAAAGGCATTCCTTCAAATTTCGCTTGCGGAAAAGGACCGAGATTCTCATCGTTTCGTATGGTTTTCCTCCATCAAAGATCGTATCTACCAGGATCTTCGGATGACGCGAGTGACCTTTGGAGTGAATTGCAGCCCATTTTTACTCTCTGCTACCATTAAGCACCACTTACGACGGTACAAGAAGAAGTATCCACAAACATATAAGGCATTAATAAAGGGCTTTTATATGGACGACCTGGTCCTAAGCTTCAACACGGAAGAGGAGGGTAAAAACCTTTACCGAGAATCCCTAGAAATAATGTACGTACTCTGTTTGAGGGTGAAACCCCAAAGAATAGTCAGAAGGTCTTAGGTCTCATATGGCATGTTTATGCTGATGAACTGCAAGAACCATTGCAATCGTTAGAGGGGCTGCAGTTCAATTCGGGGAGGGCAAGCAAGAGGAACGTGCTTCAGGCAATTGCCCGAATTTATGATCCCTTGGGAATTGTTTCACCTACGGTCATTCGACTAAAAATCTTATTCCAATCTATATGGAAACGAAAGCTGGGTTGGGACGAGACGATTCCAGTAGATCTTCTGTCTGAGTGGAACGAGGCAATCACCGGTGTTCTTCAATTAGCGGATATGACCATTCCGCGGTCAACTTTACCAATGGTAGGAACAAACATCACCTACATACACATCTTTGCTGATACGAGTTTAAAGGCTTATGGGGCGGTGGCTTATGTCAAGTGTGTCAACGAAAGAGGTGAAGTCAACGTTTCTTTCCTTTGCGAGAAAAGTAGAGTCGCGCCATTGAGAGAAAATAGCGAAGGAGAACTCACTCTGCCCAAACTCGAACTTACCGCAAATTTGATAGCAGCGAGGCTCTGTGATTATTTAAAACGAATTCTAAAGGTGCCGGTACAAAGATTTCTTCTGTGGTCGGACTCAAAAATTGCGCTGAATTGGATTTATGGAGATTTACAACGCCGGAAGCCATACGTACAAAGTCGGGTGGTGGAGATCAGGCGCATGACAAGGTTGATTGATTGGGGCCATTGCAGCGGAAAGAAAATCCGGCGGATTTAATTACGCGAGGCATATCGGGTGCAAAGCTACAGAAATCCTCTATGTGGCTTCGAGGGCCTGACTGGTTAAATGAATTTCAGGACGATCAGAATCACCTTAATTACACCGAAGGATCAAGCTTTACTTGTCAAACGGCTTTGCTGACAGAGGTAGTTCCAGACGTTCGCGAGCTCAACGACCCCGTTATAAATTTCGATGACTTCAGTACGTGGGAAAAATTGCTGAGAACGACCGCCTGGGTGCAACGATTTTGCCGAGCTTGCCGCGAGAAGACAAGAACGAGATGCATGCAATTGACAGCAGAAGAACTTGGTTTAGCCGAAAACTATTGGGTCAGGTATGTTCAAAATCATGCCTTTGCTAACGAAATTCGACTTTTACAGAAAAGCCGGTCCGTACATAGTAAATCATCAATAGCTGAACTACGCCCGTTTTTGGATGTGGATGGAATTTTGAGGCTGGGAGGTCGATAACAACTTTTAGACGACACATTCGATGTAAAGCACCCGAAAATTCTCCCCTCTAGTTCACGAATCACGATGCTGCTTATTAACGATTACCACTGGAGAACCTTGCACGGAGGTGTTAGCATGGTTTTGGCAAAACTGAGGGAAAAATTCTGGATTCTGGTGTCGGCAACTGACCAAAAAGGTAATTAAAAAATGTTGAACTTGCAAGAGGTTATTTGGGTCACCAGCTGTTTAACCGTTTGCTCCGCTGCCGAAAGAGAGAATTACATTGACTCAACCTTTCGACAACGTCGGCATTGACTTCGCTGGTCCATTGTATGTGACGGATTCCGATAAAATCATGCAGAAGTCTTATTTGATGATTATAACGTGTGCAGCAGTTCGAGCCGTCCATTTGGAACTAGTACCCAATATGTCCACTGAAGGATGTTTGATGGCGATTCGACGCTTTATTGCCCGGCGAGGGGTTCCATCTATCTTTTCGGATAACGCCAAAACTTTCCAGCGAGCTGCGTTGGAGTTGAATGGGGTTGGGGGATTGATGGACAACGGCGCGTTGCAGGAATTTCTCACTCAAAAACGAATAAAGTGGCAGTTCATCGTCGAAAGGGCGCCATGGTGGGGCGGTTTTTGGGAGAGATTAATTCGTACTATAAAGAACACCCTTAAGGCAGTAATTGGAAGAGCCAATCTGGACTTTGACCAGCTAAGAACATTCCTCGCTGAAGCTGAAGCAATCGTCAATGACCGACCGATCACGTATGTTTCATCTGATCCATTGGATTTAGCTCCGCTTTCACCGTCAAAGTTCCTATCATTCGCCTACCACACCAGCAATGAAAACAACATAGCTTCGGAGACCAATAGCGACCTTCAAGCACTTTGGAAGCATCGTTTTAAATACACCAATAAACTGTGGCGACGATGGCGGGTCGAGTACTTGCAGACGCTGCGGCTGTTTCATACAAATACTACAAAATCATCTCTTACCTTGAAGGAAGGCGATGTTGTTCTGTTGTTCGACAATGTAAAACCTCGAATTCACTGGAAGCTGGCAATAGTCGAGAGAGCGTTCGCAGGTAGAGATGGGCGAGTGCGGTCCTGTGAAATCAGATGCGGTGATGGGAAAATATTCCGAAGACCAATCCAATTGTTGTACCCATTGGAGCTCGGCCCGGCGTAGGGTGTTGTAAATTAGAGCGAGATAGCTTTATCCTACTTTTATAATAGCTTCAGTTCATTTTTCATTTTATGGTTTTGTAAACTAGAGCGAGATAGCTTTATCCTACATTTATAATAGCTTCATTTCCTTCTTTGATCACTTCCTGTTTTTCGTTATAACACACGAGTTGTAGTTGCGTTTTGATCCTCAATAAAAGTGTTCATATTCCTTTAAAGGAGCCTTCTTTTTTTGTATCGCTAACGACCGGAGTTTCAACAGTATATTTAAGACGTCTTCAATCTCCGGATTAAAATGCATCAGCAGACGCTCGTCGTGACGAGTTGCGCTCTTTTTAATTATTCCGTAACAAGATCAATCTGCAAATCACGATGCAAGTCATTATTTCTAATATAACATGGGGCATTTACTATTTCCCGAAAGTTTTTATTTTGAAATGTTTGTATTATTTGTACATTAGTTTTCTTTGTACAACCCCATAATTGGATACCATAAGTCCAAACTGGTTTTATTATCTGATTGTATAATAAGATTTTATTTTCAGTGGACACTTCTGAATTGTGTCCTAACAACCAATGAAGTTTTCTATATCTGATATTCATACCTTCTACTTTCTTTTTCACATGTTCCTTCCATTTCAGTTTAGCATCCAGATTCATACCTAGATACTTAGCTGTGTAAGAATAGGAAACTGCTTGATTATTAATAACCACAGGAACATTTGTTATTTTTTTATTTGTAAAATTGATATGGGTGGACTTTGACTCATTTAGTTTAATTCGCCATCGTTGTGTCCAATTACATATCTCGTTAACTGCATTTTGTAGCTTTTCTGTTGCTTTAGCCACAGATCCATCAGTTGCCAGAAGAGCAGTGTCATCTACAAATGTGGCTATCATGGTATCATTCGCATGTGGTATGTCACTAGTGTATAATAAATATAGGGTGGGTCCTAAAACGCTTCCCTGTGGAACACCTGCTTGTATTTCTTTAAGTTCAGAATACGCTGAACCATAGCGAACTCTGAAGAATCTATTTTCTATATAAGATTTGAGTATCTCATAGTACTGTCTAGGTAGATCTCTATGGAGTTTATACTCTAAACCCTTATGCCAAACTTTATCAAAAGTCTGTGCAACGTCTAAGAATATTGTAGAGCAAACTTGTTTTTCTTCTAGTGCTTTTTCTATTACATTAGTTATGCGATGCACTTGATCTATTGTCGAGTGCTTATTTCTAAACCCAAATTGGTGGGTGGGAATAAGTCTTCTTTGCTCTATAATTCTGTCTAGCCTTTTAAGAAGCAGTTTCTCGAAGAGTTTTGACAACACTGGCAGAAGTGATATTGGCCTGAATGAGCTGACTTCTGATAAAGGCTTACCTTGTTTAGGTATTACAATAATTTCTGCTATCTTCCAGTGATGTGGAACATATTTTTGTATAAAACAGGCATTAATTATTAGCTTGAGTTTTAAAAGTGCTATGAAGGGTAGTTCTTTCACGATTTGGGCAGTTATAAGATCATAGCCTGGTGATTTTCTATTGGAAAGTTTGTCAATACATGTGCTTATCTCTCTTAGCGAAGCATAAGGGATTACGTCTTCATCTACTCTATCAATGAATACAAGTTCGTTTACCACACTAGGCGGAAAAGGTTTAAAGACATTAGTCAGGTGCTCAGAAAATAGTTTGACCTTTTATTTTGGGTTGCCGATCCATTTCCCATCGGATGTTTTTAACGGGGGATCTTGCGCTTGGGGCCTCTTTAAATGTTTGGCAGCCTTCCAAAGGGAGTAGTCTGTGACTTTGTCAGAACTCAAGTTAGAAAGATATTTAGTTAAAGCACTATTTTTAAATTCACCGATACTTTTTTTAAGTTTATTATTAAGTCTATTAAACATAGTTCTATCGCCGGGATATCTTGTCATTTGCCATTTCCTGCGGGCTCTTCTCTTTTCTAATATTAGTTCCCTAATTTCTGTGGGATATTTTACCGATGCTTGTGTTTTTTGTTGGTAAGTCGGTGTACTATCTTCTGCTGCTTGTTGTATATCGGCAATGAATTGTTCCACTTCAATATCTATATGTTTTGTTGTAACCAGTGGAGATCTAAGGTTAATAAATCCTTCGAGTAACTCTTTGAATTTACGCCAGTTTGTTCTTTTGTTAGTAAGTCTTGCGTTTTTTATCTGTTCTATTGACATGCCATTGACCGTCAGTATTACGGGTGTATGATCCGACGACAGGTCATCACTGCCTTTAATTTTTACTTCTTTTCTATTGATTCCTTTCGTTATAAAGAAATCAATAAGATCTGGTATTTTCGCTGGGTCAGATGGCCAGTATGTAGGCGATCCAGACGAAATAAAATCACAGTTAAAATTTCGCCCTGATTTGTAAAGCTTCCTGCCTTCTGTTGTTATTAATCTCGACCACCAGAAGGTGTGTTTTGCATTGAAATCACCTCCAATGATAAAATTGTTTCCTAGAATTCGGAAAAGGTCATTAAGATCATCCTCTGTCGGCAGATGATTGGGTGGGCAGTATATGGCAGCTATTTTAAATTCCTCTCTTTTAGTTGATAAGTTTATTGTCGCTACTTGCATGGTTTGTTTTGCTATTTTTGGCAATTCATAGGGTTCCAAACAACTTTTTACAATTACAGCACTACCTCCCCTAGCACTGACAGCTGGATGGGGAGAGTGGTAACAGAGGTACCCAGGAATTTTAATCTTTGTTCCCTGTTTGAAGTGGGTTTCAGAGACCAGGCAAGCATCAATGTCTTCATTGCATAGAAATGTCTGAAATTCAGACATGTGTTGGAGTATGCTAATTGAAAAAAAAAAAACCATTGAAATAGGGCAATGTACATGCATATGTGACCATGAACATGAATTCAGTTTTTACTATGAGTAAGTAAAATGTGAATTAAACAAGAAGTATAACTTAAAAGATTCAAATTTGGTTTTTTAAACACTAGTAACTAATCCTTATATAATAAAATTAATGTCAACACAATATATCCATCAGATGAATTGATGCCTGTTTTGGAGGTATCTTGTCCCGTTGTGCGGTAGCCAACAAACCGCACTTCACTCGGTGTAGATGGATAGGTTGTTCCACTATTTCTTTTTGGTTCTCGGAGCCCAGGTTTTGTTTGTTGGCAAACGGAAATGAGCCTCATCGCTCAGAATAATTTTGTATAAAAAATCATGATCTTGTTCATTCACTTGCAGCACTCAATCAGCGAAAGGACGACGTTGTGTGTGGTCTGCTGGCTTCAATTCTTGTGTCAATTTGGCCTTATAAGCATGATTGACACGGTGTAAAGATATTGCGGATGGACCCAATTGATGTGATCGTTGCGAAATGGATACACCTTGGTTTTCAGTCACACTCTCAGCTACAATATTGCAATATTTTAAGGTGACCTTGTTGAATGAACACGAGTATGAGTTTTCGCATCACTAACCTGTCCAAAACGTTAAAATTCATTGATTAAATTCACTATAGCTGTGCGAAAATGCGCTTGATGGCCAAAAGCAGCACGAACTTTACGAAAGATTTATGCGGTATTTTCACTGTTTTTGTAGTAAATTTTCATTATTTCAACACGTATGTTTCGACTCATATTTAATAACCTCCTAGTTTTTACTTATCAAAAGTCATCGCAATGATACTTGAATGTTGACACTTCAACGTGAAATGACACCTCTTGATGGATGATCCTGTATAAGCACATATGTATGCACGTTTATATGAAACTAATTAGTTTTATTATCCCTTTAATTTGTTTCAGATCAGATCAGTATAATAAAACAACTCATTAAGCATTTTGAATCTTAAACGCTATCAATATTTAGGACAACAAATAAAAAATATACTGAGCTCAACCTTCTTAATTTATATTTTTTTTTTTTTGTAAGTTCGCGACCCCCTAACATTTCGTTGGATCCACACTTTGAAAAACACTGTTCTAAAGCTTCGGCTTCAGTGAAACCAATCGCCATTTTTCCGAACAACCTTGTCTTGTTTTTTTACACAATTTGAGTTGAAGCTGGCAACTGAAATCTGTTGCATTTTCGGAAATTATGATGTGCAGAGAGTACAGAGTACATAATTTACATTTTCGAATTATTTGGGTTAAGAATCGGAAAGCGTTGGTGGTCTCGAGATTATTGGTGTTATGGGATTAATTATTCGCAGTCCACCTCCATTTTTCAAGGTCGTTCAACGACCCACCACCTGCTGACCCCAGCTATGTGCGTATGATAAATGGTTTCATTTGTCTGCATTAAACTTAGATCTAACTAGATTTTGTAAAACCAACCGAACGGATGCTGACGTATTTGAAGAAATGCTTCCAAAGTCATGTATTAAAAGTAATTCAATGATACATACCTCTACCAGCCAACACATGACCTTTAAAATATTCCTTAAAATGTCTGAGCCTCCGATAGACCAATTGCAATATGTACTTCCATATAAGGGGAGAAGTAAAATAATTGAATTCAATGTGAGCGTAGCGCGTGTTTTGTATTAACCTATGTTGTAAAATGGTGTCTTCGATATATAACGCAATACAAGGCGGGAAGAACATACAACACTGGTTCACCAGTCGATTTTTCGGTCATTATTTCCCCTGACAACAATGTCGCAAAACGAAAGTTAGCGTAAAACGACGTTAAACTATAGCCGGAATACCGACCATACACTATCGTCTTTTCATGAGGCGTTTAACGCCTTATGGAAAGAGTATGATTTCCTACAAAGGCTCAATCAAAGCAACGTGTAGATCATGTTTACATTTTAAAAACTTTGCTTTGCATAATGCCCTCAAACTGACTTTCATCACTTGAATTCACAGGTACTCTTTTTTTAAAAGAAAAAAAAAAAACTTCATAAAAACAGGAAAAATAAATGGAAACGATAGACGATGAAAAAAAGCTGCAATTACCGTTTTCAAAAAAAATAAAAAATCGACTGGTGATCTGTACTCGTATTACGATGAAAATTGTGTCCAGTAGACACGCACAACGTACTACGTTGTTCAGCACACCTTTTTTAAAAGCATTTCTTCAAATATCTCAGCATCTGCTGGACCGATTTTGCCGATCTGGTTGTTGCACTGGGTGCTTCAATTCGAAAATGGGTGCAAATGATTCCTAGTATATCGCAATGTCAAGCTCTGTTAAAATCTTGAAACATTTGTTTAGGACCGATTGCAATACTTCCACTATGGAGATCGGAAGTAAAAATAAAATAAACATGCATTTTTTATGAGGTTTGCATTATTAATAGATTATATTACCAAGAATAACAAAAATAATAACTCATACAATTTCAAAATCAAACTGTATGAGTATTTGAATTAAAACAATCCAAACACTCTTAGAATCTTAACTCAGGTTTATATTTCATCATGTATCTAGAAAAAAAAAATATTTTCCATTATTCATAAAATATAGACATTTAGCCTACACACTTACTTGTCTAATTTTTCCCAAAAAGACATCAAAACCGCTCGATCCAAATGCCTTTTCGTTTGCGACAAATTTAGGAGATTTACTGCCCACTTTCCAACGTTAGCATCTAGTTTCATTTCATTAAATCTTAAATGAAATGCACAAACTGAAATAAAAAATTTCATAAAAATATTAAATTGAAACTACAATAAATAAAAATGTAGTAAGTATATATGTTACATTATTAGAACATGTTACATTATAGAAAGCCGTGCATGGTTTATTTCTCGAGTTTACTTATTCCCAAAAAATAAAGTAAAATAATACATACGTATTTTATGGATATTCTTTCAATATCTGTGTATAAAGATTTCACTAAATTACTAAACACTAAATAAATAATCACTTTAGCACACAGGAAAATTTCTTCTACCATTTCCATCCCCTAAAAATCGACCGCCACAGAACTCAACACATAATTTTATTTACATTTATTGCTCCACAGACCCTATTTTTATATTTTATATTAATTAACACTATTTTAAGCGCATTGACACATTTATGGTATACCGAAATATTAATTTTAACCGATGTTATTAACTTTAAAATCTCAACTTAAAAAAAAAAAAAAAACGTGCAATTTCTTTGCAATCACTCTCTACGCTTTCCTTGATGTTGAACGTGTTTTTGACAATACCGGCTACGATTCAGTCACCAATGCTCTTACCCGCCGAGTTATTGATCATCCAACTAACAGATGGGTTAGGGCGATGCTTGAAAGCCGGAGAATCTCAGCCACTCTGGAGAAGTCTCAGTGACTATTTCGGCAGCTAAAGGTTGCCCGCAAGGTGGCGTTCTATCGCCTCTCTTATGGTGAATAGTCATTGACGACCTACTCAAGACTCAGCAACCTTGGCTACAACGTCTTGGTTACGCTGACGATCTGGTAATCACCGTAACAGGTAAGCATGAACCCAAATTGTACGACGACATGCAAACCGCCCTGCACTTTGTCTCTGACTGGTGTGTCAGAGAGGGCTTATCTATCAACCCAAATAAAACAGTTCTTGTACCATTTACTAGGAAAAGAAAACTTGTAGCAGAGCTAGCTAAAGAAGCACATTTTTTTCATGTAAAAAACATATAAAACAGATTTGTACTAAAGCTTTTCAAACAAAAGCTCTTTTGATCATGTAACCAGATAACAATAATTCATATGTACTAAAGCTTTCCAAAGCACCCTTGTAATGTTTAAAATAAAATTCACATCCACTTTTGTCAGAAAATATAGTAAATAAAATAAAGGGATTATGCCATCCCAGGATGAATATCACAGGAATTTCCTTTCTTTCTTTCGTCCTATTTCGCTTTAAATATTTTGGTAGATTTTTTGTAACTGTGCGTACGGAATCCGCGGACAGTAGTTCACAAACATCCCTTTTATATTGGTAAGGAGGATTCCCTCCCTTACAATTGGCAACCCAACGTGTGGGCATACCACAATTCCAAGATGCCGAAGAAGAGGCAGTCATCACCAGCTACCAGGACGGGTGAAGCATCGACGTCATCACTTAGTGAGATGGGGCGCCGAACTTCAGTCGCCAGTATGGTGGACTGCATGGAAAGATTTTCAGGCGACTATGATGTCGTCAAGGCGAAGTCGTTCATCATGAACGTAATAATATTTAAAAAGAGGCGGGCCATCCCAGACGAGGAAGCCCTAATTGAATTTCCTATGCTGCTCAATGACGCCGCCAGCGTTTGGTGGGAAGGGGTAAGCCATGAGGCAGACTCTTGGGAACGAGCTATAGAAATGCTCAGAGAGCAATACGCTCCAAGTAGACCCCCACATGTCATTTTTGGGCTTATTATGGATAGCAAGCAGCGACGTGATGAGCCAGCAGTAGAGTTCATCTGTGCAAAAAGAGCTCTCTTTGCTGAACTTCCGGACCCTAAGGTTGCGGACGCCCACTGCTTGGACATGATTTATCATCTGTTTCAAGACGACCTTAAGAGGAGGGTCAGATGGGATGAGTTCGGCACGTTCACCGAGCTTAATGCTTTAGTTCGGAACTACGAACGGCTATACAAGCCCAAGCAAGAGAAGACTGAAATTCGTTGCACGTTTTGCCGCTTCAAAGGGCATATAGCTGAAGACTGTCGGAAGGCCAAGGCAGCACAGAAACCGCAAAGGGCCAGAGAAGCCGACATCGTGTGCTTCGGATGCGGGCAACGAGGCGTTTATAAAAGAAACTGCCCAAAATGCAGAGAACCAGCGGCTTCCGGTAGTAGTGCTGTCTTCAACGCCCTGGAGGTTACTTCCGGTGGAAACATCCCAGCCGTCACCATAAAAATTAAAGGGGTGACCTTAGTAGCCTACATGGACACGGCGGCGAAAACAAGCGTGGCAAGTGTGGCATTGTTCGAGCTGTTAAGAGAAACCGGACATACACTTCGCACTGAGCAGGCAGAGGTAACTTTTGCAGATGGAGGCCAACGTTCAGGACCTATCTTGAGAGCACATACTCGCGTTCTTTTGGGAAATCGCTCTAAAGTATTAAACATCAGCATACTCCCCAATACGACAAACAGGGTGACACTATTAGGGATCGACTTTCTGGAAGAAGCAGGTATAGTTCTGAACCTAGCACAGGGAATGTGGTACTTCGTCGACCAACCCAGGAAGTGTTTCCCGTATTTCCACCATGTAGCAGAACCGGACGACGTTGCAACCCCAGAAGAGCTTAAAGAGGTATACTGCGAGAATATCAAGCCGATATCAACCATCCCCAATACGACTATCGATGAAGAACCAGAATCAGTTCAACTCTCAGAAGAAGACTATTCGTCAGATGCAGTCTATGACAGTTTTCGGGATTCCTTGTCAATACATGAAAGGTCTCCTTCACAGGGAAAAGAAAACGTATTTGTAAATACGGTAGACCAAACCAAACGTATACAAAATAAACTTTTTGGTAATCCAGTTAAACGGCAATTGGAGCAGTTCTTGTCCAGGGGGAGGGCCCTGAGGAACATCCCAGTAAATTATATTTCTGGAAGAACTACTAAAAATAGTGTTCCGGAGTTAACGCCAACGATCCGCGCTCTGTCCAATGTTTTGGAGGAGGCTAACAAAGTGAAGACGATTCACAAAAACAACCGACCTCAGCAAGCGAACAAAGGAAGACGAAAGGGTCCTAAATTCAAAGTTGGTGACGCCGTATTAGTAACCACACATGCAAGGCAGGTAAGAAGCTAACTTCTAAGTTTATCCCCAGACGAGACGGTCCTTATGTAATCCTGCGACAAATGGGCGAGACGATGTACCAGGTGGCAAGTCCAGACGCCGCCGACATTCCACTGGGTGCGTATCACAAGTATTTATTTGATTGCTTTATAAAAAAGGTTTTTTTTTTACGTGTGCATAGTGCATTTATCATTTTAGTATTATGGGTGCGCATGTTGCATATTCAAAAGGAAACGAAGCAGTGCATCGAATAGTTCGATCTCCATTTAAAACGTTACTGTGGGGAACTAACAGTTACTGGATAACTGATAAGAATAACAGTTGTTGGAAAATAACAGTAACTGTTATAACCGTTATTCACAACTAACCCTTAAGAGCATCACTAGTGGGGCGTTTACTTACAAATTGTAATTTGTTTCAAATTTTGATGTTAGATTGTACCACATGAAATGTCCGATTTTGTGATAAAAATTTCAAAGTCAATATTTTCTATTTTTTTTTTTTTTAATTTTCCTATTAGAGATAGGTGTCGACTTAAAGTCATGGGGCATACTCCCATATTCGGTGCAATGTCCCGCATCGTTTTCGTTGGTCTTGCATCTACCACTGGTTTCGAAACATTGCCATTGCGGTTTCCCAGGTGGCTCGTTTTCGAGGCTAAGATCTTCCGAATGGAATTAACCAAACCAGCGTCGAATGCTGCGTTCTTTTACCCCTACATCCTCGAATGCGTCATTAATGTTTTTCGCTGTCAAAGACGCATTATGTCCCAGTTTAACACATGGGCTGCTATTACATATGATAGCCAACTTTTTTATGCATCTTTTGCAGGTCATGGCATTCAAAAATGATTGCCACTATGAACAACTGGGATAGGAATATAAAATGCTTGGCATCTTACGATGAGCTAGATATATTTGGTTTGCTGAAAAGTAAGGTACGTATTGGGAAAATTGTATGCTAGCATCCAGGTTAATTTTTCCAAAATTGGTGTGGCAGCCCATATGTTAAAGGAAGAGAGCCCGAATTTCAGCCGCCGACAACATGATTAACAATTCTTAGAAGAAATAACTAAACGTGTCACGAACCCTGAAAGTCTCCTAATACAACAACATTTGAAACAAATTACAATTTGTAAGTACACGCCCCAAATAGACGGACCAAGTACGTGCACATCATTCACAACCCAAATACACCAAACAAGTTCGCGCGCACCAGACACGGCCCAAATACAAGCACATCATACACGAAACGAACCAAATTCACGTCATAAATTCACGTGTTTTTAAATATACGTGTGCCCGTGTTTTGCACATGTACCCGTGCTAATACACGCAAATCTTAAATACACGTGTAGTACGTGAACACGTGAAATCTGGAGCCCTAGATTGAATAACTAAGTTACTGGATAACTGATAAGAATAAGAATATTCAAAAATAAGGTTTAAGGGCATCACTAGTTTTGATTCCAATGGCAGAACAAAATAAATGTCTTAATGAAACCAAACCGAATGAAAACAATTTGATCACGAAGTTTGCTCAAGTTCATCATGGGCATCTTAAACGTTTGACAGAAATTGAGTGGGCTTTTCGTCCGGTTTTGACATAAGCACCCCTATTGCGAGTGTCAATTATCAATCAATTGATAATTGATGAATTTATCAATTAAAAAAATGTTCGGTATTGTGTAAAACTGTCGATAAAATGTATGCTATTTTTTTGTCAGAGGTAAATTTGAAAGCACCGTTTCGGAAGTGCTACAATACGCACTATCCGAAGTACAGAGATGGTGTATTAGTGAAGGCCTCTCTGTAAACCCTAAAAAGACAGTAATTGTTCCTTTGTCAAATAGAAGAAAGCTCAATCTTCTCACTCGCCCCTCTCTATTTGGCGAAACTATCCCATTCTCACAAGAAGCTAAATATCTGGGAATCATCCTGGACAGCAGAATGTCCTGGAACCCACAGATCGAAAGAATAATCAGCAGAGCTACCATATCACTATGGACCTGTCGTCGTATCTGTGGGAAAAACTGGGGAGTACAACCCAAGATGATATTATGGCTATATAAACTGATCGTCAGACCTTGGTGATCAGTCAGCCTTGGTGAATTCGCGTCCATATTCCAAGCTGAGGTCTTTGCCATCAACCAATGTGTGAGACTGAATCAGTCCTCTCGCATCATGGGGAAAATTATATTCATCTTTTCAGACAGTCAAGCTGCCCTGAAAGCACTCGACTCGTCTGTAATCAAATCCAAATTAGTCCTAGAAACCCGCAACCTTGCTAGGAACAATATGATCATTCTTCACTGGATTCCTGCACATAGTGGATTTGCGGGTAACGAAAGGGCAGACTCACTGGCCAAAGACGGTGCGGCAACAAAACTCTTTGGTCCCTCTTTGCGGGGTCAGCAAATCACTCTTCGCGAGACATGCAAAAAGTCTTTGCATGCAAGAATCTAGAGAAGTCTGGCTCAATACACCAGGACAAGCATGTTCAAAACTGCTATTCCCGGTACCGTCACAAAGAACATCAAAATTCATTGTGAATCTCGATAGGAGCAACCTTAGAGCACTTGTCGGACTTTTCAGCGGTCATTGCCGCCTGAACAAGCACCTACATCGCATGAATCTCACAACAGATTCAAGCTGTAGACTCTGCCTGGAGAGTGAGGAGACCTCTCTTCACATCCTTACGGAATGCCTAGCTCTTTTTCAACTCAGAAAAAGAATACTAGGCAGCGAATTTGTCTCTATTGAACAGCTTGCTGCCATCCATCCAGTGAAGTTCATTAACTTCCTGACATCTTCTGGAGTGAAACAACTCATCTAGAAACATTAGGGAAGACACAATAGGATTCATCAGAAACCGCAGTGCCAAGGGCTGTTTAGCTCTCCCGAACAACAACAATACAATACAATGCTATTGTGAATAAATTGACTGTAGTCGTCAAATAATTGCTTTTTTGTTGTCCACGAAATCGCAGTTGACTAAAAATTTACATTTAACAACAATTTTTTTTATTTTAATTTTTTATTTAAAATAGAAATTCTTTATAAATTCACCTAAGTTGATTATTCATTGATAATTGATTTTCACAATACCGCTTTAAAAAATTAATTGACAAATATCAACTATCAATCGATAATAATTGATCTTCGCAATAGGGCTGAAGGTAAATCCCATTGAAGTCCATTATGGTTGCGTCTTAAGTTTGAACTTAATTGACGGAGTAGTTTTGGAGTTTAGTGAAAACACACAAACAAACAGACAACCATATTCCCTTAGTCACATGACTCGACAAAAGTCGTATCACAAACAAGTTTGTATTCCATTAGTCTTTTCCAGAACTGTTAAAGAATGCATTCTTTTGGGAATGCATTCACTGAATTCAACAAAAAGAATTCAAACTTTTGATTGCTGCAATCAAATTCAAAAAAGAATGGGATTTAAAAAAAACTTAAATCACCATTCTTTTGAAGTCATGCATTCAATTTTTAGCATTCCTGAATTGAAATCATTTTTGAATTCAATTGAATTCACTTGAAGTGAGTTGAAGTCAGCATAAATTCAAATATTTCGTTGAATTCAGTAGTGAATTCATATAAAATTAGTTGAATTCAGTGAATGCAACAGAAATAATTTTAATTCAGTAGTGAATTCACATAAAGTCAGTTGAATTCAGTAGTGAAATCACAAAAAATCGATTGAATTCAGTGAATTCAACAGAAATAATTTGAATTCATTTGATTCATGGAAATCTCTGTGGCGATTTATTTTACCTATAATGGTGTTTAACTGGCTGCGGAAGGAAATAATGTTTAAGTGAAGTTCTTGCCCTCAAATGAATTCAAATTATTTCTGTTGAATTCACTGAATTCAATTGATTTTTTTGTGAATTCACTACTGAATTCAAATGACTTTATGTGAATTCACTACTGAATTAAAATTATTTCTGTTGCATTTACTGGATTCAACTAATTTTATGTGAATTCACTACTGAATTCAACTCACATCAAGTGAATTCAGTAATGTAATTCAAAAGAATGCAATCATTAGACTTCAATTCAGTGAATGCATTAATCCATGACTTCAAAAGAATGGTGATTTAAGTTTTTTTTAAATCCCATTCTTTTTTGAAAAAAGACTTCAAATCATTTCTAGATGAATTCAAAAGAATTACTCTTCCAAAAGATTTAATTCTTTTACAAATCTGGTCGTTTCTATCGACATATTATCATAATTGAGAAGGTTAGGTTAGATTAGAGGTGGCAGGTTGGATTGATGCAACCACACTTAGACCAGAGAAGGTGCTTTGTGATACAACATGGATCTGTAGTTTCTCGCAGAATCAGCTGGATCCTACTACGAAGCGCTGGAGGCGGCCTATGCTGGTCCCAGCTAGTTCTTTGAAACAGTGGCTCCTAAGTAGGCTGTTCTTCGAGGTGAGAGGGCTGGATACCTACAGAAAAGGTGAAGAATCGTTTCTTCCTCCGCCTCGTTCATACAGCTTCTACAAAAATCATTATAGAGGAGGCCCAGCCTATTGGCCTATGGTGCCTATGTTCAAACGCAACAAGAACCCATAAGTGCAGAACTTTTATTAATTGAAAAGAGTCCACGTCCGAGGGCCTTAAAAAATGTTAGGGAACTTATCTCACCGAGAAGTGAAACGAATCTTTACATCACCTCGGTGAAAGTAAGATTGTTGCGCTTGATATTTCAAAAGCATTTGACAGAGTTTGGCACCAAGCTCTTTTGTCGAAAATGCCTGCATATGGGATCGATGTATCTCTTCTTCAATGGATTAGAAAGTACCTTTCGGGCCGTTCAATTCAAGTTGTTTTGGACGGTTTCAAGTCTGCAATCCACCATATAAATGCTGGTGTCCCCCAAGGCTCTGTTTTGTCTCCGACTCTCTTTCTCATTTTTATAAATGATCACTTGTCTGCAACTTCTAATCCAATTCATTCCTTCGCCGATGACAGTACTCTCAGTTTTTCATATTCGATCCCTAGCTCACGTCCCTGCTCTTCGGATGTAGTAGTGGAGCGGCAACGTATGTTAAACTCATTAAATTCCGACCTTGACAGCATATTAAAATGGGGTTCTACAAATAGATTGGAATTTATTGCTTCCAAAACTCAATGCTGCCTACTGTCTCTCAAGCGAAACCCTAATCTCGAACCATTATCCATGAATGGTACCTGCATCGCCGAAACCGAAAAACTTTCCATCCTCGGTATGTGTGTTAACAACGATCTTCGTTGGAATGACCATATATTCGATGTCGCCAAGAACGCTGCGAAATGTTTAGGTTTCCTCAAACGATGCAAAAAATACTTTACCCCTTCTGACCTGGCTTCAATTTACAAGGCGTTTATTCGCCCTAAGCTTGAGTACAACGCTCACATCTGGTCTGGTGCGCCTAAAACCGTCTTGCACATTCTAGATCGAATTCAAAAACGCGCGATAAAACAAATAGGTGACAGAAACATTGCGAAGTCAATAGACTCGCTTGAACACCGAAGAAATGTTTCCTGTCTCTCACTGTTTTATCGATTCTTTTACAAAGAGTGCTCTAGCGAAATAGCCAGCTGCATTCCGCCCCTGCAAAATTTCACCCGCAATACGTCAAGCTTCGAATGCACATCAGTTTACCCTTAAGCCTACTTTCGGACGTACTGTCAAATATAGAGATTCTTTCTTTAGCCGTACCACACGAATGTGGAATAATCTACATAGCTCTGTGTTTCCTCATCACTACAACCCTCAAGCATTTAAAACCAACGTGCACCGGTACCTCCTTTCTCTCTCCTCTAATTTCCCTAATGCCCGTGCTCTAGTTCAATAGTTTAAGGGTAGCCATATCCCCTTTAGCGCGCGCTAATTATAAAAAAAAAAAATAAAAAAAACGACCAGTGGCGTACAAGGTAAATTTTTAATTTACGTGCGATACATTAGGTGTTTTTTTGGTATCCCGAAAAAAACGACATCGAGGATAAGCAATTTGCGTGTTAAATGCAACAACAACTTATCCCATATAGCATTAGCTAAGACCACATAATTTTCGGGGCTAAATTTTATCCCCAATAAAAACGGTGCTACCAGACTTCAGTTTCTATGGAAACGTGACAACTGACGTGCGTTGATGTCAGTCGAGCGATTCTTTGTTATGAAAAAATGGCTGAGCAAGACCGAAAGTCCGTAAAAGCAGAAATGCAATAATTATTATTATTTTTTAAATTGAAATTTAGATCAACCAACTATTTGTATACAATATTTCTGTGGCCACAAGCGATTTTTTATGTACTAGAGTATGGGCATAAGGGAAATAAGAATAAAGACGAAAATTCCTATGCACGTTGGTTTTATCGCGAAATTGTCCGCATACATTTTCTTTTTAGAGACGTACAAACAAAAATCTTATATGAATTTTCCCGCTAACAAATTGTTTTGACACATCAACTTTTTTTTTTCTTTTTCTCTTTAGCAAATTATTTTTTTAATGTTTTCCCCCTCATTTCTACAAAAGCGCTTTTTACCCCTACCTATCAGTTTAGTGTCATCCCAGTACATTATTATAGCGCTCATGTGTTGTGTCTGGAACGCGCGGTTTGAAAATGTTTACTCGTTAAAGGTAATTATAATAAATTGGGTTTTGGTTCCGCCATTTTTGATTAATAATATTTAAAAGTTGCATACACATGAAAGCCACCTATTTCTTGCGGCTAGTGCCGAAAGGTCTTGTTTGCCGATGAATACGATGAAGTTAGGTTTATCGTACTTCCCTTAGACATACTGCTGGAAAAATCATCTACATTGGGCCCGTTCAGAGGTCTAGGAACTAGCTAGTCAACTGGCTGATTCGGCAGGCAGTTGTTCAGCAAACGTTTGTGCTTTTGCGTTATTTGTGCCAATTTCACGTGCTTTGATTTTTTCCTTCCTTATTTCGTTTATTTTTTATAAGTTTCTTTTGTTAAATATAAATCAACTTCTTGTTGAAAATAATAAAGAAAAATAGTAGCCATGGAGGTTGAAATTCATTATGAATTTTGAAAACAAACGCAATTCACAAACATGTTTGAAGTGACGTAAAAGGTATACGTCTAAATTATGACATAAGTGTCATATGCAAATGTCAACTGCATTTGCACAGTCATCATTGTAATGAATTATGGAAATATTTCAATAAAAAATAATGTATGAGCGTAATAAAATATACATACTTTTTGAAAATATTTCTACTGGATTACTATCCCAAGGCCATCCCTTAAATTGCCATGCTGGACCCATAACAAATACAGCAACAACTCTATTCCAATCATGTGGCGAAAGCTTCTGGTGATTATCGATTATACGATATGACACTGTAGTATTATTTTTACGGCGCTTAAAAATAAAAGAAAACAGTATTATTTGCAGTGATGTTGAAAAGTAATTGCTCTTACTTGTAGAAGAACTTCATTGTCTCTAGAATAACCGTTGCGTTTTTTTTCCTCTGTTGATATAAACTTTAGATCTTGTAATATGTCTTTTGCGTTGTACATAGTAATCAAACTTGAATTTGTGGAAGGTATAATAATTATTGGCGTTCTTGACATTCGTTTCGGAGTATTTGAAGGAACTATTCTTGGTTTTGTTGATGCTAAGTTATCTTAAAAAAAAAAAAACCCAAATTTTGAGCAATATTTTAAGAGAACCAAATGAAACAAACCTTGAGCAAAAATGGGGACTTGTATTTTTCTTTGAGCAATGGAACCTTCTGTGACAGACTTTAGAGACATTCCATGATACGTGCCCATCGTATCAATTTTGAACCCCTCGGTTTCTAGAAAATAAAAAAAGTTTATTATTACAATGCATAATTATACGTACTTATGTTCATATTTAGTTCAATCAAACGGGTAAATCAATTATGTGGGATTCAATTAACCGTATAAATACGTATATAATATAGCTTATACAGGAAATATGCGAACCCACTTTTTCCGTTGAATTAAACGAAAATGCATAAAATCTGCGCAAATAAAAGAAACGTGCGCCGATGGATTTCAAGTCCATTCCAAGACTATACATACAGGATGTAGGTATAGCGATTATGATTATCGTTGTTTTTTTGCTGGTTTCATTTTGTAGAATTCATTTAGAAGTGATTTGAAGTCTTTTTTTTTTTTTAAAAGAATGGGATTTAAAAAATCTAAATCACAATTTTTTTGAAGTCAATCACGGAATTAAAATCAAAAGATTACATTCTTTTGAATTGCATTACTGAATCCACTTTATGTAAGTTGAAATCAACAATAACTTCACCCACTTCGTTGAATTCAATCAAATCAGTAGTGAATTCACATAAAATCAGCTGTGCTAACGGTAATACACAACAGCACACGACCGCAGGAATCGAGTTTTTTTTTTAGGTGGATTTCGAAGAAATAGTACCTATCGCAGAGGTCCTCTGACGCAACTTTAAAAAAATTTAAAAAACTTATTATAAATTCGGTTTTGGATCCGCCATTTTGGATTACCTTAACATTATTTAAAAGTTTCATACAAAAGAAATCCACCTATCTCCTACGGCTGCTGCCAGAAGAACTTTTTTGTATTGTATTCTGTTAATACAAAATCTGTTCAAACTTCGAAGTTGAAAGTTTTTACAGTCCTTTTTTTTTTCCTTATCGTGCGATATCTATGTAAACTATAATATCTGTGGTTTAATTTTAATTTGTTCACTTTCACTTTTTACTTGTATAATATAGTAGGATAAGGTTCTGCATAAGATCAGGAAACAAATTATAAAATATTTATTTTAAAATGTTTGTGCATTCGCTATATCGAAAAATTCGTCATATGGAACAAATTTTCCTTGTACAAAACATTTATTAAATGTACAAATATTGTTTCTATTCATAACTATTCCAGTTCAAAAGCAAAAGAAATGAGTAAAAGAATCACGAACAGCACGTTTTGTTGTAATGCCTTTCTTTTGATACCCATATCAAGGGGTTGTGAAGAAAAAAAAAATTAAATCAACATCTTGGAGCGTTCACCATATTGGGTATAGAAACACGTCACATAGTTTACATTGCACTGTCACCAGACATACATACATATGTACGTGTTTACAATTTCAATTCAATCGGTTGGCGTGAAGTGGGTGCAGATTCAATCAGAAGATCTGATTGTTAGCTTCGAAGTTAACTAAGATCGTTTAAAAATCATGGAGAACTATGCAAGCCAGAAAAGAAGTGGAATCTGGAAGTGCCAGATTAATTGGAATACTTTTTGTGCCAACGTAAGTAGTATTTTAAACTTATAAAAGATAATTGTTCTACTCGAAATAAATATAAAAAAAGAAAGAAAACAAACAAACTTGAATGGATAATGGATTCATTCCGGAATTTTTAAACAGAACCAAACATAAAGGTGGGGGTGTTGCATTTTTATAAAAAACGACTAAAAATATTATCTTTCATTTGTCTCAGATAGCGCATAATATGTATACATAACAAAAATCATAGAATGAACTAATGTCAAATATATTAATGCAATATATTGGCCACCGGGTGACTTCGTCGACTAATTAGAGTAGTCGCGGAGGTCGAACACGAAAGAAAAACCGAATAATTGGGAGTCAGACTCGCGCGCCGAGGGTTCCGCGCAATCGTCTCAAAAAGTAATATACAACCACAAACCCAAATCAAACCAAACGGACTTAAATTCTACACGTTTAACCTTCCAGCCGGCAACAACTCTGATCTATTGTGCTCTCTTTGCCAATTTACTACTAACAGTTATCTCCGTTACATTTTAGATATTTTTTGTATTGGTGAAAAATAGTAAATAGTGAATTTCTTACAGATAATGACCTCTGCGGGCCACACGTTCGAATGGGAAATTGGTTAAGTGTGCTGGATATAGAACCGCTAACCGAACCCCAAAGCAAAAAAGCCTGTTACCAACACCATCGACGTGAACAGTGCCTTCTCACCCCACACAATATCCAATAACCCCAAAATCATTTTGATCTGTCCAGCAAAAGAAGACAAACAATATTCAGGCAGGAAATAACACTTCGGTAAAAGTCATAGACAACTTCTTCAAGTTCTTCCAATAACCCAGAACTCTCTACATCTGTTATTAAAAAACAATATCATTTAAAATAAATCGCTCGTGCGCTCAAGAAAATGTCAACAAAACCAATTCAGTCGCCATATCATATCTTAGCATTCAGAAACAAACTCAAACAATCAACTTAACTCTAACACTAACTCCTACCCAACTTCAATCGAAAAAGTCACTCCACTCACTCACAGCCCTGTCCAAATACATGGAACCACTCAGACTCTCCCACCTGTCAACCACACAGCTACAATCACTCACTCACCTATTTCGTAAATACCAGTATTACGTAAATACTGACAAAAAATGCGAGACATGTGTTTGTGTTGTGAATTGCGGCAAAGGTGCGGATATAAACTAATGTAAATTATTTCTCGTGGCAAGTTCAATTGTCCAATATATCAAACTTGCATTGAAATATTCGGAAATAATTTACAGATCCATACGTATTTTAAAGATATTCTTTCATTTTCTGTGTATAAAGATTCACAACATGACTAAACTGTAACCACTTTAGCACACAGAAAACTGCCTTCTATAGTTTCCCTCGCCTTAAAATCGAGCGCGGTACTTTAGACAACGTACAACTATAATACAATCTACACCAGATTGAGCTGTCACATGGCCTACGGATGTGACATTTGAGAATTAAACGCCACTTTTGACAAGAAAATTAAAAGATATAGCTTTGTTCAATGAGACCTTCCAACTCAGTCCAGCTCATGAGCTGGACAGGAATTGTTCTCATTGAACACGAAAACCTGTCCAGCTCATGTTCTGCTTTGTGTTCGATGACTCTAAGCTGGACAGATTTTCTGCACCTACTCTTGAGGTAGAACAGATTTGTGAGAATTGTCAAAATCAGCTGCGATTGCAAATTATGTTTTTTTTTTAAGGATTATTTAAGAAAGGATTCGATTTTATTTAATGGACGAAATCGACATATAATTAGAAAAGATCAATCTGTAGTTGTATAACGCACCCCCGATCTGATAATATCTTTTAAACCTCAATTATTACTATTCAAAAAGCAATCGACGAAAGACATATGTTCTTATTTTTGACAAGTAACATATGACTTTGACTATTTTTTTCTGTACTAACTTGATCTGACATTTTTCACTAATTTGTGCTGCTCTGCCTTGCCTTTTTTCTCATTGAACAAAGCTATTATGGCACAATTGACTTGGTAGTCCAGAGCACCAAAATGACTGGAACCCACAACCTTTTTGGACCGCTCTCATGGACATTCCAACACGACAATGAGCAGAAATATACGTCTCGATTTGTTAAGTCCTTCATTGTCAGTCAAAATGTTGAGGTGCTGGTCACTATGTTCCCAGGCCTTAACTTAATAGAAAATATTTGGACATGAATGACTCAGAAAGTGCTGAAAATTGCGGTCAATCAACAATTACTTAACTATCTGGAGGAAAACATTATCGAAGAACAGTCTGGATGTAGACAATGTCATTCATATCAGTCAGCACTTAACTGGATAATGATGGAATGGAAGGAGTTAATGGACGGGGACCATATCCGGACCAGCACTATAATTTGTCTTAGTCCAATATCTATCAGAATCAATCATCAGATCATGGCACCTCGGAAAGAGTAATTCCCCCTTTTTTTCTTTAATATTAATCTTTTAAACCGATTTAAGTACGCGTAAATAAGACGAGTATAAAAAAAAAGACTCAAAAAAACTGTAAACTTTTTCTCTTGTAACATTATTTGTTTTTCTCTCCTAGCCATATAAACGGTTAAAAGATATATATTACATTTCGAAATTATGTGCTTCTTATCTAGTGAACCCCAGTATCTTCGACACATAAGCCTCTACAGCTTAATTTAATATTATGGAGGTGATAACATAAAAGTTAATAAATAGATATGTAATTAATAACTGCTTACCTTCTTTTTGACGATTAAACCTTTCCTGATCGTACCGATTATATTGCGCAAGTTGTTGCTGTGGTTTTGATATTCGCATTGGTTCCGGTGCTTTTATGCTTTGAACAGGTCTACTGCGTCCTTCTTCACGGGCTTTTATGCCTTGTAATAAAGCTATAATATTTTTTGCAAACATTTTTCCTGTGCTTTGAAGGATCGTTGTTCGAGTTCTCCACTGTCGCTCCCTACTGATAATATCTTTAGTCGAATCGACATCAAAATCAATTATAGCCCTTAGATCTGTACCCATAACATCTTCGTTGTCATGCCGTTTGATTGTAGTTCTTTTATTTGCCAGCCTTTTCGCCTTAATTGCAGCAATCTTCTCAACAGACATTGTCTCGGATAAAGACTTTATGTTGTCCACGTTTACTGTCGCTTCTTTTCTGTTTACTGCCCATCTGGCAGCCAATTGCTCTCGCACTTTTTGAACTTGTATGTCTTCAAAACGCGACTTTTTTGTAAAATTTTCTGGACCAGAGTTATCATTTTCTATAGGCCTTTTAATTTGAGTTGGAATTTCCAATGGAGCACTCTTATCAATGCTAGCACAAGTTGACGTTTCTCCATTAAGATATGCCAAAAGTTCCTTTCTGTCTGGTCGATTTACGGCGGGGATATCTTCAGCCTAAAAAGTAGTTTTACAATACATACTTTCTTTAATAAAAAAAAAAAGACACTACAACTTACAGCACATTGACGAACGTATACAGAATGTTGTAAAAGAACATTCTTAAGTAAATACAGCAAGCATTCAAGAGTGTAATACTCCTTGGGTGAACCATTTTTCCCAGACCTTAAAATAAATTATTAAGTAAAACTTTAGTTATCGATGTAGTAGACTTACCCATATTTTAAATAGTTCGTCTTGACAGTTTTTTGCCACGAAAATTCTCCAAAAACAATTTGACTATTTCTTTCAACAATCTCCTTTTTGTTTATGTTATATTGACGAAGCAGGCTTAAAGGATCCGCCATCTTTCAATTCAATAAATTTTAATTCCACTTACACTAACGAAATAAGCTTCAACGACTAGCACAAATTAATTAAAAACCAATGCTCAGATTTCCAACCGTTTTCCAGCTGCCTACAAGTTTGCAGGTTTATCGATCTATCATGATTTGTTTCCATGTATGTATGCATCAGGTATCAGGATTTGTTTCTAAAAACCAGCGTTGCCATCAAGTTGGAACTATATTCTAGTTAACACCTACCTCGATTACATGGTGAATTAAATGTCATGTAAACGCAGATTAAATTGAAAGTGAATTAATAAATTCGATCGCAAAATATTCGTGATTGAATACAAATTATGCATGCAAATACAAATTAAAAACATTGAGTTCGACAGCTTTGGAAGATTCAGGGGCCTTTCCTCATAGTGACGTTGGAAAGCAAAGAAATCTGGTTTGACCCTAATTATAGCCGTGTTTTTTTGGAAGCAAAGGGTTTTTTGTTCATTGTTCGTCAGCAACAATGACGTCATTATTCAGTAAATAAAATATAATCAATTTGATAAGACCGAATATTTCCGTTAAGAAAAAATGTTACCGCCATTATCCAATAAATAAATACAATCAATTTGCTTAAGAACGAATATATTTATTAAAAAAGCGAGTATGATGTGAGTATAAAGCATTGTATTATATGAAACTAATGCCCCTATTACAGTACACAACTCAACTCAGTTGTGTTGTCATCGAGACAACTTAACTTTGAGACAACTGAACTAATTTGCGGTATTACGGAATACAACCATTTTCAATTTCAATTTCAATTTATTTTTCCATTTATCGGACTGTACATTAAGATATAATCTTTTATAGTACTCAGTATTCAAAAAGAGTAATAACGATAGCAAAAGGTAAAAAGTGAAAATTAAAAATAAAAATAAAAATAAAAATAATAGGCAAACAAGAGTTTAAAGTTAAGTTAGAATTTATAAAAATAATAATAATAAGGAAAAGAAAATAGAGTAAGAAAGGAGAAAGAATGTAGAAGAGAAGGAGGAGGAGAAAAGGGAATAAAGTTAGAGGGGGAAAGAATGTAGGAGATGGTCGAAGAGGAAATAAATACACAGGATGGAGGAAGGAGGGGTTCAATTTTGGGAAGAGAAGTGTTGAAAGATTGCATTTTTAAAACTTGTAGCATTTGTAATACCCTTGATATGCAGGGGTAGGGAATTCCATAATCTAATGGTGTGAACGAAAAACAGACGACCAGAATTCAAATAGTTATATCGTGGTAAATTTATATTTAGGGTTCTCTGAGAGCGAGCGAATACAATTTTATCAAAGAGATAAGGTGGAGATTTATTGTTAATGATGTTGTGCAAGAATATGCAGTTGCGGGCTTTAAAATATTGCTTTAGAGTACAGCCCAGTAAGCTCCTGGAATAAGCAGAGATGTGATCATGCCTGCGCAAGCGGTGCACATACCGCACTGCATCATTAAACGCTACTTGTAGTTTCTGTTGTGACAAAGAGTCAAGGTTACAATAAACAACTTCCGCATATCTTATGATCGGAACGATCAAACTTATCACTAGCTTACGTCTTGTTTCGGTTGGAGTAAAGCTGGCAGACAACCAAAGTTTGCGGAGACATCCGTAGATACGACCGATAATAAGATTTGTGTGGTTATAACAAGACAAGGTTCGATTTATGACAAAACCAAGACTTGTGACGGAATCAACAAGCTTCAGTTTGCTGTCAGAGAGCCATAAGTCTGGAACAAGACTTAGATCAAATAGTCTGTTTGAGATCGGAACGACCTGGGACTTTGACGGGTTTAGCAGCAGTCCATTTCTTACTGACCAATTGAAAATTTTACCTAGATCTTCGTTTAACCAGCAGACAAGTTCAGGGATTTCTTTCATAGGCCTGCCCAAGTATAGTTGAACGTCGTCAGCATACAGGTGAACTGAAGCATGTTTGCACACGGACGGCAAATCATTAATAAACATGCAGAACAATATTGGTCCCAGAATTGATCCCTGTGGTACTCCTTGCCTAACAGGTCTCAGCGCTGACGAAGAACTACCGTTAACAACTCTTTGCATTCTGTTACTCAGAAAGCTGACAATAAGGTTTAAGGCCCTCACACCAAAGCCAAAGCGATGCTGAAGTTTCCAGCCAAGAATTTCATGATCAACCTTGTCAAAGGCTTTAGAGAAATCAAGTAAGCAGAGGAGCGTAACATAACCCTTGTCAAAATCGAGCCTTATGTCATCCAGTATTTTGACCATAGCCGTGGAGCAGCTGTGATTAGCCCGGAATCCCGACTGGAATGGGCTCAGGAGGCAGTTGACAGACAAGTGGTTTGTTATCTGCTTTGCAATAAGTTTCTCAAAAACCTTTGACAAGCATGGTAAGATGCTGATAGGCCTATAGTCACTTTCCGAGATTGCATGAGGCTTTTTGGCAACAGGAACAACTCTTGCGATTTTCCATGAGTTAGGGAATGTCGAAGTTGCAATGCAATGGTTGATAACGTGAGTTAGGTGACTAATGATTTCAGGTAAAATCAGTTTGACAAAGCGAATAGGTAAGCCGTCTTCTCCAACAGAGTTAGAGCTGATGCTGGCTATACAATTTATGATATCGTTCTCAGTTACCACCTCAAAATCAGGCAGTGCTGGTATCGATGAGTTATCAACATCAGCAAGGTCGAAACTGTTTACATTTACACTACCGCCAAGAAAATATTGATTAAGATCATCAGGATCAAGGTCACACTTTGTGCTACCTTTATTGCCGGAGACACCAATCTGGCGCAGATTATTCCACAGTTTCTTGGCGGGCAACGCCGCATTCAGTTTCGACGCATAGTAGTTGCGTTTAGCAGTACGTATGACGTCAATTGCAATATTTCGCGCAAGTTTATATGCACGCCACTTAGCACAAGAAGGTCTGTGTTTCCATTTGCTGTACAATTTGTTTCGAGCTTTGACTACATTAATCACATGCGACGTATACCAGGGACAGCTACTAGTACAAATCCGTACAGTTTTGGTAGGCACACATTGATCATACAAATTTTTGACAATTAGTTGAAAATGTTCCAGTTTTTCATTAGGATCGGCACTTAATCTGCAACGATACCACGGCGCTGACCGATTAGCGGTTTGAAGGTCAGTGAAATTAATAGAGTTAAGATCTTTAAAAGTAAACGACAATGGGACGTCAGAGTGAGCAAACTGAATATTATACGTACAATACAGAAGATCATGGTCAGAAATAGAGTCAAGAGAAAGCTGGTCGAAGAGGAGAATCAAAGAGGGATTAGAAACAATAAATAGATCGAGAAGACTAGGAGGACAATCATTAGCAAAACGTGTTGGGTACTGTTTATTAATTATTTCTAATCCTAAGGATAGAGACAGGTCATTGATTTGGAAAGCACGAGAATCCCCTTTAAGCAAATCTGCATTAAAATCCCCACATATAACGATGTGCTCATATACAGAACAGAATTCTGAAAGAGCTGAGAAGAAGGGTATAGGGGAGCAGCTTCTATTCGGGTTATAGGCGCAAGAGACTAAACATTTAGTAGGACCATCATATACTTCCACAATTAAGTACTCTACATCAGAGTCTGCAGACTGAGCAATTATTTTGCAATTCAACGTGGACTTACAGTAAATTGCAATGCCTCCGCCTCTTGTGTGTGTCACTCTGTCATTTCTGAATAAAGTATAGTTAGGTATATCATAAGTGGAATCATAGTTAGGTACATCATAAAGGCAATCAGTCAATTTACGCTTAAACCAGGTCTCACCTACACAAATGACATCTACACATGAGTTGGTAAATAAGTAGCGCAAGTAATCAAGTTTCTCTAAGTTCAGACTACGTGCATTAAGGTGGCAGACTTTGAAACCCTGTTGACATTTAGATAACACATTTAACATCGTGAAAGTCGATATTTCATTCACACCACTGTAAGCATTGAATGGAGTGTTACTACCCATTATCAGAGCACAAAACATAACTACAAGCAAATAAATGCATTCCCATCACACAATACAACGGATGTTGGAGTAGAACAAGAAAGAAAAGGCATATAGTAAGTAAGGAATTAAAATGAAACATAAGGGGATTAGGGATGAAGGGGAAGAGCAAAATAAAAGAATGACAATATAATACAAAAATATAAATTAAATATTTGAAAGAAATATTTTGTAAGAAAAAGAAAAAAATAAAAAATAATATACAAAAAGATAAGACAGTCATATTCATCACACTCATTGATTTGTCGCAGCAACAGCAAGAAGATCATTGGAGCTTTCGATAAGGAAGCTTTTTCCAGTTGGAGACTTTTTTACGTAAACAAACCCTGACTTTGTGTAAGCGGAACTCAGCTGTTTCTTTCGTTTCAGGTCGATTGCACTGTGAAGCAGAAACCGGGTATGCTTTGTTAAGCTTTCATTCAAATAGCAGCTGTTGTCCAGGTCAATGCCCACATCTCTGAGACTTAGTTCTTTGTGGTTAAGTTTTCGGTAAATAGCTGCTGATTTGAGTACTGCATTTTTCTCTTGACAGCTGTTAAATTTCAAGACAATTGATGATGGAACTGCACTTTCTTCGTTGTTGTTGTTTTTTTGTCTTCTAACGCGAAAAATGTTTTTCAAGAGAGGTGGTTGACAGTCGATCGTGAGACACAGTCGATTGAAGAGATATTTCAGATTTTCATCGGGGGATTCAGGTATTCCATTGAGTACTGCATCTGAAGAGACCTCTTTCCTTTCCAATATGTTGACTTGTTGTCGAAGAGCGAGAACCTCTGCATTGTGTGATTGCGAGATTGCCTTTGCGCTGGCTTCGAGTTTATCAACACGATCGTTCAAGGTGGTAATATTTGTACTAATTGCGTCCAATTGTTTCTTCCAGCTATTATTAATTTCTTCTATTTTGAGAAGAATTTCATTGCGTAACTTACTCATTTCTTCGGTTAGGCTAGCTCGAAAGACTGCTGTTTGCTTGGTTAGGTGGTCTTCCAAGGCTTTAAGAGAAAGCGTTGCACTGCCATCGTTGGGTTGTTTGGGTGATGGAGAATTTTCAGTTGAGCTAATGCAGCCAACTTACTGCCCGAACGCAATGCACGGCCGCTGTGGTGTAGCAGTAGCAGTAGTAACGCTGTGTAGCTGAACTCACAAAATTCGCCCACAATGGTGTAGTGCGCCAGCACTTTTGTCTCGTAGTTATCTTCCATTTTCTTTGTTTTTTGTCGATTTGCCATTGGTTGTTCTACATCGCATAGAGAACGAATACATACACATACAAAATGTATGCATGATCCTTCTTCAACAGTCGTCAATTTCTCTGCCTGTCACTTGCCGCGCTGCAAAAGTTAAAAGTTAACCAACTTCGTACTACGCGGCTGTTACTGCTACACCACAGCGGCCTCATTGTGGGCACACTAGTGAGATTGTATACATTTATACTTTATGACAGCGAATACTACTACTACTGCTACACTTTTTTTTTTTTTGTAAGGAAGGTGGAAAGCATCGAAAGCCACCTCTGCGTCTAACCCATGCTCCCCCATGGTACCGCTGGGGGGGGGGTTTCAGCCGTAGCTGCCTCCTGTCGACAGATTTGTATGAGTCTGTACCTCTGGGGATGTTTGTGCGTTGCACGAAAGGTCTATAAGTCTGCGTGTTGCTGTGTGCGCATATGTGTTCGTATATCTGTCTGTCTGTGCGTCTCTATAAGCCTGTTCGTTACTGTAGGGATGCGCGTTTCTGCGGGTATGTGTCTGCTCGTGTTCTGTGCGCTGTTTCTTGCATTTTCCTCGCTCTCTCTTCTTTGTCGCTCAAGTCGTCTCAACTCTTGGCATATATCTTTGGCGTAGGAACTTACTGCGCTCCACTTATTTTCTGAGTCGAGCATGTGCTGCACAACGTTCTCAGGAGTTGGTGTTTCCTCCAATACAATTTGTAGTGCTTCTCTTTGTGACTGGAATCTTGGGCAGTAAAAGAATACATGCTCCACGTCCTCGAGAGTATCACTGCAAGATGGACAAGTGGGGGAGTTGTCATTTTTAAACCGGTGTAGATAAGACCGGAAACAACCATGTCCTGATAGCAGTTGTGTAATGTAGAAATTTACTTCGCCGTGTCTGCGGGTTATCCAGGTCTCGATGTCCGGAATAAGTCGGTATGTCCATCGGCCCTTAGACGAAAGATTCCAACGTTACTGCCACTCCCTCATGCTTACGGTCCTTTCTGTTGTGTCCGTATCACTGGATAAAAGCCGCCGCTCCTGTTGGTTCAGGTTTAGAAACTTTCTCTGAAGTTCTTCTACCAGTATATCAATCGGTAGCATTCCTGCCACGACACAAGCTGCCTGATCCGAGGTCGTGCGGAAAGCGTTGCTCACTCTTAACGCTCACAGCCGATTTACTGCTATGATTTTGCGTTTGTATGCTTTCACCTTCATAGCTCCGGCCCAAACTGGTGATCCATAGAGCACTACTGATGTGACTACTTTAGCTAAGAGAAGTTTCCGGCTATATCTTGGTCTTCCTATATTTGGCATAATCCTCGCAATAGAGGCTACTACTACTGCTACACTACAGCGGCCGCATTGTATTCGGGCAGTTAAGGTGCGGAAATTGAAAAATGACAATGGCATTTCGATGCAAACAAAGGAAAGTGGAGCAATATTTTTTGAGTTTTAGTAAAATTACAATAAAAAAGGAAAAATAGAAACTACTATGGATTTATTTTTCGATCAGGACGACATTGTTGATGTTGCGCTCATAAGAAAGCAAATCCGTGATGGTTCTAAGCCCTTTAGAACTTCCAAAATGGCAAGTAAGTAAAATACATATTTAAAATTTAAAATTTCCAAACTAATTTTGATTTTACAAATTTATTAGCTATTTTCGGCTGAATAAGGAGCGTTTAGTAACATCTTGGATGAAATGAATGATTTCTTGAAAGAGACTGTCCGTTCGACATCAATTCCACTAATTTTAAAATTAGCTACTGCTCTTCGATTCTTATCCGAAGGAAGTTACCAAAAGTGTAGTGGAAATGGAACTAGTTTTTTCGTTTGGTTTTTATTTATTTTCAAGCTGGAAGAAGATACGCTTGGTAGCAACTATTTTAAATAAACACATATTGAAATATGCAAACGTTTTTTCCATTGTGGGAAGAGAGTCCACTTCGCCAAATAATACAGACAACTGCTGAAAAAGAGTTGTGTAGTTTTGACAATTGACACAACCAGTAGTCAGTTGAGTTGTCTTTCATAATACTATGAAAAAATGACAACACAACTGAAATTTAGCAGTTGTCTTGATTTGACAACTGAAAGACAACTAGTTTGCTCAAGGTTGTAATCGATAATACCGATTTCTCATTAACGACCAAACTACAACTGAAGTTGTGTACTGTAATAGGGGCATAATAGTAGTATCATCACAGCAAAAAGAAGTTAGCTCTCATAGCTTACTTTTCGGTGGTGGCATTGGTCGAAGAAACAGAGTAATAGTACAGTTACACCGCAGCTAAACTCATCGTTTCGGCTAAATTCAACATTTCAGGCCAAATGTTCCGCATTTCGCCATATATTTTCCAACATTTCCAAATGTTGAATTTCAGCGAAATGTTGAATTTCGTCGCTGCATTTGTAAGTTTGTTAAGTCGAACAAACCTCATTACAATTCCGCACGTCATTTAATGACGTTCCAGTAGCGATGGGCATAATCGAATGATTTAAAGAATCGAGATATTAGTATTTGAGTGATCCGTATAATCGAATGATTACTCGAAATATGAAGAACTATTATCAAGAATTGTAAAAATTAAGTACCCTTTACCAAATACATAAATTTACGTGTATCCCCGCGACTGTAGCAAAATAAACTACCGATAATGTAAATTCGCTGTTCCGGGAGCAGTCAATAAAAATTAAATGCCAAGAAACTTATTTTATAAACAATGTTTAATGCAAGTTAAATACAAGAAAACAAGAAAACAACAATAAGTACAAAATAGTTTGCATACAACACGGCAGTTACAGCAATAAAAGTTCTCGATTCAATCTAAAAGCCCAACCACAATGTGCATAACCTTGCATATGCAAAATTGTCAAAAAACAAATGAATGCCTAGCTGTGCACGGTTATGCATTGTCAATGCATAGTCAACCCACAACGGCATATGCAAACTGACAATTCTATAATCTGCCAAAAGTGAGTTGAGAATATTGTTTTTTTTTTTGTGAAAATTATTGTGTTGTGGAAAAAACATGAATAATTTAAAGAAAAACTTAGAAGACTTGTCGAAATTAAAAAACTTATTTAGCGTGTTAAATGAGTTTATTAAAATTTCAAAATGATTATTATGAATTTTAAATTTTCCAATTACAAATTTCCGTATGCAATGTACGGTTGCTAGCGTACTTTGCATAAGCTTAAGGAAACAGAAACAAGTTAACGAACGTATGAATATTCCTATTGCGGTTTATTAAAGGGAATCTAGTGTGTTCGTACTTTGCACATTGTGGTTGGGCTTTAACCCTGTGTTCTCTCTATCTCGAGAAGTTCTCGAAAAGTTCTCACTCATTCTTCTCGATTAAGCATTAATTCGAGATATGAGATCTCCATTCATTCGAGATATGAGATCTCCATTCATTCGAGATATGAGATCTCCTTTCATTCGAGCTATGAGATATAGAAAGGGAATGATGAAAATCATTCGAGATATGGCATTGAGAGAAGTGAGTAATGAAATGAAACTGGAAGAGAAATATTGTAGAAAATGTATGGCTCCCTGGCACACGCATACACACACACATCAGATAATATCATAGTCGAGTAAAAGTCTGAAGAGTAGGTAAATAAGAGAGAAGTAAGATAATTTAAAAGGAATCATTCGAATGATTTCGTGCGAAGAGGATCATTTGAATGATTTTGTGCGAAAGAAAATCGAGACATTTTCTATGTATGCACACACACATCAGATAATGCGTCATAGTCAAGTAAAGAAGAGTAGGTAAATAAGAGAGAAGTAAGAAAATATAAAAGGAATCATTCGAATGATTTTGTGCGAAGAGAATCATTCGAATGATTTTGTGTACAGAATCGAGATATTTCGAGACATTTTCATAATCGATTCTTTCATTCGAATGCGCCGATCACTACTTTTCAGCCCGCCGACAAAACAAAAGAACAGCTGTCAACAAATCAATCAATCATTTCTTTCATTCATAACTCCATACCTCTATACTTGAGTCAGCAATATATTTAATATGTCTGTGCCCACGTTCTGTAACTCTCGCATCGATAAAATTTCCGCAGAAACGGCATTAATTGGAGCAAAAAATGAGTGTTCGCATCCGCCTGGTTCTGTAACTTTGTTTGGCGATAACTTTTGCACATGGAACATTTTGAAATAAAATTACTGGAAAGATGCGATAAATTTGTTTCCGTAACTCTCGCATGCGAAAAGTTCCTCGTTTTAACTGTCAAAATTACAGAACATGTGTACTGGATTAGCACTTAAATTCATGTTTAAATTAATACAGTTAAAAAAATAAATTTTTTAGGTTCAACCACTTCTGATTTCTAAACAGAAAAAAGATCAGTAATCAATTCTGACACTAGCTGACATTTGAAATGTTGAAGTTTCAGTTGGAACGAAAAATTGGATTTCGAAATTTTTTTTCCGAAATGTTGAATTTAGATGCGGTGTAAATGTACTATAAAGAAAAAGAAGAGTGGAGAAGAGTTCCTTTCGATTTTGTGTTTCTTCTTTCTCCTCTTGTAAAAAAATTTGCGTTGTTGTTTTGTGTGATTATGACACTTTTTATACGAAAGGAATAGGTGCATGCATTTGAATCAGAATTATACACCCCTATCGTGGAATCCGCCGGATCGGAGTTTCACTTCACTTTCACTTTGCGTTGGTATTGTAGAATCCGCCGGGGACGCGTCCTTACCGACGAGTGTGTCGAAAAGGCAGTGTCGCAGATAGAGAGCAATTTTTGTGATAAGTGACAGAAGCAGCATTTATTTTTGTTTGATTTTTTTCAAAAATAAGTGAAACAAATTAAAAAATGGATAGTATTGTTTTATTTTCGCATGATTCAGATTCAGATGAAGAGCAAGAGCACCAAAATCCATTATGGAATTACCAAATGTATTTATTTGAATAAAAAATTTTTTGAAATTGGTTCCGGTTTTCGTTTTTTCCTAAGAAATGTGTTTTAAATTACTGATTTGTTGTGCAAATTATAGAATTTGAATATGTGCACTTAATTTACTTACATTTTGAATACAAAAATACAGAAATAACAAAAATAAAAACAATCCGCAACGCAATCCGCAACTCTTGAGCTGCGAATAAAAAGTGAACAATTTTGTATGGGTGAGTTCCACATAAACGGTTTCCACAATACAGTGAAACCTATTCACATTGCCGACAAGGGAATTGTTCACTTCATCGGATTCAACGACACCGACAGTCAAATTATAGTCAATCTTTCCCCCCGACGGATTCTACGATAGGGGTGATAGTCCGTTTCAAATCAAAAGCGACAAGGAAAGTTGCGCAGAGAGAGCATCGAAAATTGTGCTCTCTTTTATTGACTGGAAAATCACATGTACGAATCTGCTGAACTTTCTCGATTTCCTTTCAGATTTTATCCTATAGATTTTTACTTTCACGTACACTTACCTGTTTAACTTGGAATAAATCGAACTCCGATGAACAAACCACTTTATTGGTGCACACCCCTTTTTGTGACAACATTTAAGTACTTCTTGCAATAATTGTATGTGTAATAAAACAGGGTTCAATAAATATATACATAGGTACGAATTTACACAAAAAGAAACATATTGCTTTAATTTTTTCAAATTTTTAAATTCATATTTTCGAGTCAAACTCATATCAGCAAAACATTCTTTCTTCTTTTCAATGCCATAAGTGAAGGTAAGGTTAGACTGCTTGCCAAGTTGGCAATTGAATGACCACAGGCGAATGACCAAATTATCTGTCAAATGACCAAAATGCCAATGTTGTCAATGTGCTATATTACACTATGTGACCAAAATGACCAAATTTACCACTGGTCATTCAAGGCATTTTGTTATATTTTTGAAAGTGAATTGTGGTAACGCTGTATGTGTCAAAAGGCACAACAGAAATAAAACAAAGCTGATAACAAAAAGACAAACCACCAATTTTCACTGAACTGAACAATGAAATAATAAACAAACAACGAAAAAAACAATAAAAACCAAGAAACCCGAACAAAAACACAACAACTGCAACAACGAATACCGATGGCAATTGAATTATTAAATGCCAGAAATGCCATCACCAAATTTCAATGAATGGCAATTGGTCATGTGGTCATTATGCTGGCATTCGTACTAATTGTCCGATTACACTGCTTGCCATTTGGGCAATTTTATCTGTCAAAACGAGTGTGGCAATTTATGGTCAAATGGTTATTTGGTCATTCGGGAAATGCCTATTACACTGCATGACCTTATTTTGCCAGGAGAACTGTCAGAAATGGTCATTCAATTGCCAACTTGGCAAGCAGTTTAATCTAACCTTGAGAAGTAAACAGTTTCAAAAAACGTATCATTACCATGTTCACTGAAAAAAATGATAATCCATACTTCACGCATTTTCTCTACACTCAGTTTTCGCATTTGGCAACATAGACTCCTTACTTTTTCAATAAATTTCACAACACATCGGCCAATCCCATTCAAGGATCTCATAAGTAGGCGTTGACGATCGTCGATTTTTCTCTGTTTTGTGTGTACACAAGAGAGGATGACTGGAAAAGAGAAATCCTGCGCGAGTTTTGTCGCTTTTGATTTGAAACGGACTATAAGTCATAACTAGATTCCCAACCTTCCAGGCCATTTTCCAGTGTCTACAAGCTGTTTTCCAATAAAATCCGTGGATTTATGCATACTGTTACCCCGTTTACATGAGGATCGAATTCAAGAGGATTGAATCTCAATCTGGGTTTTTGCTTCCAGAAAGTGAATTCCACAAGAATTTAGTTTGACAGTAGCGACTTTTGTCGTAGTCTTAGCTACACCAGTAAAGTGGCAGTTACGCCAAAAAATGTATCCTCATCCGCCATTGTAATATGACGTAGGCGAAGGATTTAAATGAGTGTTTCCATGCGTATTTTTTCTTCAAAATTGTCTTCATTTGCCTTCCGGTAAAGAAGTAGCACTAAAAAAAGACCTGGAAACTCCGTCTTCTGGTAATACTGGTGGAAGATAATTAGGGTAAAACCAACATTTTATTGCTCCCTTACGTCACTACGAGAAAAATCCCCTCCACCTTTTTTGAGCTGTCAAACTGGATTCTCAATCTGGGTACACATGCATAAATTGAATTCAATCGCACAAATTTGTGTGATCGAATCGAGTGATCTTTTTGAATTCAATCTGGGTATACATGATTGTTTTTGAGGATTCAATTCGGATTCAATTCTCATGTAAACGCGTTATGTCTCATTTTCTATGTGCGTAAATCCACGGATTCACCCTGAAATCGCCGATTTATTTGTCATTTTGGAGGAGCTGTTCAATAACTGTCGTCTTTTTACAAATATTTGAGTTTAACGGAAAATTTTGAGCGAAAAACTATGCATTTGTCTGAATTAACATGTTTATAAAAAGAAATTTCAATTTAGTTACAAGTATTTTTATACGTATACTTTAACTATTTTTGTATTGTAGAACCCATTTCAAGCATATAATTTTGTTCATGCAGAACCAATTTTTTTTGTAGTTTTCAGTTTCTTTTCTTCATCTTTAACGATAAAAATAGGCTTTAAAATTATTGTGTTGGAAGCAAAACAATGTTTTTTTCATATTCTCTTTCTCTAGTTCGCAATCTCACTTTTCAGCACAAATAAACTTGCGCTAAGCATGAAATTGCATTTATAAATAAACAAATTGGTTATTATTGCAAAATTTACACTGAATCGTTAGAAAATTAACAGTAATTATAAACTTTCCAAACTGGAATAACTATTCGTCGACGGGAATATTAATTTTACACCAATTGCCATACTTTACGAACATGAACAGCTGATTTTTTGGTTTAATCACGTGTGGGGAAATCTAAATGTCAAAATATTTAGCCCGCAAATAATTTAATAATTTGCGAGTTTTGTAAATCTGGCTGTTTAATTAGACTAAATTAGTACGCCGAAAAATTATATCTTAATTAATACGTGTTAAAGATGTGTTTAATTTCTTACTGATGTTGTTTGAAAAATACCAACTCTTGAAACGTTGAAAATAAGTTAATTTTTGTTGAAAAACACAAATTTTTAAAAAAAAAATATTTTTATTTTTCAATGAAATTCACAAATTCGCAAATTCAAATACATAAATTTCAATTGGAAATTCAAATATGACGACAATTAATTTCTACGCTCGTGTGACGTCACGCTTTTTGACGGAAATGCGTATGGCAATATCTGGTTATCTGCATAAAACCTACCCCGTCTTTTTTTTTATTAATACTAAATACTGTAAAATCCGGATAACTGACTCGTGAATATTTTCATCTGTTTTGGGCGCGGGTTCGGATAGCTACTTCACCCGCTTAAACACCCCTATGGGGCAGATATCCGAATTCAATTGGAATTGGAATGCATGACCGATTTTAAGAATTGCGTTCTTGTGTTTTTAAACCAAAAAGAGACGGAGCGAATATGTCATTTTTTGGCATGCAGAAATGCAACGAAGTTTGCTGCGATGAACATTTTTACATTTGGAATGACATACTTACAAGAGTTTAATCCGAGCAAATAAGATAAAATAAATAAAAGTAATAAATAGAAGGCACTTAACCGAGTTAGGCACTTAGACAAATACACTGCTCCCCGGATAGCTGCCCTGCGAGTTTTTCTGATTTATTTAGGCAATTAAGGCGGGAAGTTGCCTATCCGTACCCGCTTACATTCTTGAAAAGCTTTGAAGCCTCAAATTTATGGTTAGCAAAGCGGGTAATGCAGCTAAGCGAGGGAGTACGTATCCGGGTATTACTGTAGTACTTATCGGTGCAAATTTACTCAGAAATGCATAGAATGATCCTAACATTTTCGGATAGTTAAGCGTGAAGTACATGTACTGTTGTACATGCAATGTGAAATCCGCTTAGCTACTAGAGGTGGTAAAAATGCTTCATTCTGCTGAAGTGCTTCACTCACTCCGCTTCAGTTGAAAGAAGCGTTCACTGAAGCGTTCATTTTCAAAAATTTTCTGGATGCAGGGTGTACTGGTACGAGGCGTTTTTATGTATTTTAGTAGTGACAAATTTATGTTTCGTTATGAAGATTCCTGGTTAAGGACAAATCGAGGAATAATGAATTATTTAACTAGTATGTAGTATATATCGTCACCTGAGTGCTAGAACTAGCTAATCTGTCTACCTGGATTCGCTAAGAATGGGTTTGAATAATTGGACAACTCATTTTTCTATTTGGGGCCATCTATTGGGAAGTCAATAACTGAAAACAAAACAGTGGATAAATACTCAGTGCACGAAGTAGACATCTCGAGATAAACGTAGCCACATTATACAATAATAAATTAATGAATATTGTCGATTTTGCCGATTTTTCGAAAGTATAAAAAGCCGAGTTATCAAGTTCTATCACTGAAGTGACGATATAACATAACTCTAAACTGTTTATCAATCAATTTATGAATATAATATAATAAATTAAAAGAAATATATAGATTATCTATAAAAAATTGTCAATACGACAAACAAACTAAAATAACACCCTGTTAATGTGAAATAAATCTTCATCAACAAAAGGAGAAAAAAAAATCTGAAAGAGAGAAATCTTATCCCTATTGAGAGAAAGAATTACCACCCTGATCTGTTTGCTCCGATCGAACAAAAAACAAAAACAAAATATACCAATGAAATGAATCCCGAATATATTTTGTAGGGGAAATAAATTTTCAAAATGAACCCTCTCTCCCATATGTGAAAAAAATTGGTAAAGAGTGAAAGAGAAGCGAAAGAAACTACCAACAAATTGAAGTGTATGAATGAACTGAAGTATAGGAGTGATTGAAGCAATGGAAGTGTAGGGAGTGAATTGAAGTGAGAGAAGCAAAAAGAAGCGAAGAATGAATTGAAGTGTTGGGAGTGAATTGAAGTAAGAGAAGCAAAAGAAGCGAAGAACGAGATTGAATGAATTGAAGTGTAGGAATGAGTGAAGCAATTGAAGCATGAAGCGTAAGAATGAAGTGAAGCATTCATTCATTCTACTGAAGCGCTTCAATTGAATCATTCAGTCCCGAATGACACACCACTATTAGCTACTATTAATAACGTTGTAGCTAAGGACCCGTACATTTATTTTAACGCACATTAAGGTGTAGATAAGACCGGAAACAACCATGTCCTGATAGCAGTTGTGTAATGTAGAAATTTACTTCGCCGTGTCTGCGGGTTATCCAGGTCTCGATGTCCGGAATAAGTCGGTATGTCCATCGGCCCTTAGACGAAAGATTCCAACGTTACTGCCACTCCCTCATGCTTACGGTCCTTTCTGTTGTGTCCGTATCACTGGATAAAAGCCGCCGCTCCTGTTGGTTCAGGTTTAGAAACTTTCCCTGAAGTTCTTCTACCAGTATATCAATCGGTAGCATTCCTGCCACGACACAAGCTGCCTGATCCGAGGTCGTGCGGAAAGCGTTGCTCACTCTTAACGCTCACAGCCGATTTACTGCTATGATTTTGCGTTTGTATGCTTTCACCTTCATAGCTCCGGCCCAAACTGGTGATCCATAGAGCACTACTGATGTGACTACTTTAGCTAAGAGAAGTTTCCGGCTATATCTTGGTCTTCCTATATTTGGCATAATCCTCGCAATAGAGGCTACTACTACTGCTACACTACAGCGGCCGTATTGTATTCGGGCAGTTAAGGTGCGGAAATTGAAAAATGACAATGGCATTTCGATGCAAACAAAGGAAAGTGGAGCAATATTTTTTGAGTTTTAGTAAAATTACAATAAAAAAGGAAAAATAGAAACTACTATGGATTTATTTTTCGATCAGGACGACATTGTTGATGTTGCGCTCATAAGAAAGCAAATCCGTGATGGTTCTAAGCCCTTTAGAACTTCCAAAATGGCAAGTAAGTAAAATACATATTTAAAATTTAAAATTTCCAAACTAATTTTGATTTTACAAATTTATTAGCTATTTTCGGCTGAATAAGGAGCGTTTAGTAACATCTTGGATGAAATGAATGATTTCTTGAAAGAGACTGTCCGTTCGACATCAATTCCACTAATTTTAAAATTAGCTACTGCTCTTCGATTCTTATCCGAAGGAAGTTACCAAAAGTGTAGTGGAAATGGAACTAGTTTTTTCGTTTGGTTTTTATTTATTTTCAAGCTGGAAGAAGATACGCTTGGTAGCAACTATTTTAAATAAACACATATTGAAATATGCAAACGTTTTTTCCATTGTGGGAAGAGAGTCCACTTCGCCAAATAATACAGACAACTGCTGAAAAAGAGTTGTGTAGTTTTGACAATTGACACAACCAGTAGTCAGTTGAGTTGTCTTTCATAATACTATGAAAAAATGACAACACAACTGAAATTTAGCAGTTGTCTTGATTTGACAACTGAAAGACAACTAGTTTGCTCAAGGTTGTAATCGATAATACCGATTTCTCATTAACGACCAAACTACAACTGAAGTTGTGTACTGTAATAGGGGCATAATAGTAGTATCATCACAGCAAAAAGAAGTTAGCTCTCATAGCTTACTTTTCGGTGGTGGCATTGGTCGAAGAAACAGAGTAATAGTACAGTTACACCGCAGCTAAACTCATCGTTTCGGCTAAATTCAACATTTCAGCCCAAATGTTCCGCATTTCGCCATATATTTTCCAACATTTCCAAATGTTGAATTTCAGCGAAATGTTGAATTTCGTCGCTGCATTTGTAAGTTTGTTAAGTCGAACAAACCTCATTACAATTCCGCACGTCATTTAATGACGTTCCAGTAGCGATGGGCATAATCGAATGATTTAAAGAATCGAGATATTAGTATTTGAGTGATCCGTATAATCGAATGATTACTCGAAATATGAAGAACTATTATCAAGAATTGTAAAAATTAAGTACCCTTTACCAAATACATAAATTTACGTGTATCCCCGCGACTGTAGCAAAATAAACTACCGATAATGTAAATTCGCTGTTCCGGGAGCAGTCAATAAAAATTAAATGCCAAGAAACTTATTTTATAAACAATGTTTAATGCAAGTTAAATACAAGAAAACAAGAAAACAACAATAAGTACAAAATAGTTTGCATACAACACGGCAGTTACAGCAATAAAAGTTCTCGATTCAATCTAAAAGCCCAACCACAATGTGCATAACCTTGCATATGCAAAATTGTCAAAAAACAAATGAATGCCTAGCTGTGCACGGTTATGCATTGTCAATGCATAGTCAACCCACAACGGCATATGCAAACTGACAATTCTATAATCTGCCAAAAGTGAGTTGAGAATATTGTTTTTTTTTTTGTGAAAATTATTGTGTTGTGGAAAAAACATGAATAATTTAAAGAAAAACTTAGAAGACTTGTCGAAATTAAAAAACTTATTTAGCGTGTTAAATGAGTTTATTAAAATTTCAAAATGATTATTATGAATTTTAAATTTTCCAATTACAAATTTCCGTATGCAATGTACGGTTGCTAGCGTACTTTGCATAAGCTTAAGGAAACAGAAACAAGTTAACGAACGTATGAATATTCCTATTGCGGTTTATTAAAGGGAATCTAGTGTGTTCGTACTTTGCACATTGTGGTTGGGCTTTAACCCTGTGTTCTCTCTATCTCGAGAAGTTCTCGAAAAGTTCTCACTCATTCTTCTCGATTAAGCATTAATTCGAGATATGAGATCTCCATTCATTCGAGATATGAGATCTCCATTCATTCGAGATATGAGATCTCCTTTCATTCGAGCTATGAGATATAGAAAGGGAATGATGAAAATCATTCGAGATATGGCATTGAGAGAAGTGAGTAATGAAATGAAACTGGAAGAGAAATATTGTAGAAAATGTATGACATCAGATAATATCATAGTCGAGTAAAAGTCTGAAGAGTAGGTAAATAAGAGAGAAGTAAGATAATTTAAAAGGAATCATTCGAATGATTTCGTGCGAAGAGGATCATTTGAATGATTTTGTGCGAAAGAAAATCGAGACATTTTCTATGTATGCACACACACATCAGATAATGCGTCATAGTCAAGTAAAGAAGAGTAGGTAAATAAGAGAGAAGTAAGAAAATATAAAAGGAATCATTCGAATGATTTTGTGCGAAGAGAATCATTCGAATGATTTTGTGTACAGAATCGAGATATTTCGAGACATTTTCATAATCGATTATAATCGATTCTTTCATTCGAATGCGCCGATCACTACTTTTCAGCCCGCCGACAAAACAAAAGAACAGCTGTCAACAAATCAATCAATCATTTCTTTCATTCATAACTCCATACCTCTATACTTGAGTCAGCAATATATTTAATATGTCTGTGCCCACGTTCTGTAACTCTCGCATCGATAAAATTTCCGCAGAAACGGCATTAATTGGAGCAAAAAATGAGTGTTCGCATCCGCCTGGTTCTGTAACTTTGTTTGGCGATAACTTTTGCACATGGAACATTTTGAAATAAAATTACTGGAAAGATGCGATAAATTTGTTTCCGTAACTCTCGCATGCGAAAAGTTCCTCGTTTTAACTGTCAAAATTACAGAACATGTGTACTGGATTAGCACTTAAATTCATGTTTAAATTAATACAGTTAAAAAAATAAATTTTTTAGGTTCAACCACTTCTGATTTCTAAACAGAAAAAAGATCAGTAATCAATTCTGACACTAGCTGACATTTGAAATGTTGAAGTTTCAGTTGGAACGAAAAATTGGATTTCGAAATTTTTTTTCCGAAATGTTGAATTTAGATGCGGTGTAAATGTACTATAAAGAAAAAGAAGAGTGGAGAAGAGTTCCTTTCGATTTTGTGTTTCTTCTTTCTCCTCTTGTAAAAAAATTTGCGTTGTTGTTTTGTGTGATTATGACACTTTTTATACGAAAGGAATAGGTGCATGCATTTGAATCAGAATTATACACCCCTATCGTGGAATCCGCCGGATCGGAGTTTCACTTCACTTTCACTTTGCGTTGGTATTGTAGAATCCGCCGGGGACGCGTCTTTACCGACGAGTGTGTCGAAAAGGCAGTGTCGCAGATAGAGAGCAATTTTTGTGATAAGTGACAGAAGCAGCATTTATTTTTGTTTGATTTTTTTCAAAAATAAGTGAAACAAATTAAAAAATGGATAGTATTGTTTTATTTTCGCATGATTCAGATTCAGATGAAGAGCAAGAGCACCAAAATCCATTATGGAATTACCAAATGTATTTATTTGAATAAAAAATTTTTTGAAATTGGTTCCGGTTTTCGTTTTTTCCTAAGAAATGTGTTTTAAATTACTGATTTGTTGTGCAAATTATAGAATTTGAATATGTGCACTTAATTTACTTACATTTTGAATACAAAAATACAGAAATAACAAAAATAAAAACAATCCGCAACGCAATCCGCAACTCTTGAGCTGCGAATAAAAAGTGAACAATTTTGTATGGGTGAGTTCCACATAAACGGTTTCCACAATACAGTGAAACCTATTCACATTGCCGACAAGGGAATTGTTCACTTCATCGGATTCAACGACACCGACAGTCAAATTATAGTCAATCTTTCCCCCCGACGGATTCTACGATAGGGGTGATAGTCCGTTTCAAATCAAAAGCGACAAGGAAAGTTGCGCAGAGAGAGCATCGAAAATTGTGCTCTCTTTTATTGACTGGAAAATCACATGTACGAATCTGCTGAACTTTCTCGATTTCCTTTCAGATTTTATCCTATAGATTTTTACTTTCACGTACACTTACCTGTTTAACTTGGAATAAATCGAACTCCGATGAACAAACCACTTTATTGGTGCACACCCCTTTTTGTGACAACATTTAAGTACTTCTTGCAATAATTGTATGTGTAATAAAACAGGGTTCAATAAATATATACATAGGTACGAATTTACACAAAAAGAAACATATTGCTTTAATTTTTTCAAATTTTTAAATTCATATTTTCGAGTCAAACTCATATCAGCAAAACATTCTTTCTTCTTTTCAATGCCATAAGTGAAGGTAAGGTTAGACTGCTTGCCAAGTTGGCAATTGAATGACCACAGGCGAATGACCAAATTATCTGTCAAATGACCAAAATGCCAATGTTGTCAATGTGCTATATTACACTATGTGACCAAAATGACCAAATTTACCACTGGTCATTCAAGGCATTTTGTTATATTTTTGAAAGTGAATTGTGGTAACGCTGTATGTGTCAAAAGGCACAACAGAAATAAAACAAAGCTGATAACAAAAAGACAAACCACCAATTTTCACTGAACTGAACAATGAAATAATAAACAAACAACGAAAAAAACAATAAAAACCAAGAAACCCGAACAAAAACACAACAACTGCAACAACGAATACCGATGGCAATTGAATTATTAAATGCCAGAAATGCCATCACCAAATTTCAATGAATGGCAATTGGTCATGTGGTCATTATGCTGGCATTCGTACTAATTGTCCGATTACACTGCTTGCCATTTGGGCAATTTTATCTGTCAAAACGAGTGTGGCAATTTATGGTCAAATGGTTATTTGGTCATTCGGGAAATGCCTATTACACTGCATGACCTTATTTTGCCAGGAGAACTGTCAGAAATGGTCATTCAATTGCCAACTTGGCAAGCAGTTTAATCTAACCTTGAGAAGTAAACAGTTTCAAAAAACGTATCATTACCATGTTCACTGAAAAAAATGATAATCCATACTTCACGCATTTTCTCTACACTCAGTTTTCGCATTTGGCAACATAGACTCCTTACTTTTTCAATAAATTTCACAACACATCGGCCAATCCCATTCAAGGATCTCATAAGTAGGCGTTGACGATCGTCGATTTTTCTCTGTTTTGTGTGTACACAAGAGAGGATGACTGGAAAAGAGAAATCCTGCGCGAGTTTTGTCGCTTTTGATTTGAAACGGACTATAAGTCATAACTAGATTCCCAACCTTCCAGGCCATTTTCCAGTGTCTACAAGCTGTTTTCCAATAAAATCCGTGGATTTATGCATACTGTTACCCCGTTTACATGAGGATCGAATTCAAGAGGATTGAATCTCAATCTGGGTTTTTGCTTCCAGAAAGTGAATTCCACAAGAATTTAGTTTGACAGTAGCGACTTTTGTCGTAGTCTTAGCTACACCAGTAAAGTGGCAGTTACGCCAAAAAATGTATCCTCATCCGCCATTGTAATATGACGTAGGCGAAGGATTTAAATGAGTGTTTCCATGCGTATTTTTTCTTCAAAATTGTCTTCATTTGCCTTCCGGTAAAGAAGTAGCACTAAAAAAGACCTGGAAACTCCGTCTTCTGGTAATACTGGTGGAAGATAATTAGGGTAAAACCAACATTTTATTGCTCCCTTACGTCACTACGAGAAAAATCCCCTCCACCTTTTTTGAGCTGTCAAACTGGATTCTCAATCTGGGTACACATGCATAAATTGAATTCAATCGCACAAATTTGTGTGATCGAATCGAGTGATCTTTTTGAATTCAATCTGGGTATACATGATTGTTTTTGAGGATTCAATTCGGATTCAATTCTCATGTAAACGCGTTATGTCTCATTTTCTATGTGCGTAAATCCACGGATTCACCCTGAAATCGCCGATTTATTTGTCATTTTGGAGGAGCTGTTCAATAACTGTCGTCTTTTTACAAATATTTGAGTTTAACGGAAAATTTTGAGCGAAAAACTATGCATTTGTCTGAATTAACATGTTTATAAAAAGAAATTTCAATTTAGTTACAAGTATTTTTATACGTATACTTTAACTATTTTTGTATTGTAGAACCCATTTCAAGCATATAATTTTGTTCATGCAGAACCAATTTTTTTTGTAGTTTTCAGTTTCTTTTCTTCATCTTTAACGATAAAAATAGGCTTTAAAATTATTGTGTTGGAAGCAAAACAATGTTTTTTTCATGTTCTCTTTCTCTAGTTCGCAATCTCACTTTTCAGCACAAATAAACTTGCGCTAAGCATGAAATTGCATTTATAAATAAACAAATTGGTTATTATTGCAAAATTTACACTGAATCGTTAGAAAATTAACAGTAATTATAAACTTTCCAAACTGGAATAACTATTCGTCGACGGGAATATTAATTTTACACCAATTGCCATACTTTACGAACATGAACAGCTGATTTTTTGGTTTAATCACGTGTGGGGAAATCTAAATGTCAAAATATTTAGCCCGCAAATAATTTAATAATTTGCGAGTTTTGTAAATCTGGCTGTTTAATTAGACTAAATTAGTACGCCGAAAAATTATATCTTAATTAATACGTGTTAAAGATGTGTTTAATTTGTTACTGATGTTGTTTGAAAAATACCAACTCTTGAAACGTTGAAAATAAGTTAATTTTTGTTGAAAAACACAAATTTTTAAAAAAAAAATATTTTTATTTTTCAATGAAATTCACAAATTCGCAAATTCAAATACATAAATTTCAATTGGAAATTCAAATATGACGACAATTAATTTCTACGCTCGTGTGACGTCACGCTTTTTGACGGAAATGCGTATGGCAATATCTGGTTATCTGCATAAAACCTACCCCGTCTTTTTTTTTATTAATACTAAATACTGTAAAATCCGGATAACTGACTCGTGAATATTTTCATCTGTTTTGGGCGCGGGTTCGGATAGCTACTTCACCCGCTTAAACACCCCTTTGGGGCAGATATCCGAATTCAATTGGAATTGGAATGCATGACCGATTTTAAGAATTGCGTTCTTGTGTTTTTAAACCAAAAAGAGACGGAGCGAATATGTCATTTTTTGGCATGCAGAAATGCAACGAAGTTTGCTGCGATGAACATTTTTACATTTGGAATGACATACTTACAAGAGTTTAATCCGAGCAAATAAGATAAAATAAATAAAAGTAATAAATAGAAGGCACTAAACCGAGTTAGGCACTTAGACAAATACACTGCTCCCCGGATAGCTGCCCTGCGAGTTTTTCTGATTTATTTAGGCAATTAAGGCGGGAAGTTGCCTATCCGTACCCGCTTACATTCTTGAAAAGCTTTGAAGCCTCAAATTTATGGTTAGCAAAGCGGGTAATGCAGCTAAGCGAGGGAGTACGTATCCGGGTATTACTGTAGTACTTATCGGTGCAAATTTACTCAGAAATGCATAGAATGATCCTAACATTTTCGGATAGTTAAGCGTGAAGTACATGTACTGTTGTACATGCAATGTGAAATCCGCTTAGCTACTAGAGGTGGTAAAAATGCTTCATTCTGCTGAAGTGCTTCACTCACTCCGCTTCAGTTGAAAGAAGCGTTCACTGAAGCGTTCATTTTCAAAAATTTTCTGGATGCAGGGTGTACTGGTACGAGGCGTTTTTATGTATTTTAGTAGTGACAAATTTATGTTTCGTTATGAAGATTCCTGGTTAAGGACAAATCGAGGAATAATGAATTATTTAACTAGTATGTAGTATATATCGTCACCTGAGTGCTAGAACTAGCTAATCTGTCTACCTGGATTCGCTAAGAATGGGTTTGAATAATTGGACAACTCATTTTTCTATTTGGGGCCATCTATTGGGAAGTCAATAACTGAAAACAAAACAGTGGATAAATACTCAGTGCACGAAGTAGACATCTCGAGATAAACGTAGCCACATTATACAATAATAAATTAATGAATATTGTCGATTTTGCCGATTTTTCGAAAGTATAAAAAGCCGAGTTATCAAGTTCTATCACTGAAGTGACGATATAACATAACTCTAAACTGTTTATCAATCAATTTATGAATATAATATAATAAATTAAAAGAAATATATAGATTATCTATAAAAAATTGTCAATACGACAAACAAACTAAAATAACACCCTGTTAATGTGAAATAAATCTTCATCAACAAAAGGAGAAAAAAAAATCTGAAAGAGAGAAATCTTATCCCTATTGAGAGAAAGAATTACCACCCTGATCTGTTTGCTCCGATCGAACAAAAAACAAAAACAAAATATACCAATGAAATGAATCCCGAATATATTTTGTAGGGGAAATAAATTTACAAAATGAACCCTCTCTCCCATATGTGAAAAAAATTGGTAAAGAGTGAAAGAGAAGCGAAAGAAACTACCAACAAATTGAAGTGTATGAATGAACTGAAGTATAGGAGTGATTGAAGCAATGGAAGTGTAGGGAGTGAATTGAAGTGAGAGAAGCAAAAAGAAGCGAAGAATGAATTGAAGTGTTGGGAGTGAATTGAAGTAAGAGAAGCAAAAGAAGCGAAGAACGAGATTGAATGAATTGAAGTGTAGGAATGAGTGAAGCAATTGAAGCATTGAAGCGTAAGAATGAAGTGAAGCATTCATTCATTCTACTGAAGCGCTTCAATTGAATCATTCAGTCCCGAATGACACACCACTATTAGCTACTATTAATAACGTTGTAGCTAAGGACCCGTACATTTATTTTAACGCACATTAAGGTGTAGATAAGACCGGAAACAACCATGTCCTGATAGCAGTTGTGTAATGTAGAAATTTACTTCGCCGTGTCTGCGGGTTATCCAGGTCTCGATGTCCGGAATAAGTCGGTATGTCCATCGGCCCTTAGACGAAAGATTCCAACGTTACTGCCACTCCCTCATGCTTACGGTCCTTTCTGTTGTGTCCGTATCACTGGATAAAAGCCGCCGCTCCTGTTGGTTCAGGTTTAGAAACTTTCTCTGAAGTTCTTCTACCAGTATATCAATCGGTAGCATTCCTGCCACGACACAAGCTGCCTGATCCGAGGTCGTGCGGAAAGCGTTGCTCACTCTTAACGCTCACAGCCGATTTACTGCTATGATTTTCGTTTGTATGCTTTCACCTTCATAGCTCCGGCCCAAACTGGTGATCCATAGAGCACTACTGATGTGACTACTTTAGCTAAGAGAAGTTTCCGGCTATATCTTGGTCTTCCTATATTTGGCATAATCCTCGCAATAGAGGCTACTACTACTGCTACACTACAGCGGCCGCATTGTATTCGGGCAGTTAAGGTGCGGAAATTGAAAAATGACAATGGCATTTCGATGCAAACAAAGGAAAGTGGAGCAATATTTTTTGAGTTTTAGTAAAATTACAATAAAAAAGGAAAAATAGAAACTACTATGGATTTATTTTTCGATCAGGACGACATTGTTGATGTTGCGCTCATAAGAAAGCAAATCCGTGATGGTTCTAAGCCCTTTAGAACTTCCAAAATGGCAAGTAAGTAAAATACATATTTAAAATTTAAAATTTCCAAACTAATTTTGATTTTACAAATTTATTAGCTATTTTCGGCTGAATAAGGAGCGTTTAGTAACATCTTGGATGAAATGAATGATTTCTTGAAAGAGACTGTCCGTTCGACATCAATTCCACTAATTTTAAAATTAGCTACTGCTCTTCGATTCTTATCCGAAGGAAGTTACCAAAAGTGTAGTGGAAATGGAACTAGTTTTTTCGTTTGGTTTTTATTTATTTTCAAGCTGGAAGAAGATACGCTTGGTAGCAACTATTTTAAATAAACACATATTGAAATATGCAAACGTTTTTTCCATTGTGGGAAGAGAGTCCACTTCGCCAAATAATACAGACAACTGCTGAAAACGAGTTGTGTAGTTTTGACAATTGACACAACCAGTAGTCAGTTGAGTTGTCTTTCATAATACTATGAAAAAATGACAACACAACTGAAATTTAGCAGTTGTCTTGATTTGACAACTGAAAGACAACTAGTTTGCTCAAGGTTGTAATCGATAATACCGATTTCTCATTAACGACCAAACTACAACTGAAGTTGTGTACTGTAATAGGGGCATAATAGTAGTATCATCACAGCAAAAAGAAGTTAGCTCTCATAGCTTACTTTTCGGTGGTGGCATTGGTCGAAGAAACAGAGTAATAGTACAGTTACACCGCAGCTAAACTCATCGTTTCGGCTAAATTCAACATTTCAGCCCAAATGTTCCGCATTTCGCCATATATTTTCCAACATTTCCAAATGTTGAATTTCAGCGAAATGTTGAATTTCGTCGCTGCATTTGTAAGTTTGTTAAGTCGAACAAACCTCATTACAATTCCGCACGTCATTTAATGACGTTCCAGTAGCGATGGGCATAATCGAATGATTTAAAGAATCGAGATATTAGTATTTGAGTGATCCGTATAATCGAATGATTACTCGAAATATGAAGAACTATTATCAAGAATTGTAAAAATTAAGTACCCTTTACCAAATACATAAATTTACGTGTATCCCCGCGACTGTAGCAAAATAAACTACCGATAATGTAAATTCGCTGTTCCGGGAGCAGTCAATAAAAATTAAATGCCAAGAAACTTATTTTATAAACAATGTTTAATGCAAGTTAAATACAAGAAAACAAGAAAACAACAATAAGTACAAAATAGTTTGCATACAACACGGCAGTTACAGCAATAAAAGTTCTCGATTCAATCTAAAAGCCCAACCACAATGTGCATAACCTTGCATATGCAAAATTGTCAAAAAACAAATGAATGCCTAGCTGTGCACGGTTATGCATTGTCAATGCATAGTCAACCCACAACGGCATATGCAAACTGACAATTCTATAATCTGCCAAAAGTGAGTTGAGAATATTGTTTTTTTTTTTGTGAAAATTATTGTGTTGTGGAAAAAACATGAATAATTTAAAGAAAAACTTAGAAGACTTGTCGAAATTAAAAAACTTATTTAGCGTGTTAAATGAGTTTATTAAAATTTCAAAATGATTATTATGAATTTTAAATTTTCCAATTACAAATTTCCGTATGCAATGTACGGTTGCTAGCGTACTTTGCATAAGCTTAAGGAAACAGAAACAAGTTAACGAACGTATGAATATTCCTATTGCGGTTTATTAAAGGGAATCTAGTGTGTTCGTACTTTGCACATTGTGGTTGGGCTTTAACCCTGTGTTCTCTCTATCTCGAGAAGTTCTCGAAAAGTTCTCACTCATTCTTCTCGATTAAGCATTAATTCGAGATATGAGATCTCCATTCATTCGAGATATGAGATCTCCATTCATTCGAGATATGAGATCTCCTTTCATTCGAGCTATGAGATATAGAAAGGGAATGATGAAAATCATTCGAGATATGGCATTGAGAGAAGTGAGTAATGAAATGAAACTGGAAGAGAAATATTGTAGAAAATGTATGGCTCCCTGGCACACGCATACACACACACATCAGATAATATCATAGTCGAGTAAAAGTCTGAAGAGTAGGTAAATAAGAGAGAAGTAAGATAATTTAAAAGGAATCATTCGAATGATTTCGTGCGAAGAGGATCATTTGAATGATTTTGTGCGAAAGAAAATCGAGACATTTTCTATGTATGCACACACACATCAGATAATGCGTCATAGTCAAGTAAAGAAGAGTAGGTAAATAAGAGAGAAGTAAGAAAATATAAAAGGAATCATTCGAATGATTTTGTGCGAAGAGAATCATTCGAATGATTTTGTGTACAGAATCGAGATATTTCGAGACATTTTCATAATCGATTATAATCGATTCTTTCATTCGAATGCGCCGATCACTACTTTTCAGCCCGCCGACAAAACAAAAGAACAGTTGTCAACAAATCAATCAATCATTTCTTTCATTCATAACTCCATACCTCTATACTTGAGTCAGCAATATATTTAATATGTCTGTGCCCACGTTCTGTAACTCTCGCATCGATAAAATTTCCGCAGAAACGGCATTAATTGGAGCAAAAAATGAGTGGTTCTGTAACTTTGTTTGGCGATAACTTTTGCACATGGAACATTTTGAAATAAAATTACTGGAAAGATGCGATAAATTTGTTTCCGTAACTCTCGCATGCGAAAAGTTCCTCGTTTTAACTGTCAAAATTACAGAACATGTGTACTGGATTAGCACTTAAATTCATGTTTAAATTAATACAGTTAAAAAAATAAATTTTTTAGGTTCAACCACTTCTGATTTCTAAACAGAAAAAAGATCAGTAATCAATTCTGACACTAGCTGACATTTGAAATGTTGAAGTTTCAGTTGGAACGAAAAATTGGATTTCGAAATTTTTTTTCCGAAATGTTGAATTTAGATGCGGTGTAAATGTACTATAAAGAAAAAGAAGAGTGGAGAAGAGTTCCTTTCGATTTTGTGTTTCTTCTTTCTCCTCTTGTAAAAAAATTTGCGTTGTTGTTTTGTGTGATTATGACACTTTTTATACGAAAGGAATAGGTGCATGCATTTGAATCAGAATTATACACCCCTATCGTGGAATCCGCCGGATCGGAGTTTCACTTCACTTTCACTTTGCGTTGGTATTGTAGAATCCGCCGGGGACGCGTCTTTACCGACGAGTGTGTCGAAAAGGCAGTGTCGCAGATAGAGAGCAATTTTTGTGATAAGTGACAGAAGCAGCATTTATTTTTGTTTGATTTTTTTCAAAAATAAGTGAAACAAATTAAAAAATGGATAGTATTGTTTTATTTTCGCATGATTCAGATTCAGATGAAGAGCAAGAGCACCAAAATCCATTATGGAATTACCAAATGTATTTATTTGAATAAAAAATTTTTTGAAATTGGTTCCGGTTTTCGTTTTTTCCTAAGAAATGTGTTTTAAATTACTGATTTGTTGTGCAAATTATAGAATTTGAATATGTGCACTTAATTTACTTACATTTTGAATACAAAAATACAGAAATAACAAAAATAAAAACAATCCGCAACGCAATCCGCAACTCTTGAGCTGCGAATAAAAAGTGAACAATTTTGTATGGGTGAGTTCCACATAAACGGTTTCCACAATACAGTGAAACCTATTCACATTGCCGACAAGGGAATTGTTCACTTCATCGGATTCAACGACACCGACAGTCAAATTATAGTCAATCTTTCCCCCCGACGGATTCTACGATAGGGGTGATAGTCCGTTTCAAATCAAAAGCGACAAGGAAAGTTGCGCAGAGAGAGCATCGAAAATTGTGCTCTCTTTTATTGACTGGAAAATCACATGTACGAATCTGCTGAACTTTCTCGATTTCCTTTCAGATTTTATCCTATAGATTTTTACTTTCACGTACACTTACCTGTTTAACTTGGAATAAATCGAACTCCGATGAACAAACCACTTTATTGGTGCACACCCCTTTTTGTGACAACATTTAAGTACTTCTTGCAATAATTGTATGTGTAATAAAACAGGGTTCAATAAATATATACATAGGTACGAATTTACACAAAAAGAAACATATTGCTTTAATTTTTTCAAATTTTTAAATTCATATTTTCGAGTCAAACTCATATCAGCAAAACATTCTTTCTTCTTTTCAATGCCATAAGTGAAGGTAAGGTTAGACTGCTTGCCAAGTTGGCAATTGAATGACCACAGGCGAATGACCAAATTATCTGTCAAATGACCAAAATGCCAATGTTGTCAATGTGCTATATTACACTATGTGACCAAAATGACCAAATTTACCACTGGTCATTCAAGGCATTTTGTTATATTTTTGAAAGTGAATTGTGGTAACGCTGTATGTGTCAAAAGGCACAACAGAAATAAAACAAAGCTGATAACAAAAAGACAAACCACCAATTTTCACTGAACTGAACAATGAAATAATAAACAAACAACGAAAAAAACAATAAAAACCAAGAAACCCGAACAAAAACACAACAACTGCAACAACGAATACCGATGGCAATTGAATTATTAAATGCCAGAAATGCCATCACCAAATTTCAATGAATGGCAATTGGTCATGTGGTCATTATGCTGGCATTCGTACTAATTGTCCGATTACACTGCTTGCCATTTGGGCAATTTTATCTGTCAAAACGAGTGTGGCAATTTATGGTCAAATGGTTATTTGGTCATTCGGGAAATGCCTATTACACTGCATGACCTTATTTTGCCAGGAGAACTGTCAGAAATGGTCATTCAATTGCCAACTTGGCAAGCAGTTTAATCTAACCTTGAGAAGTAAACAGTTTCAAAAAACGTATCATTACCATGTTCACTGAAAAAAATGATAATCCATACTTCACGCATTTTCTCTACACTCAGTTTTCGCATTTGGCAACATAGACTCCTTACTTTTTCAATAAATTTCACAACACATCGGCCAATCCCATTCAAGGATCTCATAAGTAGGCGTTGACGATCGTCGATTTTTCTCTGTTTTGTGTGTACACAAGAGAGGATGACTGGAAAAGAGAAATCCTGCGCGAGTTTTGTCGCTTTTGATTTGAAACGGACTATAAGTCATAACTAGATTCCCAACCTTCCAGGCCATTTTCCAGTGTCTACAAGCTGTTTTCCAATAAAATCCGTGGATTTATGCATACTGTTACCCCGTTTACATGAGGATCGAATTCAAGAGGATTAAATCTCAATCTGGGTTTTTGCTTCCAGAAAGTGAATTCCACAAGAATTTAGTTTGACAGTAGCGACTTTTGTCGTAGTCTTAGCTACACCAGTAAAGTGGCAGTTACGCCAAAAAATGTATCCTCATCCGCCATTGTAATATGACGTAGGCGAAGGATTTAAATGAGTGTTTCCATGCGTATTTTTTCTTCAAAATTGTCTTCATTTGCCTTCCGGTAAAGAAGTAGCACTAAAAAAAGACCTGGAAACTCCGTCTTCTCGTAATACTGGTGGAAGATAATTAGGGTAAAACCAACATTTTATTGCTCCCTTACGTCACTACGAGAAAAATCCCCTCCACCTTTTTTGAGCTGTCAAACTGGATTCTCAATCTGGGTACACATGCATAAATTGAATTCAATCGCACAAATTTGTGTGATCGAATCGAGTGATCTTTTTGAATTCAATCTGGGTATACATGATTGTTTTTGAGGATTCAATTCGGATTCAATTCTCATGTAAACGCGTTATGTCTCATTTTCTATGTGCGTAAATCCACGGATTCACCCTGAAATCGCCGATTTATTTGTCATTTTGGAGGAGCTGTTCAATAACTGTCGTCTTTTTACAAATATTTGAGTTTAACGGAAAATTTTGAGCGAAAAACTATGCATTTGTCTGAATTAACATGTTTATAAAAAGAAATTTCAATTTAGTTACAAGTATTTTTATACGTATACTTTAACTATTTTTGTATTGTAGAACCCATTTCAAGCATATAATTTTGTTCATGCAGAACCAATTTTTTTTGTAGTTTTCAGTTTCTTTTCTTCATCTTTAACGATAAAAATAGGCTTTAAAATTATTGTGTTGGAAGCAAAACAATGTTTTTTTCATATTCTCTTTCTCTAGTTCGCAATCTCACTTTTCAGCACAAATAAACTTGCGCTAAGCATGAAATTGCATTTATAAATAAACAAATTGGTTATTATTGCAAAATTTACACTGAATCGTTAGAAAATTAACAGTAATTATAAACTTTCCAAACTGGAATAACTATTCGTCGACGGGAATATTAATTTTACACCAATTGCCATACTTTACGAACATGAACAGCTGATTTTTTGGTTTAATCACGTGTGGGGAAATCTAAATGTCAAAATATTTAGCCCGCAAATAATTTAATAATTTGCGAGTTTTGTAAATCTGGCTGTTTAATTAGACTAAATTAGTACGCCGAAAAATTATATCTTAATTAATACGTGTTAAAGATGTGTTTAATTTGTTACTGATGTTGTTTGAAAAATACCAACTCTTGAAACGTTGAAAATAAGTTAATTTTTGTTGAAAAACACAAATTTTTAAAAAAAAAATATTTTTATTTTTCAATGAAATTCACAAATTCGCAAATTCAAATACATAAATTTCAATTGGAAATTCAAATATGACGACAATTAATTTCTACGCTCGTGTGACGTCACGCTTTTTGACGGAAATGCGTATGGCAATATCTGGTTATCTGCATAAAACCTACCCCGTCTTTTTTTTTATTAATACTAAATACTGTAAAATCCGGATAACTGACTCGTGAATATTTTCATCTGTTTGGGCGCGGGTTCGGATAGCTACTTCACCCGCTTAAACACCCCTATGGGGCAGATATCCGAATTCAATTGGAATTGGAATGCATGACCGATTTTAAGAATTGCGTTCTTGTGTTTTTAAACCAAAAAGAGACGGAGCGAATATGTCATTTTTTGGCATGCAGAAATGCAACGAAGTTTGCTGCGATGAACATTTTTACATTTGGAATGACATACTTACAAGAGTTTAATCCGAGCAAATAAGATAAAATAAATAAAAGTAATAAATAGAAGGCACTAAACCGAGTTAGGCACTTAGACAAATACACTGCTCCCCGGATAGCTGCCCTGCGAGTTTTTCTGATTTATTTAGGCAATTAAGGCGGGAAGTTGCCTATCCGTACCCGCTTACATTCTTGAAAAGCTTTGAAGCCTCAAATTTATGGTTAGCAAAGCGGGTAATGCAGCTAAGCGAGGGAGTACGTATCCGGGTATTACTGTAGTACTTATCGGTGCAAATTTACTCAGAAATGCATAGAATGATCCTAACATTTTCGGATAGTTAAGCGTGAAGTACATGTACTGTTGTACATGCAATGTGAAATCCGCTTAGCTACTAGAGGTGGTAAAAATGCTTCATTCTGCTGAAGTGCTTCACTCACTCCGCTTCAGTTGAAAGAAGCGTTCACTGAAGCGTTCATTTTCAAAAATTTTCTGGATGCAGGGTGTACTGGTACGAGGCGTTTTTATGTATTTTAGTAGTGACAAATTTATGTTTCGTTATGAAGATTCCTGGTTAAGGACAAATCGAGGAATAATGAATTATTTAACTAGTATGTAGTATATATCGTCACCTGAGTGCTAGAACTAGCTAATCTGTCTACCTGGATTCGCTAAGAATGGGTTTGAATAATTGGACAACTCATTTTTCTATTTGGGGCCATCTATTGGGAAGTCAATAACTGAAAACAAAACAGTGGATAAATACTCAGTGCACGAAGTAGACATCTCGAGATAAACGTAGCCACATTATACAATAATAAATTAATGAATATTGTCGATTTTGCCGATTTTTCGAAAGTATAAAAAGCCGAGTTATCAAGTTCTATCACTGAAGTGACGATATAACATAACTCTAAACTGTTTATCAATCAATTTATGAATATAATATAATAAATTAAAAGAAATATATAGATTATCTATAAAAAATTGTCAATACGACAAACAAACTAAAATAACACCCTGTTAATGTGAAATAAATCTTCATCAACAAAAGGAGAAAAAAAAATCTGAAAGAGAGAAATCTTATCCCTATTGAGAGAAAGAATTACCACCCTGATCTGTTTGCTCCGATCGAACAAAAAACAAAAACAAAATATACCAATGAAATGAATCCCGAATATATTTTGTAGGGGAAATAAATTTACAAAATGAACCCTCTCTCCCATATGTGAAAAAAATTGGTAAAGAGTGAAAGAGAAGCGAAAGAAACTACCAACAAATTGAAGTGTATGAATGAACTGAAGTATAGGAGTGATTGAAGCAAGGGAAGTGTAGGGAGTGAATTGAAGTGAGAGAAGCAAAAAGAAGCGAAGAATGAATTGAAGTGTTGGGAGTGAATTGAAGTAAGAGAAGCAAAAGAAGCGAAGAACGAGATTGAATGAATTGAAGTGTAGGAATGAGTGAAGCAATTGAAGCATTGAAGCGTAAGAATGAAGTGAAGCATTCATTCATTCTACTGAAGCGCTTCAATTGAATCATTCAGTCCCGAATGACACACCACTATTAGCTACTATTAATAACGTTGTAGCTAAGGACCCGTACATTTATTTTAACGCACATTAAGTTTGAAATAATTTGTAAATCAGTTTTTTCCTTTACTTGACTCGCACCACTTCCAAGAAATGTATTTATTTTGTTCTACGAATTGAAATTGTCTCTACCATAATATTTTTATATAATTTCTCGGTTTTACAACTAACTGTCATTCCTAACATTGAGGCTTGTTTCAGTTATAGGAGCTGAGCTTATAGTTTTAAAAAAACGAAAATAAATAGAATATTTCAGATGTGAACCTTGATTTCTCAGTTTCACATCTAACTTAATATTACCTTCACGCGTTTGTTACACACTCAACGCTACTTCATATATATATTTATTTTAATTAAATGCTCCTGCCAAAGTCTAATGTAATCACCGTCTTTTGTAATCTTGCATTTAAATGTTCAACAATTTACGTTCTTGGAAATTAAGAGAACTGAAAATTGTCTGAATGCAACCTACAGTGGCCTAAAACTAAAAGTGTAATGTGTGTGAGTGGAGTAGTGAATGTGAATGGTGATATCTTTATTCGTTAGTTAATGCTAAAGTTTTGATTATATGTGTAGAGTATTCATTCCTTGTGGAGAAGGTTGAATTTCATATACTTTGAGAGATGTTTAACTTTTTCTTCGTTTTGTTACAGATTAACTTTGAAATACTTTTTAGTATAATAATTATATCAACAGCCGGAATTAAATTTACACCATCTTCAAATTCACACGTAAGTAAAAAAAAGGGGCTCAAAAGCTTTTGGCTGCAATATTGTATTTCTCATTTCATCATATGTACTTGGAAAAACAAAATGTCGTCAGAATTTTTTGTTCAAAATTAGTTCTTTATTGGACATTTTGCGTTTTAATTTGCCTAAATAGTTATTGATCTTTAGTCGTTCTAAAATTATTGCGTCTGGGTTTTACCAATATTGCTTAATCTTCAGCATCGCGGATATTTTTTTAAATAATTGGAAAGCCTTTCTCCTGGTATGTACTTAGTATGTAGGCACAAAGGTATCAGAAGAATATAAGTTGTATTGCAACATGCATAGCGCATATGTACATAAATCGAGTTATTGATATATTAATAATCAATGAAAAAATCTTCAAAAATCTTTTAAAAGTTCGTGTTACAATAAATAATAAAGTGATTTTGAAATGTTTTTGAATAAAAATTGATGTGCATACTTATTTTCAGCAAATGAAAATTCCTTATTTACAATGAGTTTAAAAAAAAAAAATAAAAATAAAAAATCCCTGAAGAATAAAGGAGTTAAACTCTAAATTAAATGGTGCACGCATTTATAAATAATGGATTTTGATTCTTTTAAACTGTGTGTATGTACATACTTATGTACAAATGTTGAAGCTCGCTCAAACTAGAAAAAATACAACGTTCAAAGGATCCGCTATAAAAGCTATTCTGTGAAAGAAGTGAAAATGCTTCATTGAACCAATTGATTATTCTGGCAATAAAATCAAACAAAAGCAAAATTCATTTGTAAAAAAAAGACCTATGAACTAGAATGAAAAGCGATTTCTTAAATTGTACACATGAAAAACTCACTCAGCTCTTATACAATAATTTTGTATGAATTATTATTTATGTATGGTCGTTAGATGATTTATTTTAAAAAGTATGTACTAGTTCAAAATTGTCCATCCTTAAGTTGAAGTCTGGTCTTATTAACGTGTCGATAATTGATCCGAGACTAGATATGGATTGTAGTTTAGGATTATTATCCTAATTACTGATCGCCGGTTTTTCGTGATTCGGTATAAGTTTGTCTTCAAAAAGCCAAATGGTAATATGTAAATAAATATTGCTAGCGGGAATTCGTGGATCAAACTTATGAGATGAGAAAAGCTTTAAATATAGTCTAATTTTTAAGGAAAACCAAATCAAAACTACTATTGAAAGATTGTATTAAAACTGAGTCACACTATAGAAGTGGACTGTATAAGGAAGGAATAAAAAAAAAGTATTTCCAGAACTATACTAATATCATTGGTAGATACATAAGGCGTCAAGTGACAAAGAACAGAAACAGAATCCAGTACACATTTGCAATAAAAACAATAAAAAAAAATAATAATTTTTTTTAGAACAATTTATTTACAGAAAATCGCCATTTGGCGACAGAATAGAAACAACTCTGGGATACGTCTAATGCCGCAGCAATTATGTTTTGTATCTGTTTCTGTTTTGTGTAGCTTGGTGAACAACGCAAACAGAAACTACCTACTACAGTTTTAGTTTTGGTTTCTGTTGCTGTTCTTTATCACTCGGCGTCTTAATGCCCCTATAGAACGCCACTTTAGTTATAGTTTGGTCGTAATTACAAAAATTGTTTTATCGAGCTCGGGGTCGCTTTCCGATAGGCCACTCTCACTAATTTTTTATTTTTATTTTTTCATTGTGTGAAATCAATTAAAAAACACGAAATGTTTTTTGGCGTGGAAACTATTATGAACAAAGTTATTATCAATTAAAGTTTCCGGAAGGGCCGGGCCCCTAAATTTAACTCATTTTCGAGGTATATTCACAGGTAAATTCCAGTTTTACTTCAATTTCGACTTAACATCATATTTATTGCTTAAATCCTATTTAATATTTATAAACAACTAGCTGTTCCCCGCAGCTCCGCACGCGTTAAATTATAATCAATTAGATCCTGCTGGGCTGGATTTATAGATTCCAGGTCAGGTGCTGCGATCAATACCCGCTACAATTTTTGTAGGTATATCGTGTCTGACTCGTACAAAAAAAACTACACGTGTTCTTGACACGAAAATACACGAGTGCACGCACATCTTCAATACACGTGTCATTGATACACGGCCCTAATTCACACCCTAAGTTAACGGCCCGAGTATACGCACATCTTAAATACATGGCCCAAATACACGAACAACTTAAATACACAGCCCAACTACACGAACATCTTAAATACACGTGTAGTACGTGTACATGTGTAATCGAGAGCTCTAGTATTAATAAAAAATTATATGTGGCCCGTGTCTGGCGTGGTATGTTACACGTGTACACATGTATTCAAATACACGTGCACGATCGAGAGCTCTAATATATGTATATCTATATCTACACACAAAATAAATTGAAATGCCCAGAAGGCGATTGGATATTGGACGACGTACTCGCTATGCACGCGGACAACGAAAAAATCGTGCTCAAGAAAGTGCCAAGAACAACGATCGCAAAGATTGACAAGGAATTACAACCAAATACCGCAGTCACGTGCAATTGCAATCTACGAAGAGTATGAACATTATTAGGAAAGCCAGCAGCAATGAATTCAATGCACACTAGCGAATGTACGCTCACGTATAATTGCTGAATTTGAAAGAATATCATTCGCATATGATCTGGACATCAATTTCAGTGAAAATGCATTTCTTGCCATTGGCCCGATGAGCAAATTGGCATTATTAATGACAATCAACGAAGCACAAGGCCAGTCGTTACAAGTTTGTGGAATAAACTTGGAAGATGGGTGTTTCGTCACTGGAGAGTTGGATGTGGCATGCTCACGCGTTGGCAAACGAACAAATTCATTCATTTACGCACCAAACAACCGTACAAGGAACGTTGTTTATTTACAAGCATTAGAACAAGTTTTTATTTCATTTTCATTAATTTTCATTTCCAATAAAAACATTTGTAAAAAAACAAAACAAACACAAAAGGCTACAATATATCCAACAAAACAAATAGCTGTCATACTCATCTTTCTGCCAGCAGTCCCAACAAGTTCCAAGCTCTGAAACTAGCGGGCATGGATTGAAGGAATTAACTAACTTAAGTCATAATAGTTAAGCTGTCCTGATGTTATGATTCAATCTTATGAAACACTACGGGAAAGGCGTAGCAGGATAAAACCAAGAGTTAGAATGAAATCGAACTTTACGTGTGCGCGAGGAATAGCTAGTATATTTATATATAAATGTATATGCAATACAGGAAAACCTCGAGTTACGACACTTTGACCTAAGTGATTTCGGCTTTCGACGTCGAAAAAATTTAGGAAGCTAACCTCGACATACATTATTTATACTTTATGTTACGACAGTTAATGCGTGAGTAGGTCTTGAAAAATTTGAAATCTGACATTTTCTTCTAGTATGCTAAGGGCCGTTTTCTTCACTCAACGCTTAATGCTTAGCGTGACGCTAATTTAACCTGGACGCTAACGCAAGCGTGAGCGCTAGGAAATTTTAGAGGCAACGCTAAGAATTCGATTTCTTCAGCAGAAGTTTGCGATTTATCGGCCAAAGCTAAGAATTCATAAAATCCTGGGATTTTATTTTTTCTTATGTCAGTTTAGCGTAGCACTTGCTGTCAGCCGATAGTCACACGAAATGTGATGCATGAACTAAATTCAAATTGAATTCGTGTGAAATAATTTTTAATGTCAACGTTAAATTTAAAACTAAAACGCGACCGGCCAGAGAATTTCAGCGCTGCCGAAAAGGATTTATTGGTTTCGCGCAGGAAATTTTACAATATTGTAGAATGCTTTGGCTTTACATTTTGGTGCCATTCGCCCAATTGATTCGATAGTCTTCGCAATATGGCAAACAGAAGATATTCTGACGCCAGCTGAGTGGAAACGAGGGCACACATACTTGTATATATAGTGAATATTTCGGCTAAGTTCTAAGATGGCCATTATTATTATTATGGTCGGAAGGGTTGTTCACTGCGGCTTCTAGCGAATCCTATTGTGCCTTCCTTAGGCTGAAGGTGTATTTTCGCCGGATCAGATCAAAACGTTTTTTGAGCTTTAGTATTTCTTAGATGAATTGTTTCAACCCAGAGGATATCAGGGAGTTAAGGAACTTCTCTGGATGGATGGGCATAATCAGTTTCTTAAATTATTTGTAAATTCAGAAACGTCAACCATTTGCGCAGTGATGCGGCATCACTGCTTATTTGCGATGCTGATGCGATGCACAGTTTATGCTGATGCGTTGCTGATTGAATGTGACGATTGTGTTTTAGAACGCATTGTTAACATCAAACATTTTAATGTCAAGAAAATTAAATGTTTTGTGAAAACAAAAATTTATTAATTTTTATTTCAAAAGCACATGTATTTACTAAATTTTCTTTTTCTTCCGACATTTTTTTTCCTTTTTGGCCGGCGAATCAGCTGCGCATCAGGTACTTCTGTGATGCTTTTTTTCGTTATGTTTGCGCATCAGTTTGATCAAATTTGCAAAAATGAACACTTGACGTTGAAAGTGATGCCAATAGTTTGCATTAATGAACATTTTGCAAAGCATCATGAGCATCATGATGCCAATGATGCGTTACTGAATTTACACTATGCATTGATCATTTTTGTGTTTCTATTTTTAATAGTTTAATAATAGTAATAATTATAAGTGTCTCTTTGCTAAATAATGTACCGCTATCTTGAAATTATTTAAAATTGCTCCGATTTCGTTGAAATTGCAAATGTATACTCGTTTAAAGGGAATTATTATAAATCCGGTTCTGAATACGCTTTTTTGGATTACATTAACATTATTTAAAAGTTGGATATATGTACAATTGTGTGCAAAATAATAGCAATGCTGCTGTAGAGGAAATATAAACTTAGTTTAGCAAAAGTATTAAGTCATTTATGTCAAAGTTTTGCAGCTGATCATGACGGTCCATTAATACTCTTAATACTTCATGATGTCTCAGCTGAACCCTTTCTTGAATTTTATATTACCGTTATAAAATTTGAATAATTATAGTTTTAGTCTGCAAAATAATAGCAGTGTTTTACAAAATCTCTTCTAATTGCTAAAATTTTTTAAGTATAAGATACGGTTTAATTCTTTATTGTAATTAGTAAGTGAACTGAGTTATAAGCATTCAAAATTATTCACTTTCTTCAATTTTGGTGGTCAAAAGGGGTCAAGGAAAACATTGTAGCCAGGAAAAACGGTAGTTGATAAAAAAAAATGCCTTGAAGAGGGTAAAATCTATAAATTTATATAAGACGCACTTTCCTGCTCTGCTAAAATGATAGTAAATGATAAAAAATATAATCAAAAAGCAGAAAAACGTAGGCGAAAATAAAAAATTCAAGAACATGAAATGAAAAAGATCGTCCGCTTAGCTCAAACAGATCCTTTCGCGACGTTTACCAAAATTAAACAAGATTTTAATCCTCAAGTTGACCCTTCTACAATAAGAAGAAGACTGCTAGAGGCGAAATTGCTTGTAAGGAGTCCAAGAAAAATACTGTTGTTGCAACCACGGCACAGTACAAATAAAAAAAACAGTTTGCTAAGGACCATTACAATTGACCGATAACCAAATGGCAACACATTTTGTGGTCAGATGAGTCTTTAGTAACTAAACACGGAGGTGCAAAACCTAATGTGTGGGGTTGCTTTGATTATTACAGTGAAGGACCTTTATACTCGATAAAAGGCACAGTAGGTGCAAAATTGTATGTTGAAATCATGCAGACGGTCATGCTTCCCTACGCGGAATGGAACATGCCACTTTAACGGATCTATCAGCAAGATAATAACCCCAAACACACTTGTGTATTAGCCAAATCCTGGTTTTCAAGCAATGGGGTCAAAGTTATATAGTGACCAGCTCTTTCTCCAGGCCTTTATACTATTGAAAACCTCTAGGCTGATGTTAAGGAAGGTGTTCTCAATACATAACCTAAAGCCGTTGGGGCATGATGGTCTGCAGTGCAAGCTGCATGGGCGGCCATTCTGCAGGAAAGGTGCAGGCGTCTGGTTGAATCCACGTCACGTCGATGTGGTGCTGTACTCGCAAACAAAGGTCAATCAACAAAATATTAAACTATTTTAGAACTTTCAATACTTTTTTCGCGAAAAAAATAAATTTTTAAGAAAAAATTCAACTAAAATATACAACACTGCTATTATTATGCACACTTACTTTTTTGAATTTTCTATAATTTTTTTTTCATTTTTGTTTTTCGATTTGTTATTTTATGTAGAAGTTATAAAATAAAAAATAAACTACATATGTACCATACCATACCATTTCTACCATATCTATTTTATCATGAAAAATTTACCATGTAGCACTGCTATTATTTTGCACACAGTTGTATATGAAATCTACCTATCTTCTGCGGCTGGTCCCGGAAGGTCTTTTAGGTGGATTTCGAAGAAATACTACCTATTGCATATGTAGGTCCTCATGACGCAACTTTCAAAAAATTTGAATGCCACTTATCAAGACCTCTATCAATGCCAAAACCATGGTCCGTTCAAATGCTTATAGATATACATAGGTATCTCTATATATGTATATGTACAAGGTGGCGTAAAATTAATCACCCTATCGGAAGATGCTATAATTTTTGAAAATGTTAATTGTATTTTGAAATTTGTAAAGATACAAAATACGCGTCAACAAGACATGAATCGCTATACTCCTAAAGAACGCGGAATAATAGTTTCGATTTTTTTTGCGGAATAATTCGTCGGTGGTGTTGGCGCAGCGTGAATTTCGGCGCAGGTTTCCCGGTCGTCTGACACCAACTGGGCAAACACTACAACATTTAGCCGCTTGCCTAAAAGAGTATGGGATAACACGAAATGCTGTCAGGTCTGGCCGGTCCCGTAGCAGCCGTTCTCTTGAGAATATCGCAGCTACGGCTGAAGATGTCGCAGAGGACCCCGGAGTATCGACCAGACGACGTGCCACGCAATTAGGCATCAATCGGCGGTCTTTACAGAGAATTTTAGTGAAAGACTGAGATGTAATTAGTTAGTGAACTGAGTTATAAGCATTCAAAATTATTCACTTTCTTCAATTTTGGTGGTCAAAAGGGGTCAAGGAAAACATTGTAGCCAGGAAAAACGGTAGTTGATAAAAAAAAAATGCCTTGAAGAGGGTAAAATCTATAAATTTATATAAGACGCACTTTCCTGCTCTGCTAAAATGATAGTAAATGATAAAAAATATAATCAAAAAGCAGAAAAACGTAGGCGAAAATAAAAAATTCAAGAACATGAAATGAAAAAGATCGTCCGCTTAGCTCAAACAGATCCTTTCGCGACGTTTACCAAAATTAAACAAGATTTTAATCCTCAAGTTGACCCTTCTACAATAAGAAGAAGACTGCTAGAGGCGAAATTGCTTGTAAGGAGTCCAAGAAAAATACTGTTGTTGCAACCACGGCACAGTACAAATAAAAAAACAGTTTGCTAAGGACCATTACAATTGACCGATAACCAAATGGCAACACATTTTGTGGTCAGATGAGTCTTTAGTGGTCTTTTTTGGCTCCAGTGGACGAAGACAATATATAAGAAGACCAAAGAATGCCGAATACAATCCTCGGTTTGCGACGCGGACTGTAAAACACGGAGGTGCAAAACCTAATGTGTGGGGTTGCTTTGATTATTACGGTGAAGGACCTTTATACTGGATAAAAGGCACAGTAGGTGCAAAATTGTATGTTGAAATCATGCAGTCGGTCATGCTTCCCTACGCGGAATGGAACATGCCACTTTTACGGATCTATCAGCAAGATAATGACCCCAAACACACTTGTGTATTAGCCAAATCCTGGCTTTCAAGCAATGGGGTCAAAGTTATCTAGTGGCGGGCTCTATCTCGAGGCCTTTATACTATTAAAAACCTCTAGGCCGATGTTATGGAAGGTGTTTTCAATACAAAACCTAAAGCCGTTGGGGCATCATAGTCTACAGTGCAAGCTGCGAGGGCGGCCATTCTGCAGGAAAGGTGCAGGCGTCTGGTTGAATCCATGTCACGTCGTTGTGCTGCTATACTCGCAAAAAAAGGTCAATCAACAAAATATTAAACTATTTTAGGACTTTCAATACTTTTTTCGCGAAAAAAATTAATTTTTAAGAAAAAATTCAACTAAAATACGCAACACTGCTATTATTATGCACACCTTTTTTTTGATTTTTCTTATGTTTGATGCATTTTTTTTTATTAAATTGATCTATAATTTTTTTTTAATTTTGATTTTTCTATTCGTTATTTTATGTAGAAGTTATAAAATAAAAAATAAAGTACATATGTACCATCAATACCATTTTTATTTTATTACGAAAAGTTTACCATGTAGCACTGCTATTATTTTGCACACAGTTGTATGTATGGTGAAAGCAAAACCGTTTTCGTTTGGTCAAAGCAATAGTTGGGTTTATTTTAGACTGAAAACAGTCGGTTTCATTCGGGTGCATTGCATGAGACGAACATTGTTTTTGGGTTTCTCGCAGTACAGTAAAAGCCTTTTAATCCGGAATTCTTTAATTCGGAAAACTCGTTTATTCGGAAAAAAAATAAAAAATTCGGAATAAAAGAGATTTTTCCGAATAAATGAGAGTCGTTTTTCAATTTTTTTATGTAAAAATTAAATTAAATTAGCAAAAATTAAATAACGCAAAGATTGAACACGAATAGGTTGCAAAAAGATCTCAAATATGTAGAAGTCGGAACAAATCATCAAAATTTCTATTGGGGGAGTCCCGGCAATTCACATTTAGAAGTCGGGAAAAATCATTAAAAAAAAATTGTATTGGGGGAACCCCGGTAATCCACATTAAGATGTTGTTTGGGAAAACACTAGTACAGTTTAAGTTGGCGATAAATGAAAATCGTAGTCCTTAAGCACACAGTTGATACATATTTCTGCATAAATAAAAACTAATTATAATTCAGGTGAAAATGTTTTTAGTTACAAAAATGAATTATAATAAATTTGATGTATTATTTGCAATCTTTTGTGTTAATAAAATAATTTTTCGTTTTAAGTTCTTGCATTTTTTTCATCAATAGGAACGCTTTTTAGCGCATAAAAAAAAATCTCATCTCAACAATTCCGAATTAACGAGCTTTCACTGTATATGAATATAATTCCTCGTTAGTGCTTCTTATTTTAAATAATAGTAGATTTAAAAATTTTACAGTTTACTGATTGAGTGATAACATTTTATTTGTAAAAAGAAAATTATTTGGTAACAACATATTATTATTATATAATTTGCATACTTAGTATATTTCTGTGAAATTAACCTTAGTAGATACCGAAGATGTCGGCACGGAAAAATACTAGTGTTTTGTGGAACCTTTTTGAGAAAAATGCAATCGGAAAAGCAGTTTGTAACATTTCCAAAATCGCCTTTCTATTATAGATTTTATGCAAATAAAAAAATAGTAGTAATAATAAAAAATTACAATTAAAGTTAAACGTTTTTTTAACTAGTTTTTATTTTTAAAGTTTTATAGTTATATTTTTTAAATAACTGTTCCGTTTCGTTAACACATAAAATGAAAACGACCCACCTCTAGTTCCTTCCGTAACCATTTTTTTCTTACAAATTACTTTTGTGTCACTTGACATTTTCGATAGCATTTTTCGATAACAATCGAGAAAAAATAATTTGGTAATACAGTTTTTTATCGCGGCTAAGGAAATAAGGCTGGATAGTTATCCGGATTTCGTAATCCTATATAGGCTTAGTTGTTAGTGTAATTAATATGGGAAATATTTCTTAAGCCTATATAAATTACCAAAAAAAACACGCCTACTGACATTCGATATAACGAATAATAGCAACGAAGACTTGGTGTCCATGTTCCTTTTATTTAATTCTTTATCGTGTTAACTGGAATAGTTTAAAATGTTATAAATAGAAACAATATTTGTACATTTATTTAATGTTTCGTACAAGGAAAATGTGTTCGATATTATGAATTTTTCGATAAAGCGAATGCACCTGGACAGTATATTAGGTGCGTTTTTTTGGTTATCTATATAGGTTAAAAAAAGTGAGCAAAAAAAAACGCCTATCGAGGGTAACGAATGCCATCATAGCAGTTTGGCAGCACTATGTGAAATGACACGTATCAGCTGTTTTTTCTTGCTGATTTAAAAAAAAAAATTGCGGATTGTAAAGAAAATTGTGGATGCAAAAAACTCAAACGTATATTTGTTGGCTAATTATTAATTTTAGATGATTTCTTTATTGCAAATTTTCTATAAATTACTTCTTTTTTTTTTCATTTTTTCCCTAGCATTTTTTTTTTACAAATGTCTTTTATGTCACTTTTGACATTTTCGATAGCATTTTTCGATAACAATCGAGAAAAAACTGTTTGGTAGCACAGTTTTTATCGCGGTTAGGAAATAACGCTAGATAGTTATCCAGATTTAACAATTCGATACAGGCGTTGTTGTTGTAATTAACATGGAAAATATTTTTTAAGCCTATAAAGATAACGAAAAAAACGCACCTATTATTCCTTTTACTGGACCACCAGTGTATATACTATATCTTAGCTTTTCTATAAAACAATCAACATCTCGCCATACTAAGTCATTCCGTGTTAAATATGCCGCCGGGAAAGTAGAGATCGTGAAATTTGTCAGGGGAAGGTTTTTCCAGAAGTTTGGTAACGACGCACTGCTAATACCAGGCCTCAAGTCCTTTGATGGCATCATCGGAGGTGATCGATAGGAAGAGAATATATTAAAACTGAACCTTGACATTAAGATACTTCTAAGAGAAAAACTTTCTAAACAAGTCAACGTAGTTCTTGAAGAAAATCTTCCGCAGAATATCGTGAAAACTACATCAAATAATTAAAAAATATCAAACACTTTTTGGCCCAATAAACGCTAGGGAGGCAATTGACACATCCGTTCAGGCGGAAATTAAAACCAATACCCAAAAGCCAATCTATACCAAAAGCTACCCCTACCTGGCTAACACGAGGGAGGTGGTGGGGAAAGAATGGAGAAACTTCAGGATGAGGGTACCATTCGCTCATCTAAAAGCCCATACAATTCGCCAATCTGGGTAGTACCAAAAACCCAAGCCGAATGGCGAGAAACAGTATTGGATTATGATCGATTACAAACGATTGAACAGCACAACTATAGCGGACGCTTATCCTGTTCCCGATAAATTCAACACTTGCCAGCTAGGGTAAGGCAAAATATGTTACAACCCTTGATTTAACTTCAGGGTTCCACCAAATTCCGATGAAATCTTCTGACATATCAAAGACGGCGTTCTCGACAATGAATGGGAAGTTTTAGTTCCTGAAAAACGGCCCCGCGATTATCCAACGCGTGATAGACAATGTGCTAAAGCGCTACATAGATAAGATTTGCTCGGAGAATCATTTAAAAAAAATTGATTACCATTTTAACCAGACTTGACCTGACTAGACCGAAGGTCAATCGAGAGGAAACTCAGTTCATGAAGACCGAAGTGGAATTTTTCGGATACATAATCACACCTAAGGGGATTTGACCTGATTCAAAGAAGACTTGCTATCCAAAACACCATGCCCCAAGAGAATCTTGAAGAACTGAAGACCTTCTTGTCTGTCTGACCTATTACATTGGGATTATGCAAGGGTAGCTAAGCCCCTGACTGTTGCAAGGAGTTTATCTTGGAGTTTTTTTTTTTAAACTACAGGATAAGAATTACCCAGAAGATCGTTGAAGATGTCGGAAACGAGGATAGGTTATGGGTGCTGATAAGCAAGGAACACAAAAGAGCCCAAAGAAACCCCTGAGAAAACAACGAACAATTAAATATGTGAAAACGTGCGAAGTATGTCTGAAAAACAAATATGACAGACACCCAGTAACCCCCGAGGTTCAGCCTACCCCTGTAGCAGGATGCCCATGCGAAATTTTGCACATGGACATAATGGAGATACAGGGCGAGAAATTCATTTCTTGTCTCGACAAGATCACCAAATTTGCTAAGATGTTCCATATTATCTAAGAATAAATCATCCCTTCACTTAAGAGACAAACTTATCAAAATTCTGCATTACTTTACTGTCCCGATCATGGTCAACTTAATCAAAGTGCTTGGTATTAGAATGCATCTAACACCCGTGAATTGTAGCTAAGTGAATGGTCAGGTTGAGAGATTTTACTCCACCATATTCGAAATTTACCGATGCCTGAAGGCCAAGTATAAAGATTTGAGGTTGAAAGAACTTCTTAATATTGCCGTAGATAGATATAATAACACGATTCATTCTGTGACGAAACGGAACGCTTATATATTCTTTAATAGAACCAATAGGATCAACTTTCAGAAGTTAGCAAACTTCCGGGTAAGAGTTATAAACGAACTCAGAATAAGAGGAAATCCGTGCCTGAGATTTTAGGAAAGGAGAAATCATTATATACTCCTTTCAAAAGAATACAAGGCAAGTACAAGCCTCTGTTCCGCAAGGAGTTTGTGACCAAAGACAACAAGGTAACCGTTGTCAATCCTACTTGGCTTGCCACGATGCTAAGGATGTTGCCATTTCTTCTGCTTTTACCCTCCTGGTAACGATGGACTCTTGCCAGTTCGCCTAAGGTAAACCCCTTTGCATCTCATTGGTGAGCATGTGGATTGGGACCATTCCCGCTATAACGCAGGCTAATTTGGCCGAAATTGTTCGAAAACAGTTTATTGTCTAATTGAGCAGAGCTCGTATGCAGAAGAGAGCTTCCTTCATCTTTCCCATGTTATAAGTGCCCCCGCCTAGACGGGAGGGGGTGTAGAAGGACTGAACTGACCACTCTGGATGGTAGAATCCTCCTGGCGTATCCTGGCTCACCGAAATTTGACAGCAACCGGAAAAGCTCTGTTTGTATCTGTGCTGGCTTTTTGCTTGAGCACTCGACGTACGTTTTGAAGTTCTGTCTTCTCGAGCATTACTCCTAGGTATTTTAATGCCTTCTTATACTTGATCATTTGGTTCCCAACAGGACTAAACAGCCTCGGTCTTGTGGTTAGCTAGTTCTAGGCCGGCAGTGGCATTCGTGGCGGGCTCTATGATGTCTCTATAATACTCTTTTTTTTTTTAATACAATATGAAGTCATGAAACTGATTATTTTTGAACATTTTTTATTTACTAATTGTTTTTTTTTTTTTTTGCTTTGACTTACATATTTCATTTATGATTAGCTTACAGAATGAAATTTCGAGCGGTTATGCAAGATCAACAGGACATGAAGGAATTCCTTAATATAATTCTAACACTTTCGAAATTGGCAAAAAAGAATTGTATTATGAATGCTTGTTCAACAAAAATTAATTTCATCATTGATCAAGGTTCAGGGAATACTTCGAATTTAATTTGGGCAGAAGTTCTTACCGCTATAAATTTCACTGAATATGTAATGGAAGGAGTAAATGAAGACTATCAGCTTATAATGCTTTCTTTTAATACATTAAGTCTGGCAAGTGCCATATCAGTCTTACAAAGCGGCGCAAAATATTGCAAGCTTAAATTAACTAATATTCAATACCCATGTTTAACAATTGAAATGGAAGTAGCATCGAATATTTCGGAGCGTTATCGACAAATCGTTCACAATGTACCAGTTAATATTATACCGAGAGCTGATTGGAATGCCTATTTGCTGCCGCAATTACCAAACCCGAGCATTTTTCTTACCCTCTCATCAAATCGAGCAATTCGAAATTACATTGACAAACTTAAGAACCTTTCACCGTCAATAACGTTTTATGCTACCAGCAATGGCGAAATGAATATTGCAGGGGAGACAGAATTTTCAGTTATAACTACGAGGTATAGGAACTTAGTAGTTCGGGAAATTAATAATAAGGAAGGAGAACATGATGCAGAACGTACAGAATTTTCTTGCACTGTCGATGGAAAAAAGATGGCAGAGTTTTTTTCATCCTTGCAAGTCTCTACAATGGATTGGTCGTTTGGTATATTAGAGAATGTTTTAATTCATGTAGAAATTGATGTTAAAATTGGTGTGTCAATACACTTTATTACTCCCTCTATTTCTGTGTAATTGTATTTATTTAAAATGTATGCTAAATAATTTTGTCCAAAATAATTTATATTCAAATTTCTTAAATAAAGCGAAATATCCATATCTTTTTATTTTTTATTCATTATACTACTAGCAGTGGCCCAGTGGTTAGCGCGTTGGACTGCTGGTGTCTTCCATTTGTGCGAAAAATATAACACGCACAGCATGAGAAAAGCAAGACGCTTGATCTCTATGAACTGTCGCGCTAAATATTTGCATTCGTATTTGATTATACCACAATGTAAAAGACTAAAGTGTTTTTGAGTATCACAATGGACCTATCACTGGTCTAAGTGTGTTGGCAACAGCTAGCAGCCACCTCAACCTAAAGTATTAGAATAATTAGAATATGTATGTATTTTTGCCCAATACCAACTCTTCGCTCTATTCTATTTAATTTTTTCTTTTGGTCTTCATTTATAATTCCCATCTTTAGTGGAAAAGTATTGCAAACAGTCTGAATGTTTCGAGATTTGAACACAGTTTTACATTACGATACACTAGGACTAGTTTAAACCCTTTTTGAAGTAATTTCTGGTTGGCTGTGTGCGATCAATTTGTTCGCCTTCAATATCTGGAGAACACTTATCATTATAGTGCTCTAAGAGCGAACTATGCGGTGAATGTATGTATATGTTAAAAATGTAATTAATAAAAGTAAGGATTTACGGAAAATGCAGCAGCAAAAATTAAGAAAATGCACTTCTCTCTTTGAAAAAAATAATGATCCACGGTCCGATTACAAGTTTTGTTTTAAAAAATTCAATCATACGAAATTACTTGCGCTCAAGGGGTAACGGATACACTTTTGATGCTATTTACACAGCGCAAATGTGGGTGTAGTGGTTTTAAAATTCAGGTAGGATTTAGTTTCAGCCTTTGCTCCGGGGATTATTGGTATTGATTCATTTGCTTTTAATTCACAATACTTCTTTACAAATTCCTGATGTCATTATCACTACTCATTATTCAATTCTTCGAATTTCTCTGATTTTCAAAACAAAATGCATATATATAATAGCCGTGTTGTATTATTCCCGTGATCTAGCCGAAAGCCCTGGCAGCTAGCGCTTTAACTATTTTGTATTAAATGTATAATTTATTTATCTTTTAATAAAGCTATAATAATAATAATAATTATTATTCTCGCGATCTGATCATGATAATAAAACAATTTAGATCATTTTGCGTCTTAACTATGGAAGGTTTCAGCCTTTGCTTTAACAAAAATTGCGGTCAGTTGTCAATTTTCAGTTCAATAAAAGAGGAACAAATGAGAAGGTTGTTACCCCGCTCTGTTGTTCTAACGAGAGCTTTTGTCGTTACTAATCAGTGCTTCCCAAATATTAGGATAGCAAATGCCATCTACATACTTGTTAGAACTGGAACTAGAAAATTGATTTTGATCAAAAGCAAGATCTTGTGTTGTTGAAATGAATGCATACCGATGATCTATATAGATCATAGGTAATAATAAAATACGGTCAATATTTGCATTGGAGATCCATTCATTACCTATCGATAGAATTTAATATTCTAATTGTATAAAGAAATTTGTAAAACGTTTAACTATAAAAACCTAGCACGTCGTTTTGCAGTCTTACCAAAAATCTCAAAACATGGCTTTGATTATTTTAAATCAGGGTACGGAAACGCATACTCATGTGCGCCCATGAAACAGCTCACAGCTAATTTCACGAGCTTTTGAAAACTGCACGCGCTCGCGAGCGCACACGAGCACCACACAAGTCGCACATACATGCCTTAAAATCCACCCCATTTTTCTTTTCTCTTTCTCGTTTAAATGAGCAATAAAAATGTACGCGTTAGAAGCAGAAAGTCATCATTCTGATATCTTAGCTGCTGCCGATTGCTCACATCAACTCATTTTCGCTCTCGCACATATTGAGTGCGCACCATAGATTAAAACGGGTCGACTTGTTCGTACGAACAACAATTCAATACTCGTTTGATACGAGTACGAACGAACCGAATAGCACACAACGCACAACTCGTGATTCAAACTTACTCGCGAGTTGTATGAATCGCAATTCATACCAAAAAAGGAACGAGTCCGAACGAGTATAACCGATTACGATTACAAAGAAGTAAGAACTTCGCGAGTATTCATCGTATTGATCGTTCTTGTTCGCGAGTATATTGCGTTTGTTGTTGTTGGGGGATGGTTTTCAGGATTTTGATGTGGATATTATTTAAAAAAAAGGATGTTATTGACTTCTTGCAGGACGGTGGTTTCTAATATCAATCAAAGAGTAAAGTCAAGTAATTTTTTTTTTATGACTTTCTTAAAAAAATCATAGAAGACTTCTAAATAATGTTCAATCTAGCTCTTGCTCAATATTTGTCAGGTGTGATAGGCACATACGACATACCTATGTATGTATGAATGTTACAAATAAAAAGCATTACACGGATCAATCTCTATCTCCATATATAAAGGGTGGTTAAGTTTTAAGGGCCGATGTTGATTTTGAATAAAACACAAATTATTTAGGAAATTATTGTCATTTCTTTTTATTATGATAATATTGGTATGGTTCAATTATGTATGGAACAAAATATCGGCCAAATGGCCGCCGCGACCTCGGCGGCACACCTCCATCCGATGGTCCAAATTTTCGATGACGCTGAGGCATAATTGAGGTTCTATGCCGTTAATGTGCCGAATTATCTCATCCTTTAGTTCTTGAATTGTTGCTGGCTTATCGACGTACACCTTTTCTTTCAAATAACCCCAAAGAAAGAAGTCCAACGGTGTCAAATCGCATGATCGTGGCGGCCAATTAACATCGCCACGACGTGAGATAACACGGCCATTGAATTTCTCCCGCAAAAGAGCCATTGTTTCGTTAGCTGTGTGGCAAGTGGCACCGTCCTGTTGAAACCACATATCGTCCACATCCATATCTTCCAATTCGGGCTATAAAAAGTTCGTTATCATCTCACGATAGCGAACACCATTCACAGTAACTGCCTGACCGGCCTCATTTTGGAAAAAATACGGCCCGATGATGCCGCCAGCCCATAAACCGCACCAAACAGTCACTCTTTGTGGGTGCATTGGTTTTTCGACAATCACTCTTGGATTATCATTCGCCCAAATGTGGCAATTCTGGTTATTGACGAATCCACTGAGGTGAAAATGTGTCTCATCACTGAAGATGATTTTCTTCGAAAATGCACGATATGCATTTTGATTTGAACGCCCATTCTCATAATAAGCCGGAATAACTTTAACGCGTTGCTCGATTGTGAATCTTTCCATGGTTCAAATTGAGTTAGTCTGAAATTGAGAAATGTCAAATGAAATGCAGAAAAAAACTTGACGTTTAGGTGTGGTTCACATTCAACATCGGCCCCTTAAAATTTAACCACCCTTTATAAAACTCTTCCCTGACTGACTGACAGATCAACGCCCAGCCCAAACCGTTAGAGCTAGAAATATGCAATTTGGACAGTAGATTCCTTTTGTGACGTACACACCCACTAAGAAAGGATTTTTCGAAATTCGGCTCCGAAAGGGGATATACAGGGTGTTCAAGTTTGTATGGAATCAAAAATTTAAATTGGAATTAAGAATTGAAATTTGGTAGGTAAATTCTACAATGACAATAAAGAAACACGTGTTTCACTGTTTTTCAAAATTATATCCACGGACCAAGATACAGGGTGTTAAAGTTTGGAAATTTATAGTATGCGCAACCGTAGCCATCGGCACATTCGGTTCGTGATCGTGTTGTTTTTGTTTTGCCGAGTTGCGCAAGGGTAGTTTTTTCATTTATTTTTCTTTGGTCGTATTCTTGCTTCTATGGATACATTACGTAGTTGATTTACAATGCATTCGCAGTTCGTAGCAATTCGACGGGGAATGGGTGTGTTTGTGATTTGGTTGGATGGATCTTTAAGTATCTATGAGACCACTGAACCGATTTCCAAAATTCAATATTGAAATGGTGACACTTTTTGCTACCTTTTATTTTTGAAAGCTCCATAGGGACAGATGATTTCTAGCGACTTAGAATACACCTAAGTATGTATTTAACGCGTGCGAAGCAGCGGGTCAACTGCTTGTATATAATAAATTTATTTTCAGTGTCCCCAGGGAAAAAGTTATGTATTTGAATTAGTATTAAATTTCTCACAACTTTGCAATGTGTATGTATGCATAATGCTATGGGCCACAAGATAAATTATTTTTTAAAAGTTTTATAGGCCCCAGGAGAAAATAGGCTTGCGCCTACATTACTCTGTAATGTATAATTAAAGTTACATATGTACATTACAATGATCACGTGCTTATAACTACATATGTCCACAAATAATCATCAATTTCCTTTTCCAACCCGGAAATGAAAATAGACCCATATACATATAGCTGCGTTTAAAAAAATACCAGTGCAAAAACAAAATTCACATAGGGTTATTTTTATTATTATTATTATTATTTTTGCATTCAGAACAACAAAAAGGCTGAATTCCTTAATGTAGTACTGCCGCAGTACTGCAACGTCAAGCGTTTCATAATGCAACATTACTGTAGTGATACAATGTATAACGTTTCAAATCGCAGTTTAAACGCATGTACTGCGCAAACAAAAGCAAACATCGCATCATAGATAGATTTGATGCTAATGACATTTGCTTTGGGAGAAACATTCAAAATGGAATTGCCACCGTTTTTCTTGTTTACAATGATTTTGTTTTATTTTAGTTTAACTTTTAGGAACAAAAGATGGACTCACCAGCGAATAAGAATATTAATTAGCAAAAGGCTACAATTCGAAGCTGAAAAAAAAGTATTATGGCAGAAAGTTCTGCACGAAATTCGAGTTAGATCCTCAGTTTACTTACTTTACTTTAGGCGGCGCTACAGTCCGGGGTGGACCTGGGCCTCAACCAACAAGCGTCTCCAGCCAGCTCGATCTTTAGCTAGCTGCCTCCAGTTTCGCACGCTAAGTTGGTTGAGGTCCCCTTCAACTTGCGCGCGCCACCTGAGTCGCGGTCTTCCTCTACTGCGCTGTCCCTCGGGGGCGGATTCGAAGATTTTTCGGGCCGGAGCATTGGTGTCCATCCGCTCTACATGACCCAGCCACCTCAGTCGTTGGACCTTCACTCTTCTGGCTAAGTCGATGTCGCTGTACAGCCCGTACAGTTCGTCGTTGTATCTCCTCCTCCACTCACCGTCTATGCAGACGGGACCGAAAATCACCCGAAGAATTTTCCTCTCGAAACAGCCAAGAGCACCCTCATCCACTTTTGATAAAGTCCATGCCTCTGCGCCGTAGAGGAGGACTGGGATTATTAAGGTCTTATATAGGGTCACTTTTGTTGTTCGAGAGAGGGCTTTGCTAGTCAATTGCCTTCTTAGCCCAAAGAAGCAGCGATTGGCAAGGGTTATTCTTCGTCTGATCTCAGCGCTGGTGTCATTGTCTGAATTGATAGCGGATCCTAGGTAGACAAAGTCCTTAACTACCTCAAAGTTATATCTGTCGAGGGAGACGTTCTGTCCGAGACGTCGGTGTTGAGTGTCCTTTCTTGTTGACAGCATATACTTGGTCTTGCCCTCATTTACCGTTAAACCCATCTTTGCCGCTTCCGTCTCAATACTCGCGAAAGCGCCACTGACATCACGCTGCTTTCTTCCGATTATGTCAATATCATCGGCGTATGCGGGTAATTGGACGGACTTTTGAAAGATTGTGCCTCTTGTGTTGACGCGCGAGTTTTGCACAATTCTTTCAAGAATGATAATAAAAAAGTCGCATGACAGCGCATCGCCTTGTCTAAATCCTTTTTTGACATCAAAGGTCTCGGTGAGTTCCTTACCGACCTTGATGGAGCAGCGTGCATTCTCCATCGTCATCCTGCACAAACGGACGAGTTTTGCAGGGATGCCAAAACTAGACATAGCTCTGTATAGCTCGTCTCTATAAATGCTGTCATACGCGGCCTTAAAATCGATATGTAGTGTTGCTATAGTCCGTTTCAAATCAAAAGCGACAAACTCGCGCAGGATTTCTCTTTTCCAGTCATCCTCTCTTGTGTGCACACAAAGCAGAAGAAAAATCGCCGATCATCAACGCCTACTGAAGAGATCCTTGAATGGGATTGGGCTAAATTTATTGAAAAGATAAAGAGTCTATAGCCGTGTTTTATTATTCCCGGATCTGGATCTGGATCTTCACAGGATAATAAAACAACTTAGATCATTTTGCGCCTTAACTATGGAGGGTTTCAGCCTTTGCTTAACAAAAATTGAAATCAGCTGTCAATTGTCAATTTTTTAACAGAGGAACAAAAGAGATGGTTGCTGCACCTCTTTTGTTCTAACGAGAGTTTTTTTCGTTACTAATCAGTGCTTCCCAAATGTAGGATAGCAAATGCCATCTATTTGTTAGAACTAGAATTACTTTTTAGATCAAGAAAATTGACCTTGATCAATAGCAGGATCCTGTGTTGTTGTTGTAATGCATACAAATCAATGATCTATATGGATCATCGGCGATAATAAAATACGGCTTATGTTGCCAAATGCGAAAACTGAGTGTAGAGAAAATGCGTGAAGTATGGATTATAATTTTTTTTAGTGAACATGGTAATGACACGTTTTTTGAAACTGTTTACTTCTCACTTATGGCGTTGAAAAGAAAAAAGAATGTTTTGCTGATATGAGTTTGACTCAAAAATGTGAATTTGAAACTTTGAAAAAATTGACGCAACATGTTTCTTTTTATGTAATTCTTTTTAATTACACATACAATTATTGCAAGAAGTACTTAAATGTTGTCACAAAAAGGGGTGTGCAAAGTAGTTTGTTCATCCGAGTTCGATTTTTTCCAAGTTAAACAGGTAGATGTACGTGTAAGTAAAAATCGATAGGATAAAATCTGAAAGGAAATCGAGAAAGTTCAGCCGATTCGTACATATAATTTTCCAGTCAATAAAAGAGAGCACAATTTTCGATGCTCTCTCTGCGCAACTTTCCTTGTCGTTTTTGATTTGAAACGGACTATTTGAATAAAAAAAGCATCAATAAACATCGACGTGTGCAGAAATCGAGGTTGCAAAAATCGAGAGTGCCCTTTATGTACTTAGAGTCACATGTCCTGAACAAATAATATAAACAATTCTAGAACTTAGGAAAATATGAAGGGCAAGTCTTTAAACTATAATATAATGCGACAATTAATTGTAAAATCCATTAATTCTAGGTAATTAACGTTAACGGTAGATATTATCGTTCATACGAGGGGCGGCTGATAAGTTCGCGGGCGAAGGCATTATTTGAAAGAAAATATTTGTTTTCAACATTTTATTTCACAATATATTGTGTCCCTCGAATGAATTATATTTCGCATATCGGGCATACAGTGCCTTAATACTGCCGAAAAAATAAGCTTTTTTTTGTCTTAGGCTAAGGCGCTGAGCGGCAAGTGACCATTTATTGAGCGATTAGTTGTGAAAATGTCGTCGAGTGCAGCTCGCCGCAGTGTTTTACAAAAAAGTCGTTTTAACATTTACAGAATTATCTTAAGTTTAAAAAAAAGAATTGGTGTTCATCCAATAACCCGGAAAAGGTCAGGATATGGCGAATTGCACTATTCGTATAATAATGTTCGACAACTTGAAGACTGATTCAGGCAATACCTACGTATGTCAATACAATCATTTGATTTGCTGCTGGAAAAAAATTGTAGCAAAATTACAAAACGAAGGAAACCAATTTCTACAGATTTTTTGCCGTTCAGCGATACACTAAAATAATAGAACAGAATTGAAAGCTGAGCAACGCCGCTCTGAAACGTCGCTTGTCGCTCAGCGACTGCGTGGCTACAACCATGTAATTTCATATATTTTAAATTTTATTTGCCGCTCTGCGGTTCTGTGCGTGGCCTTAGCCGTAGAGAGCCATTCTACGGCTGCCTTGATCTCATTATCATCTGCAAATCTTCGGCCTTGTACCTCCTTTTGCGAATTGGAAAAGAAAAATCTATATATATGTATGTATGTAGTCTACTCTCTACTAGATGGTTCAAAATGAACAAAATTAAACACGTACGGAGCTGCGGGGAACAGCTGGTGAAAATTAAAGTACTTGCACTTACCACTTTGAATCAAATGATTACATCCATTTCAGCTTTCATTGTCAGATAAATTAATATATATCCCAAAAGGTTCAAAACAGTAGTCTTAACAGACAAATTCAATTTTTAGAGCTATCATATTTCTCCCAAACACCACATACTTACATAAATATGTTCCACAAATTGAGCTTTGTGAGATAGTCATCAAACCGTTAAAGAATGTTGTTTGCTTATGTCGTTCTTTCTCGTTTTAATAGGAGCAATTTTTGTACCACAATTTGAAATGCATTAAGAATTAAGAAATACATATTTTTGTTTTATGGTATCTGGTAATTGCGACAGCAATTCGAAAGATATCAGCGGCGAATGAGTTGAAACGCAGAAGTGAAGCGATTAGCATAACCTTTAAAAGGAAACAACGATGTATATTTGCTAGGGTAAAAAACCTGCCCAAGTGGATACAAGTGGTTCTTAAATTCAAACGTGGCACCACAAAGTATATGTACATACAAATGTACATATACATATATTTTTTATAATTTTTATAATTTAAATTTATAGTTCAATTAAATGGATAATTTTTATTTATTCGTATTTGCTATTTTGCATTTTTGCAGCATATAAAAGGAAAACGGTTCAAACTTGAGTAGGTGGCATGTTTAAAGTAGCCAACAAGGCGGTTAAGTGTCGTCTATGGCCGAATCCGTTACCAGGCAATCGCTCTCTGCATTGACGGAGGGGCAAGAAAGTTATACATCAAAATTATCGCGCCGTAAAAAGGAAACAATAAAGCAACGCCATTCAGGCATCACCACTACTTTATCAAAAGCCACAGCACCATTAAATAATTCAAATTCAAAGACAATTTCAATAACGAGATCGAATAACCGAAGCAGTAAAGGAAACGCGCAATACAACAACTCAAGTGATAATTCCACACCATCTACTTCCAAACCCGATCTTAAGCGACGCTTAACACACTTGGACAAGATACGTAAGCCAGTAAAACTTTCAATGACTTATCATGAATTACATGTTTTTTTTTTTTTTATAGCAAAGGGTGATTTAAGTTCACCTACTAAGAAACGTCGCTTAAATAGCTTCAATTGCGATTCGTCAAAATCCACTGTACCAAGCTCATCAAAAACTTCTCCTGCAATTGGTGATTGCGTTGCCCAGAGAACACGATCAAAAACTCTTTCACCTCAGGAAACTTCTACACGTAGTGATAATTTACCAAATATAGAAGACCCAGGAAAAAGTCACCATATCAAGCATATAAATTACATTGAAAGCAACACTTCTACTTCCCATCGGAACACGAAAAATCTTTTAAACTACTATCGCAAAACGCGAAAATTAAGTCGCAATCCTTTAAAGAAACCCGACGATAATTCAGATAACTTTCACGAAACATCTTCAACTTCGACAAGTAAGGTCAAGTCAAAGGCTAAACAAAGTAAAAGTAATACCGCTAAAGATAAAGTCGGAAATCTTTCTGTGAGAAACTCTCCAGGTGGAAGCCCTAGCTCTATTGTTGCTACCGAACCTAAAACTAAACCTAAATTTGGGCAACAGAAAAGAAGCACTCGTTATAAACAACATTCACCGACATCCAAAAAAGTTGAAAAAAACCGAAGGTACACCCGTAAAAACAACAATTTAGAGTTTGACGCAGATAAAAGTCAGCACTCTACAGCTTTCATAATTGAAGATAAAGAACGAGAACCTGAACAAAACAGTGAAGGTAAGTTCATTCTCCTAAACGTCTAGTGCTTTTATACTACACATATCAACATTAGGGTGTTTCTACTCCTTTAAAAGGTGCGATAAACACATAATGTGTGTGGCCACAAGGAAAAACAACCTAAGTCTTTTTTTTTTTTCAATTTTTCAGGAGAGCAGTTTGAATGTTTACTTTGCGAATTTTTACTAGTACAAACTATACAAGAAATTATTTATGTTGTTGTTTTTCTTTCTTCTATAATTCAAAAACCGTAAGAGATAAAAATCAGAAAAAAATATGGCAAATAGAATCGAATATTGTGCATCCGGTGGTGTAAAAAACTCAATTTCGACATAAGTCGACTTAAGTTGTTTTTCCTTCTGGCCAAAGATAACGTAACTACTGCTTTTAACACGTTAATTACTGGTGGTGTTTTTTTTTTTTTTTTGTTTTGTTGTGTTTAAGGGAACTTTTCCCTTATTTATTTTTTTTTTGTTTTGCAATAACTTTTAAACAAATTTTGTGTGGCTTAATGTTAACACAAAAACAAAAAGTTGTCCACGTTTTAGGTAAAAAAAAATAATTAAAAATCGATTTTATTTTCATTCCAACTTTTTTTTAAATGTAAATTACATAAGTTACAATATGTATAAAACAAGTGAACTTAGATTAGTTAATTTCCCTCTCAAACTATAATTTTTTCACCCTATTTTTTGTTGTTTTGTTTTGCATCCTCTTTTCCAAAAATCCTTCCAGCTCGAACTAATTTTGAAATTCGACTTAGAGGGACTCGACTTTAGTTATTTTTAGTAGTTCTGATTATCCTTTACAAAATGTTGTCAAAATTTACTTATTTCACAAAATCATAGTATTGGCTTTTTCCCTAACAATTGAATCAATTGTAATGGAAAAGAGTAAAAAATAAAAAAAAAGTTCTTAGTGTGACTACTACATTTTACAGAAGGTGTATTACATCACTTTGATTTTAATGAACTAAATACAAATATGCTTAATAAATAAGCTTAACCGGACCCTTTTTATTTCATGTGCTTTTGTTGTTGTTAAACAATTATGTTTTCTTGCTATACAAATCAGAAAGATAAAAAACTAAATCCATTTTAATTCTTCTGGTTACAATTAAAACCGTCATCGGCAGCTCTGAGTGCTGCCCAGCAGATAATACACCTACCTTCATTGTACATGTTGTTTGCGTACGCAATAGAGATTAAAATGAGTGGAATATAGTTCGCACGAACACTGATGCAATACTCGCTTGGAATGAATATGAACGAACAGAGTAGGCCCTAGTATGATACTAAGGGATGATGGTACAACTCGTTGATGGTATGTGTGATTGTGGTTCGTATGAATCGTACACACCACTGCGTTCACATCACAGTTCGCGACGTTATGTGTGAAATTCTTTGTTGTGAATTCAAAACGTGATGTGAAAAAAGAACATGGCATTCACGCTTTAGCCATTCACAGTTTATTTGCAAGTTGTTCACAGACTGTGAATGTGAAATTTCATTCACAGTGAATAATTCACAGGTAGTGATTTTTTGCCCAACTCTAGATGGAATACACCTTCTGTAAACGTAGTAGATTCTGACGACTAGATTTTTTAAAAATATTTTTCCAAGACTATGCCTTCCATTCCCGAAGATTTGCAGTTTCCGTTGAAGACAGTGCTCTACAATCATATTCTATTTGTAGTATATTTAAAGTTTAAATATGTACAGCAGCTGCATCCCGATTTGCAGGTGTAACATGCAGTTAAGAGTGTTTTTTGGAAGTCTGAATATTTTTCTAATGAAGTGCCTCAGCAACTTCTACATATTGATCCTTCATATTGAAGAAATCCTCATACCTGCGCTGCATAACGATTTTTGTATGCACAAAATACAATACAAAGAAAAATTCGACTTGGAAGCCACCTCTGTACTTTCCACCTCGTATTGTGTTACATCACAGCGAAAATTGTTTCCAATATACACCATAACATAGTCCAGCACACCTTTTCTAAAAGTATTTTTTCAAATATCTCAGTATCCGCTGGACCAATTGAATCACTTATTTTCAAAAAGTGACATGTCCACATTTAAAAATTTTTTAGGAGCCAAAAAAAAAAAAACTGATTGATTTCTGTTTTCTTGGAGTATAAATTATAAAAAAATATGATAGCGTACGGTTTGACTAAGTGCACTAGGTTCCATTTATAACGTATTTCTAGGACACCATATAAAAATAGATAAAAAAAAGATAAAAATTAATAACTGATTTGGACATGTCACGTTTTGAAAATAAGTGATTCAATTTTGCTTAAAATCTAAGCAGATCTAAATTTTATCCTGAAAAAGAAAATGTATATTAAAAAAAACAATAAAACAGTGGAACCCGGTGTGTCTGTACATTGAAGAAAAGTCTGTCTGTCGACAGACAGACAGTTTGTTTGTTCGCGCACATCTCCGAAACTACTTAACGGATTTTTATGTAGTTTTCACAGGTGGGCAGGGCATTATTGGGAGCAGCATATAGATTTTGTTTTATCAAACCGGATGTCGGAAAAAAAAGTTATCGTCATTTAAAGATTTTTGGAATTTACTTTTGTATGTTAGAAAAGTTAGACGTTAAGGGTTGAAGGCCTATAGACGCCATGATCGATCGTTTTAAAGAAAAAAAAAAAACAGAAAATTTTGGTTAGAATTATAGAGCGTATAAATAAAATTTAGTACATACAGATGGCGCTGTTCATTATAAGAACGCGCTATAGAAATGTTTGCAGTAATCCATCTGACTGTCGTTATGACACTACACTACGTAGTTTATTTACAATGCATTCGCAGTTCGTTGTTGTTCGACGGGGAACGGGTGTGTACGATGATTTGGTTGGATGGATCTTTAAGTATCTGTAAAACTTCTTAACCGATTTCAAAAATTCAATATTGGTGGTGACACTTTTTGCTAACTTTTATCTTTGAAAATTCCATAGGCACAGAAGATTTCTAGCGACTTAGTAGAAACTGCGCAGAAAACCGCAATCGTACGCAGTTCCATTCTTCCACGCACACCCGCACTTACAGACATCAATTCGAGAATGGGTGCAAACGATTCCTAGTGCATAGTAATGTGAAGCTCTGTTTAAATCGCAATACTCTATAGAGCTGAAAAGCAAAAATTCGACTAGGCTAGACCTATGTATACTTTTCACCACATATTACAATATGTATATCAAACGAATATTGTGTCCATTATATATGTTATGGACGAAGTGATTAATGAGCAGACAGTGTGATAATAACTATTGAAATTATTAAATTGCCCGGGCGTTATGAATAATGCTCATCATTTACTGGGCAGAGTAGTAAACCTAGTGTCTGGTTCGCCTATAATTTGACTTTATTCCATTTTACACGCGAATTTTTAAATTTTTACTGCTGTCACTAAGCAGTATTCATAATGGCCGGGCATTGTGATAAATAATACAATTTTAAGTATTTATTTATTACATTGCCCAATTCTCCTGGTCATTATTCAAAATGCCCGGGCATTACTCAAACTGCTCTCATTTATCACTTGATCCATATATATACACACAACTTGCTGCGTTGTCCAGCACACCCTCTTTAAAACCATTTCTTTAATTTTGATCAAAATTTAATCCGATCTAAATTTTATCCTGACAAATAAACCAAATAAAAAAAACCATAGGCGAAACACCGGAAAGTGAAGGCGAATCAAATTGGCACACACATACACACGCTCAACGAATTGCACTTTCACTTTTTAAATATGAGTAATTTATTGAAAAGAGGCGTTTAAAAGATTGCACTTTTTTTCATGTTGTTGACGATTTTCACATTTCATCAACATAGGCTGCATGGCATAGGAGAAGTGTGCTCGGTTAATAATAATCGGTTGGTCGATGAGTGGAATCAAGGGTAGAATTCTCCAATATTTTCTCACTATTGACAGCTTTAGGTAGAACAGCCTAGAAAACTGCCATATTCAGACAGATATGGTCCACCTACAATAATAATAGACGAACGACTTTACAAACAGAACTCGCACCGAGATAGCAAGAATTGTAGCAATTAGTACATGTCACTGGCCAGTTAGCCCTCAAGCTGCCAAGTTAGACATACCCTTTAACACTTATTGCCATAGCTGCAACAATACACAGGAAAAGAAAGCCTTATTCAACTTTCTCTGTGACTGCCCGGCACTAACACTGCCTACCTACCTATCATTTAATGAAAATAATTTACTTATTTATTTCATCAATTGAAAAAAACAATGCCAATCAAAAATAAAAATTCATTAGCCTTAAAATTTGTATGTTTTATTAATACCAATGAATATTCAATGCTAATGCTAAAGTCAAATCTCTGGTGAAATCGTAATCGCATATCTTGTGCAAAGCAGGTTGTTCGTAAATATAAATTACTGAAGGAGGGCTTTAAAGCTCTGGGTCCCTGGTTTCAGTGAATTTCTACTTACGTACTTAGGTGGCGCTACAGTTCTGAGTGAACCTGGGGCTCAACCAACAAGCTTATTTAATTAGCCTGGTCCTTAGCTAACCGCCTCCAGTTACGCACTCCAAGTTGGTTGAGGTCTTTTTCAGTAGTTGTGTGTATTATTTGGCGGAGTGGACTCTCTTCCCACAATGGAAAAAACGTTCGTATATTTCTATTTGTGTTTATTTAAAATAGTTACTACCAAGCGTATCTTCTTCCATTTTCCAACTTGAATATAACAAATAAAAATCAAACCGAAAAATTAGTTTCCATTTCCACTACACTTTTGGTAACTTCCTTCGGATAAGAATCGAAGAGCAGCAGCTAATTTTAAAATTGGTGGAATTGATGACGAACGGACAGACTCTTTCAAGAAATACTTCATCCAGGGTGTAATATAACGCTTCCTTATTCAGCTAAAAATAGCTTATAAATCTGTAAACCCAAAATTAGTTTGGAAATTTTAAATATACTTACTTGGCATTTGGAAGTTCTAAAGGGGTTAGAACTAGTGCTCCAGATTTCACGTGAACACGTACTTCACGTGTATTTAAGATGTGCGTGTATTAGCACGGGTACACGTGTCAGACACGGATGCACGTGTATTTAGATACACTTGAATTAATGGCGTGAATTTGGTGTATGATGTGCTTGTTCTCGGGCCGTGTTTCGTGTATGATGTGCGCGTACTTGGTTCGTGTATTTGGTTTGTGTATGATGTGTACGTACTGTGGCGGTGTATTCGTGTCAAGAACTTGCGTAATTTTTATTTTTTATTTTTATTTTGTAGCGTTAAAGGGGTTATGAATACCAATACACAAATTAATGATTTCTAATTGAAATTTAATGTGATTAATAGATGCATTTTATAATGAAATGCTTCAGGTACACGGACCAAGTACGCGCACATCATACACGGCCCGAGAACAAGCCCATCATACACGAAACGAACCAAATTCACGTCATAAATTCACGTGTATCTAAATACACGTGCATCCGTGTCTGACACGTGTACCCGTGTCTATGATTGTATGTTTCACGTGTACACGTGTCATTTTTCAATTTCCGTACCTTAAGTTAAGGCTGCATTAACTCAACTGAAAATGGTTGTATTCCGTAATACCGCAAAGTTCGGTTGTCTCAAAGTTGAGTTGTCTCGATGACAACACAACTGAGTTGAGTTGTGTACTGTAATAGGGGCATTAATCACTTTAATTTGGATGTATTAAAAGCGTGTACTTTCACAACAACATCCATCATCACTTGACCATTATATTCATATTCAGTATCAGCAATATCATTCCTTAATATCAAGAATACTCCGCAGTTTTATATCTTTGCTCTTATTCTCTACCTAATATTCCATTCCGAATACAGATCTTCTTAAGGTAACCTCGAGTATTTAAGGGTTATTTCGAATAAGTGCTTATTGCAGTTACCGATTAAAGGCTTTCACACACCGCCGCGATGGCGATCGCGATTGCGATAACTATCGCCGTAGCGATAAACAACTAATCACACCAGCGTGATAGCGATAGATAGCGATGGAAGTCTTCATCACAGTTTTTTGTCAGTTTTAGTTCTCAAAAAGTTTTCATCGATCTTTTAAAAATGAGTACCTCATAACGAAAAGGAAGAAATGTTATTTTTGCTTGCTTTTGCGGACGAAGAAGATAATTGTTAACTTACCACTTTCCCCCAACTCCAAACCAATTGCATTCCAGACCATATCCTTTTTCCTAACGTTTTTATAGTCCAAATCATACAAAATTGGATGTTTTTTACACACGAAATTAATTTTTCCACATCCACCATTGCGCGATAGAACGATAAAATGCTACATGCAGCGATAGACACATTCAATCGCAACCTCTCGCGACAATCGCCGTTGTATATCGAACTCGGTGTGCATGAACAAGCTTGAATACACGTGTTGCGATAGATTGCTATCGCTATCGTTATCGCAATCGCTATCGCCATCGCGGCGGTGTGTGAAAGCCTTAAAAAAGGGTTACTGCTAAGAGTTATTGATATATTGCCAATCAGTAGGTTATACATGCTGAGCTTGGGTACTATCAGACAAGATCAGTCTGCGGGGTAAGTCCGCAGGATTGAGTTTTATCGCCACTATTATGGTTTATAGTAGTAAACGAACTGCTTAACATCTTATGCAGACGACATTGCGATAGCTATATTGTGTTTTCTCATATTATGAGAGAACTGATGGAATCAGTTCTCAATAATCTAGTTAAGTGAATGGATAAGATCAAGTTTTCAGTTACCGCCGCAAAGCCTGAAAAAGGTACAAAATACCATGTATTGTCATTCTAAAGTTAAATTGCATGGAACTTCAATTCTTAAAAACTACATTAAATGGGCATTCTTGATAAAGAAAAAAAAAAAAAAAACCCCGGAAGCTAGAAGCTGAATATACAGGACCGTCCCAAAAAGGCTTTTGTTGCTTTAAGAACAACAACTTAAAAGATAGATTTTATATGTAAAATCTGAGATTTAAAACAAAAAAATTATCCAGATAAGGGAAGTCGGCTGCATTCTTAAAGTGTTCATATTAGGTAGGTAGGTAGGAGTGGCAAGCTGCGGCCTCACTTAGACCAGATAAGGTCCATTGTGATACCATCAAGATCTGTATTCCACCAGAAATACTACCCGCAGAACCAACCGGAGCTTGCTATGAAGTGCTGGAGACTGCCTAGATTGATGTCAGCCAGTTCGCTTAGGTTGTTGAAGAAGCTGGCCCCCAAGTAAGCTCTTCTTCGAGCTGAAAGGGCCGGGCATGTACAAAGAAGATGGAGAATTGTCTCCTCCTCTTCCTCATCCATGGAGCTTCTGCAAAAGTCGTTATAGAGGGGGCCCAGCCTGTAATCGTGCTTGCCGATGGTGCAGTGTCGGGTAATGACACCCACTAGGTACTTATTATCAGTCTAATTCGTCTGATGAGACAATGAGAACGTTTGAGACCCAGCTTTGGCCAAATCTGCCTAGTGATGAGACAGGTGCTGCCACTTGTCCATCTATGATTGGCGATATTGATCGCGTTTCTATTGAGTAGCAATTTGCAGGTGGCGAGAGGCATACTTAAATTCCCCTTATCCGGGAGAATTGGTAGTGTTGTGCCCTCTCTGGCGAGTTCATCCGCCATGCAGTTGCCTGGAATGTATCTGTGCCCCGGCACCCATATGAGGTGAATTTTGAATTGCTCAGCCATCTCGTTGAAGTTGAGTTGAAGGCGACAGATTCCAGGGTTTTTATCGCGGCCTGGCTATCAGTAAAAATGGTGATATCCCGAGAGGATAGTACATTATACTTCAGCCACGATAAGGCTTCCTTGATTGTCATTATCTCGACTTGGAAGACACTGCAATGGCCAGGTAAACGGAAGGAGATGTTTACGTTCACATCCTTAGAGAATACACCCCCGCCTACTCCCGATTCTGTTTTAGAGCCATCTGTATAGAAGTTGATGGATCCCTTTCGTTGAAGCTCAAAATCATCCTTCCAGTCAAATCTAGAAGGGATAGTGGTAACGAAGTTTTTATCAAAGAGTAGTCGTTGCAGGGTGTAGTCGGTGCTTTGCGGAAGGAATTCTAAATCGTTCAGAATGGTGGAGTGACCAGCCCGCAGGTTGGAACAATGGTGAGGTTCTTTAATACGTATGGCTGCGCTGGCTGCCACTTTACTGTAGATATCGAACGGAGGAATCTTGTACTTCCTAGTGAAGAGGACTAATTCCGTTATATGGGGGTTGACCCCGAGACCGCATTCTTTAGTCCATTTTGTTAGCTTAGAGAGAGCATTCTGCAGGAGGTCTCTAAGCGTATTGAGGTGTTTACCTGAGACAGCTATAGCAACGTTATCCGCATAGGCAATTACACTACAGCCTTCCTCTTCCAGTATTAATAGTAGTCCATTGAACACTAGGTTCCAAAGAAGAGGAGAGAGCACCCCCGGCTCACAAGTCTCCGGATTGTAGCATCGCCCAGTTTAGAGGTGTTAGTCCTTTTTGTAAGTAACTGACCTATAAAAGCGCCAATCGAGGCTTCAATACCGAGACTTGAAAGTGCATTAGTCATTGCCACTGGTTCAACGTTGTTAAAAGCTCTCTCTATGTCAAGGAAGGCCACCAGAGTGTATTCTTTAAAATCTAAGTGTTCATATTACTCACGTCCAAAACGCCAACTTTAAAAGAAGTTTTCAGAAACGACTAATTCTGTCTACGTACCCTGTCCGCGAAGACCTTAAAATTGCTTGCAGGGAGACTTGGCTGGCGACTACGTCCGTTTTTAGGAGGATTTCGAATAAATACTCTATTGCAAAGGTGCTCATGACACGACTTTCTAAAAATATATACATTTTATTTCAATCCGTTTGTTGAAAATTAAGAAAAATAAGTCATTAGAAAATGCAAATAAATCGAAAAAAAACTACTTCTTTTGTTTATTGAAAAGCTTTAAAAAGCTTAATATTTTATGTCCCATTTTATCATCCTGAATCTGAAGGAAAGAACTGAATTAAAATCCGTAAAGTAGATTCGGTATTTTTACATACCTACATAGATACTATTAAATCCATTTGCCTTTTATAAATGTAAGTGATGGTGAAAATGGTTTCTAAAGGTGGGAAGTAAAAATGTCAACTGAGCGATAAAATGCACACATTGATTTATAAATTCTTTTATCTTAATGCTTTCGAATGAAATATATGGATGTTATTTAAATATGTTTCGTTTTATTTTAGTTGCTTCGGATGCTACAAATTTTCATTTAATGGCACAACAACTTTCTGGATCATCAAATAATGCTGGCGGAGGACAATCTACACCAGGTAATTAAGGCGTCATTTGCTAATTAAGTTCAATGTTGTATTACAATTTATTTTCATATACATACATGTACATATGTATATATTTACAAACTAGAGCTAATTTTTGGTCTGGACATTTTTGTTTACTTTCCACCTCCAGGGAAAGTATTGCAATCGGTAAAAAATAAATTCAAGATTTTAACAAAGCTTTACATTGCGATACACCAGGAATCGTTTGCAACCATTTTCAAAGTGATGTTTGTGTGCGTATGTATGTGACAACTTTTTTCTTTCTCCTTCGATATATGGAGAATGGAACAAGGTAGTACCAGGGACTTTTTTTGTTTGGTTTATTTGTCAGGAAACTTAGATCTGATTAGATTTTGAGCAAAATCGGTCCAGCCGATGCTGAGGTAATTAAAGACATGTTTTTTTTTTAAAAAAAAGGTGTGACTGAACAACGCAAGCTAGTTGTGGTGTATATTGGAAAGGATTTTCGCCCTGATACAACGCAATAGGAGGTGGAGGAAGTTCAGTACTGCCGTACTTGTCGTTTTTTTTTTTTTAAATCTTTAATCACAGATTTGTGATACATTTAATTTATATTTGTGTCTGAGTGCTCCAGCGAAGAATTCCAACACCCAACATCTGACAGAAAGAAGAAAAAAAGAAAATAAATCGAAAAATTCGTAATATCGAACACATTTTCTTTATACAAAATATTTAATAAATGTACAAATATTGGGCGCGTTCCGATTCCTAGATATCTAAAATTTCAGATAGACTAGAATACGGAACGCAAAAACTTGACTGAAAAGCGAGACAAAGTCGGATATGACGTCGAAGTCATAATTTAATTTTTACTTTCTGGTCTCGCATTGAATTTGCTTTGAAAATTGTAACTGCGCAAAAAAAAGACAAAGAATATTTAATTTAATTTATTTTGAAATGAAAGTGAAGGTAGTATTAGACTGCTTTCCAAGTTGGCAGTTGAATGACCATTTCTGCCACTTCTCCTGGCAAAATAAGGTCATGAAGTGTTATGGGCATTTCGCAAATAACCATATGACCATAAATTGCCACACTCGTGTTGACAGATAAAATTGCAGTACGAATGCCAGCGTAATGACCTAATGACCATTTGCTATTTATTGAAATTTGGTAAGGACATTTCTGGTATTTAATAATTCAATTGCCATCGCTATTCGTTGTTGCAGTTGTTTTTTTTTTTCGTGGTTCTTGGTTTTTATTGTTTTTTTCGTTCTTTGTTTATTATTTGATTGTTCAGTTCAGTGAAGTTTGTATTTTTGTTATCTGCTTTGTTTTATTTCTGTTGTGTCTTTTGACACACACAGCGTTACCACAATTCGCTTTCACAAATATAACAAAATGCCTTGAATGACCAGTGGCAAATTTGGTCATTTTGGTCACATAGTGTAATATAGAACATTGACATTGATTGGCATTTTGGTCATTTGCCTGTGGTCATTCAATTGCCAACTTGGCAAGCAGTCAAATCTTACCTTAAGACAAACATTTTTAGACTAACAATCCAGTCCACTACCTCAAAAATAAAACAGGAGGACATTTGAGCCCAAGGGGGAAACGTCCTCCTTTAGGACCACATGGTAACCCTACTTATCAGTTATTTTTCCATAAACTAAAAAAAACAAAAAAAAAATGGACTATGCTGCTCCTTGGAGCCGGGGAATTCCGTGAAAACGTATTTGCGAAGACCGAATGCTTTACAGTATGTAGCGATGTATATTGCTTTTGTTCATTCGCGATTGTTGTTGAATTGTTTGGTATTTATATTAGTTGGAGGAACCATGGATTGTCAAGGACGATGTTTATTATTGGCTGTACTGGCATTTAAAAAAAATTAACAAAATCAACAAATCTTTTTCGTGTCACGAAGTGCCCAGTTTCTTTTGAGGAATTTCTAGTGGACCCAGGAACTTGAAATTCGGTACATTAGGGGACCTTGGAATATAACTAAAGGCAAATTACTGAAAATTCCAAATTTATAACTGTAAAGTGGCAAAAGTGCCATTATATTGAAAAAGAAGCAATTTTCCCCCAATTATAACCATTTTTATGGGAGTTGGAGGGGGATATTTGAAGAAGTTGCAATTTTTTTTGGATACATGTGAGGTACGACCTACCTGCACACTAAATTTCAAGTTTCTAACTGTACCGGAAGCTTGAGATCTTTTTCGTGCTAAGACGCGCCTATTTCTATTTGAGGGACTTCCAGTGGATGTAGGAAGATGAAACTCGGTACATATGTAGGTAGACCTTGGAATATAACCAAGAAAAAATTACACAAAAAATCCCAAAGTAATAACTGTAAATTGATCAAATTGCCGTTTAATCGGATTTATTATACGATTTCAGTTTTACCCCCTTTGGGGGAGGGTTAGAGGGGGATATTTTAGGATGTCACAATTTTTTGGACTTGCATACCAAATTTCAAGCTTCTAGGTGTACTGGAAGTCCGAAATATTTTTTGTGTCACACTTTTCCATAGAATGCCCCCCCAGTAAAACGTTTTCACGTTAAAATTTTTCTTGCTCATCAGTCAAATTTCAGGCTGTCGTCCAATCAGAACGCTCCCTTCATCTGAAATTTCAGATATTCTAGACCACTACTGTATATGCAGTCGACTCTCGATAAATTGAATCTGTGGGAACCTGGCAAAAAGTTCAAATTATTGAGAGTTTTATTTATTTTTATTTTATTTTATTTATTTATTTCTTATTGTCTTAAAATGTTAAATAACAATCCAAATTTCAGTGGGTTTATATAACTACTAGCAAGAAAGAGAATAGCAGTGATATTTTGTATTTAACAAAAAGAAAATATAAATAAATGTCTCATTAAAATTATAAATCAACACTTCAAAAATATTGTGGGGTGTACAAAGTTCATATCAACTTATTTATCATAAATTCATGTAATTACACATTTAAATGATAAGGCGCAACAAAACTTGAATTTCACTGTGACCAAATTCAAGTAGCAATGACCTAATAATTTTTAGAAATGAGAACAAATTCCTTATGATCCGAATTCCTTCAGGGAGTATATTAAAAAGCTTACAAGAGACAATTGTATAAAAGTTTTTAAGAAATGTAGTGCAAAACGCAGGGACACTAAGAATATAGCTAGTTTGGCTACGCAAGTGGTGCATATCAGATATAGGACTTTTGTTAAAACTTTAAAAAAATATAATTGCCTCACTGGCAGTATTTTCATAGTCTTAGCCCGGCGAGAGTGTGGTGACAAAATGTAACATAGAGTATGTGGCTGGGTATGACATACCCACATACAAAATTACCCGTAAATATTGTTATAATAAATATTAACATTAAAAAATAGAATTTTATTATAACTGGCTATGTTATGATTAATTACAAATGAAACACATATAGTACTTTAAAACAATTTTATTCTAATACTTAAGAAAACGGAATTCACTCAAATATCGCATGTAACATGGATTTTCTACATTCTGTACATACGTTTTTGGTACGATTTACATGTCCGACAGATGTTTGCACACGTGTATCTCGACCGATGGCTAGCGCGACACTGCGGACACGCCAATATCCCCTACCGCATCTCTTTAAATCCAGCTACACGAAACGACAATGCGTTTTTTTTTTTTTTTTAAAGATTTATTTATTCCAATTCACTGTACAATATTCATAACAAAATTTTTATAAAGAATACATAGTTTTTTTTTTTATTAATTTGGTTAAATTTACTTGAACTTCAATAGATAATTTGCTAGATTGTTTAACCATGAGTTGTGCAATGATGAAATGGAATAGAACACTAAGTGGTTAGAGGAACCAGTGGCAAGTGTTATAAAAAAAAGTGAAATGTGAAGCCGCACAAAAAGAAAAAACGCATTTTATAGGAAGAGACAAGTGATATGGATGAAGGGTAGGATGAGGAAGTGAGGAATGAAACGGTCTATGTTATTACTTGCATTAAACATTTTATATGATCAGTTAAAAAATACAGTTATGTAAATAACAGGGTGGGTATGTCATACACACTCTCGCCGGGTTAAATAAATCCATGAAATGTGTTAAACGATTCTTTTTGCACACGTTCCAGTAAGATAGTAACTGGACATTATTATTTATGTTTGCAATAAGATTTAGAGGGCTGCCTGAGGTGTATGCAATTCCAAGGTCATCTGCAAATGCCGTTACTTTACCCTCAAACGGTTGTGCAAATAAAGAATTGACATAAATTAAAAAAAGTTATTGGACCAAGTCAATAGAGATGTATTCTGCTGATTCAATCGATTTTGATTTGCTGGGTATCTTAGTATTATAACTGCAACTTGGTTCATTTACTTCTGTTTCCGATATGCTGGATATGTTGATGTTAGAACAAGGCCTCTCGATTCGATCCGTGTATTTAAATACACGTGCGTACGTGACACGGGTCCACGTGTATTCAGAAACACGTGAATTTGGTTCGTTTCGTGTATGATGTGCTTTTACTCGGGCCGTGTATGATGTGCGCGTACTTGGTCGGTGCTAATACACCCGCCTTAGCACATCACTAATTACCAAATGTAATAAAAAAACGACCTTCCGGCACCAGCCGCAAGAGATAGATCTTTTGTATGCAACTTGTAAATAATATTAAACAAATTCAAAATAGCGGATCCAAAACTGAATTTATAATAAGTACCCATAAACGAGTATACGTTTTCAATTTCAACCAAATCGGAGCAAGTTTAAAGAATTTCAAGATGGCGGATTCAAAATGGCGGACATTTTGTTTGCAATAATATGCTGATAAATATTATCGTTTCTATACTATTAAAAATAAAAATACAAAAATTATTAATGCGCAATTTGAAAAATTAAAAGGGGCGTGATATGCTCCCCGCTCAACAGATCATGCCCATCTACGAACTCGAGCTATTCATCATATAAATACGTGTACAAAGTTTCATTCAATTCGGTTAAGAATTGCGGCCTCTATCGTGCGGACAAGATTTCGTTATATTGCATATACGACTATATTTGAACGGACCATGGTTTTGGTGTCTACTATAGAGGTTTTGAAAAGTTGCATTCAAATTTTTTGAAAGTTGCGTCATGAGGACCTCTGCAATAGGTAGTATTTCTTCGGAATCCACCTAAAACTATCATTACATTATCATTAATTACCAAATGTAATAAATACCCGTGTTTGGGTGGGTAAATACCGGGTATTTACCCATTCATAAATACCCACCGGGTGGGTAAAAAAAATTGCCCATCACTAAGCACACCTAGTTTGGTTACATTGGAATTACTTACACAGTTTCCAATTTTGACTACTTGAGTTCTATCATTTGGATATGACTCAAACAATTTAAATATGAAACCGCGGAAGCCCACTTTAAAAAGTTTGTCTAGTAGGATACTGTTAACCATGTCAAAAACGTTTTTAATGTCAACGAAAAGCCCAGCATACTTCTTTTTCTGATCCAATCCCTCGAGAACAAAGGTTTTAATTATCGAGAGAAAGTAAGAAACATTTCAAATTAACGAGAGAAACCATGGATCACTGTCAAATGCAAACAAAAGTACGCAGAGAACTAACTTATTCGGTTTTACAACAAAAGTAAACGGTATCAAATAAGCAACTCATGTCTACGGTGTTTTGTTTATGCATATAAGTTAGTTCAAATTATATACCTAAACAGGCGTACCCCACTTAACGTCGTCGTTAATGCGTTCCTGGAAAACACGACCTTAAGCGAAACAACGTTGTTCGAGGCAAAGAAAAGAAAAACATGGTTTTAAGGCTGATTTACCTTCGGAAGAAAATATTTCATTATTTTATTTCATTTTTGTTGAATTTTTTTTTTTTTTCAAACGACGTTAAGCAGGTATGTTAATAATTCGTTGCTGACGTTATAGCGATACAACGCTGCGCGGGGCAACGTTAAGTGGAGTATGCCTGTATATTTATAAAGTTATACTGTCAAAACATTTTCAAGCAAGTGCTTACAGTCATGGAGTGGAGTGACATCAAAAATCGGATCTTCATAATTGAAACGTAAATCCATTATGTAAAGAAGTGACACCTTTCACAAAAATGTGTGTATCGTAAAGTCAAACAGTTTAAGAAAAAGAATAATAGAGTTTATATCCGGCCATCAAACGAAACATCAGAGCTCATTCCAAGAGTTGAGCGAAGTCATCATTCGGTGACTGTGATGATTTGTTGGGCATGCGTGGCATTAGTGACCCTAATTTCTGCGAGAATGGGGTGAAAACATCGGCAAAATCTATAAAATGGATGACCTGGAGGGCTTAGCATTTTAACATTCAAGTACTTTCAAACAGCCCTTTGGCCTTCTAAAGAAAAATCTACGGCTCACTAGGCAAAAATGGCTTCAAAACAATGTGTCTGACTTCAATGCAAGGGACGATTGGGTATCCATCGGGTAACCTCATCTACGGATTTCTGTGTGTTCATGAAAGATACATGGTATGATTTTTGTTATGAATGATACGATCGGTTGGTTTGGTGGAGAGTAATAGACTGACTTCATTACTTCGTAAGAGCATATATAATATTATGTACTTATAGAAACTATCTCATGTATGTTAAATGTGTTTTTGTTTTATTAAATTTGTAATAACTTAACATACATGTAGTTATAATTACATATTTCATAAGACGTCATTATATAGATATCAATAATATAGGATTTAAATATGAATTGCAGTTAATTACTTAATGTTGCTTAACAACAAAAGATAAAAATTAATGAATGGTAATACTTCGCATGAAACTTATTTGGGTGTATAGCGGTCAACAGGCTTAACAATAGTACGATACGAGTCCTGACAATAGGGCTGGATGATTTAGTTGAAAAAGATGTTGAACACGTCTGGTCGAGGCTCTTGAACTTGGAGATGCTGCACTTTTCTACCTTACTTCTATTCTCTGCTCTTGGTCTGCAAGCGCACTTTATCACCTGATGACATTTGTGGTGATGGTTTTGCTCCCTTGTCTGCAAACGTTTTACCCCCCTTTTTGACTTTCTAAATTCTGGTGAACGTTATTAATAACCTTTGGTTGTAGATGGTCTCTGTGTGTTGGCAAAATTGTCATTGTTGAACAATTCATTAAACGCTGGTTTGGAGACATCAATTTCCTGTTTCTAGCAGTATATCGATAGTTCAACAGTGCTATGTAATTATCCGAATCGTCCTTGGAACACTTTTGTAACATTTCTTTTACTATTTGAACATAGCGCCCAACTAGACCATTAAATTGGACATAACTTTGACTTGATGTTTGGTGTTTTATATTCCAACTATTAACAAATTTCCGGAATTCTAAGGAAGAAAATTGTGGTCCGTTGTCATTCTCTAAGATTACTGGGATTCTATACGTTGTAAATCATCTGTTTAAGTTTTTAATAACTTGGTCCGAAGACAAGTTTGAGAGAGCAGCAAAGTTAAAGAATCCGGAATAACTGTCGATAATAAGTAGAAATTCCTTACAGTTAAAATTAAATAAATCTACCGGTACAATTTCCCAAGGAAGTGTGTGAATATTATTTAGAAGTACACGCTCACCCAAAAGAGTGACTTCCGTGCTCGGTTTGAATATCTCTAGATCCCGAAGTTTCCCTCGTGAATTTTTCACCACGTAATTCTTCGGGCACGATTAGTTTGGTGCCCTTAAACAACACCATGTTTTATTATACAATTTTTCCCGAAATGTCCAGTACTTTTGGAGTTCAACAGGAACCTTCTGTAGAGAGTGTGGCCATCCCTATTTACGATTTTAATTAGATGCTGACGTTCTGTAGCAGTTGCTGTTTTTGCCAAAGCGTTTCATTTGCCACTTCGTGAAGAGAACATATTTTCGTTCGATTATTGTTGTTTTGTATTAGGGGAAGGGACGCACATCAAACAATGTCATGTGAGGGCTCCTACTATAATTCTAATATACAGTGAGCTTTCGATTTTTGCAACTAATGAAAACCGACCCTGTTCCAAAAGCCGAAAAGTTGCATTAATCGGACAGAAAATTAAAACATTAAAAAAAAAGCTTACGCGATATACTCAGTGATATATAAATAAAATTACATATGTACATTATTATTATTGGTTAGGCTCTGCGACTGACGCAAATGGCACTGCGTCCTGAGAGATCTATTATGCCTCATATATATGTACATTAAAATGATCACGTGCTTATAAGTACATATGTCGATAGAAAGGTCATCAATTACCTTTTCTAACCCCGAAATAAAAATACAGACCCATATATAGGCGTATGTAAAAAAGTTGCAAAACAACAACGAAAATCTATACGCGTCATAATAACGACACTGTGTCTAGACGGTTTATGATGTCAAGAGTTTGCTCTTGGCTGCAACGTTGCATAGTAGGCACACATACCCACATATGTATGTTTGAATTTTTTATTTTTTTTGTCGTACAAGCAAAGTTGCGAAATCGAGAACATTTTTTGGATTTGTTGCAAAAAAAAAAAAAGTTGATCCATTACATGGGTTGCAAATATCAAGGTTTGCAAAAAGCGAGAGTGCCCTATATTTCCTATCTATAGGCAGGAGTCTTTCTGTTCACTTTAAATCCAGGATAGGCCAGATCTTTCTTGACAAAAGACAAGTGGTTTTATGTTATTGTTTTTTTTACACTGTTTCTTTTTAATTTTATTCTTTCTGAAAAGCGCATTTTACTTGTATAACCCACAATTAGGGGAAGCGTGACTAACCCTTTAAGCGTGGGATATAGGACCGCCCAAAGCCATTCTTCTGGCTTCGGTATTGAGGCGCGATTTTATCAACTCTAGAGAGGTAGGCGGTTCCCGCCTATTTTCAGAGAAGTACTGGCCTGTTCTCCCTCCTTTGCCAGCTCGTCCGCTGTGCAGTTGCCCGGAACGTCCCTGTGTCCTACAACCCTGCAAAGAGAAACGTCACATCTGTCAGCGACTTCGTATAGAGACCTGCCGCATTGCTTTACCAACTTGGATCGCATTGTCGGTTATTCCAAGGCTTTTATAGCTTTGAGCTAGGCTTAGGAGAAATAAAAAGTCGAAAAGAATTTAATTGTCGGTGGTTTATTCCATTTGGACACAAAAGTGTTTCTTCATTCACTCCGATTTCGAGAACGACCCGCGTTGATTTTTTTTTTTTTTTAGTGGGATTATGACATTTTTCCTATGCCGTAGTGTCCACTCATAACGAACTCGTGGGGACCGATAAAATTGGTTCGTTATAACCAAAGATTGTTATACATAAGTGGTAAACTAAAAAACAAACTGTTGTTTGAGAGTGTAAGTATAGCCCTGCAAACCAAATGCGTATGCCCAGGGAAGACCCGTGGCGAGTACAGCATTTAATGTATACATATCTATTATTATGTTAAACAGAATATGAATTTTCCAATACTTATAAATGATTTATTATTCTAGGTGGATCGCATTCGGGATCAGCGATAACAACCTCAGCGACAGCTAATACTGCTGGTACAACCCATGCTGATTCAGAGAGTGATGATAGTGAAGTTGGTCGCTTGCAGGCTCTTTTAGAAGCTAGAGGATTACCACCGCATTTATTTGGAGCTTTGGGTCCACGAATGACACACATTCTTCACAGGACAATAGGCAATAGCAGCTCATCAAAAGCTCAGCAACTACTGCAAGGACTTCAGTCTCATGATGAGAGTCAACAATTACAAGCGGCAATAGAAATGTGTCAAATGTTAGTTATGGGTAACGAAGACACTTTATCTGGTTTTCCAATTAAACAGGTTGTTCCTGCTCTGATAACATTGCTGCGTATGGAACATAACTTTGATATAATGAATAATGCATGTCGAGCGCTTGCTTACATGTTAGAGGCATTGCCTCGCTCTTCTGGAACAGTGGTGGAAGCAGTTCCCGTTTTTTTGGAAAAGCTACAAGTTATCCAGTGCATGGATGTTGCAGAACAAAGTCTAACAGCTCTTGAAATTTTATCGCGACGACATAACAAAGCAATACTTCAAGCAAGTGGGGTGTCAGCTTGTTTAACATATTTGGACTTCTTTTCTATAAATGCCCAACGAGCAGCTCTTTCAATTACAGCCAATTGCTGCTTAAATCTGCACGCTGATGAGTTTCATTTTGTGTCACAAAGCATGTCCCTTTTAGCGCGATTATTATCTCAGCAAGATAAAAAGTGTGTGGAGAGTGTATGCACTGCATTTTGTCGCCTGGTTGAAAGCTTTCAGCATGATCCTACCCGTCTGCTGGAAATCGCCAGTAAGGAACTTTTAAAAAACTGTCAACAATTACTCGTAGTAACTCCTTCTGTTCTTAATACGGGCACATTTACCAGTGTGGTACGAATGCTAAGTTTGATGTGTAGCAACTGCCCGGAATTAGCCATAGTTTTGCTCAAAAACGACATCGCGTCAACACTATTTTATTTGCTAACAGGATCGACAGAACCAATACACTCAAATGATGTTGAACTCATTGCACGAAGCCCATCGGAATTATTCGAAATTACGTGTCTAATTGGGGAACTTATGCCAAGGTTACCGACCGATGATATATTTGCAGTAGACGCACTAGTGGATCGCCCAACACTAAACACGCAAGATCAAGTGCAGTGGCAATGGCGCGATGACCGTGGTACTTGGCATTCCTATTCGCCAATAGATTCGCGAATGATTGATGCCGCTCACTCGAACTCCGATGATGAGATCAGTTTAAGTACACTTGGGCGGACATATACTGTTGATTTTCATTCAATGCAACAAATTAATGAAGATACTGGTACCACGCGTCCTGTTCAAAGGAAAATTAATCCCAATTTCGTCCCAACTTTAGTCTCGCCTCTATCACTCCTTGGACAAGATTTGTCATCAGGTGCGCAATCATCAAACACAATAATATTTAATCAACCCTCAAATAGCAGTGACACAATTTCTGGTGTGACACCCATGCAAAAGAGTAGAGCTTTGATCGATGCTCGCATTGCTTGTTTAAAAGAAGAACGTGGTTTGGCATCTGAATTCATAAAGAATCTCTTCAATGTGCTTTATGAAGTTTACAGCTCATCGGCTGGACCGAATGTACGATATAAATGTCTACGTGCACTACTCAGAATGGTTTACTATGCCAGTCCAGATCTCCTTAAAGATATACTTAAAAATCAGATAGTGTCCAGTCATATTGCTGGAATGATGGCGTCAAATGATTTACGTATAGTAGTTGGTGCTCTGCAAATGGCAGAAATTCTTATGCAAAAACTTCCTGATGTATTTGGTACACATTTCAGACGAGAAGGAGTTCTTCATCAGATCAACCAACTGGCAAATCCCAATTATTCAATATGTACTAATCCATCACAAAGACCTATGGTTTTACCTGGCACCAGCGGATCACTTAGTGCAACAACTTCGACATCCAGACATCAAGTTGATACTTTTTTTAATGATAGTAACAATTCTTCACCAAGCACATCGAAGTCACATGGATCTCATCATAAAAGTTTTTCACATGGTATAAGAGGTCTTAACCCCTCTTCTCCAACAAAAATGGGTGTATCATTACCATCCTCGTCTATTTCAACATCGTTGCAGCAAATACAACCATCAAGCAGTCTATCGCCTTCTCTGGCAATAAGCTTAAATACTAGAGGCGCAGAACTACCAGCAACTAGTGTTGGCTCAGAACGTCATTTCAATCATCAATATAGCAATTTTCAGCACATGAGTCATGAAGAAAATGCAGTGACAGTCTCATTGCCAAGTAATGAAAACTTGTTCATGTACTCCGCACCTACATCGGATACAAGTCTTTATAATAATCAACAGTCACAACAGCCATCTCCACCACATTTTCAGCATCACGCGGAATTGCTCCCTTCATCGGTTTCTTCAACTCCGTTTAATTCCGCTGTTGATGCTCATTCCAATTCAATACCCGTTTCATCATCAGCTAGCGGCAGTTCTACAGCTATGGCATTGCAAAGTAAAATGTCAGATATTCTTAAACGTAAAGTCCCACCAAAGAGAAAGTCCCAATCGAGTAATAAATCCAAATCAAAACAGGATGAGTCCATGGTCCAGGAACTTATAAATCGAGCTACAGGTGAGTTTAAATGTCAGCTCTATATCTTAATTCAGTAAGATCTCCTTTTTATTAACACAGTTTCCGCTTATTGTGTTATGATGGTTGCTGCTATGCTATGCTTTAGTTTTTCCCAACATTTTGTCGCAATCATATATGTACATAGGTAAAATATCAAACCATGGGGATTCTCGATTAAGCTGTAATTTAAATTGCCAATTTTCAAATTTAGACTGCTCAAATGAAGCAATTTCAAATCTAACACATTGACTGCCAAACCAATTTTGGAAAAAAAGCATGAAAAAAAAAACAAATTGTTAGGTGTTTTTGATTTGGTTTGGTAATCAAATAATACATATTTTTATTGTATGGAACGTCATTCAAATATTGAATGTCATGGCCGTATAGAGGGATGCAGGAATAACATGGCCCATTAGGAAATATGAGTGTCATTCATATACGAACGACGTGGCACTCAATGTGTTAAACGGCTAAGAAAATCCAGCAATATGATATAGGATAGATATGGATAGGACGACATTAAACGAGGCTAAGTTCATAATTTTATACAATGTTGAGAAATATACTTTCGCACTACAACGAAAATGAAATGATAGTTTAACGCCATACTTAGATCAATACGATCAAACTATACCTTGCTCGTATAGCAATTCAACCAAAAGTATTTCTTAATTGAAGAGAATTTCTTGTGTTATTGTTTTGTATACAAACCTTGATTTATTTTTTTCTTTTTTTAAATAAGAACACATTGTTCTTCTACCACAACTACGTATTTCTACAACCCTTGCCACAAAGAAATGGTAAAGAGACACAAGAGGCTCTGCAATGCAAAAATTGTGTAAATGTTTAAGAATATTCGTAATTAAATTTTTTTTTTTATTCTTTTAAAATTTGCTGTCTGCTTCAAATGTTTTTTAAAAAAAAAACAATTGTTATCGGAAACGCCCCACATGATTTTCAATAAATCGATGATTTGGAATGAATTTGGCCGATTTGAGGTGCAATTTAGCGATTTTCGCATACGTTTTTTTTTTTTAGAAAATGAGGCAATATGGGTGAATCGGTTAATTTGTTTAGAAAATATGCTGTAAAGTTGGATATCAAGTTATAGCTTATCTCTGGCCGAATAGACGTGTTTTTGAGTCCGTCAAAATTGTCTAAACTACAGATACCACAAATAGTGATTTTGCCGAATACCGAATATTCGGCAAGGCTCTCGGCCGAAGCGCCGAATATTCGGTGACACAGTACATTTCGCGGGTGACATGTTCCGACCTGCATCATTGAAGTGCATACGGTAACTATGCCATGGGTGTATTTGTTTCATTTGCAAGTAGGTCGTGTCACAACACGCATTATAGCGTAGCAGTGTATATAGTGAGCGGCTATTTTCGGAAGCAGGTATAATTTATTAGGAAAAGCGCAATCGTTTGCTATCAACAAATGCTGAAAAAATTGTTTTCATTCATCATAACTTACCACTGAAGGATTTTAAGTATTAAATAGGTATGCTGTTTTTTTTTTTTGGTTAAAATAAAAAATTTTGTGAGTAATATAATATTTATTATGCGTTTTTTTTTCATGCCGAATACCGCATAGTAGCCGAATATTCGTGACATCTTTAGTCTAAAGTGCGTGTCTCTGCTTAACTATTTCCTCAAGCGTGATAAACCAACATTTGCTTTATCAAATTACCTTATACAAACCGAAACAAATTTTTGCTCTCGCCATCACGCAGCTATAATCACTAAATATCATGTACACAGGCACACGATCTAAAGTTTCTAATAGAGTTGGGCTAAGTCGTGAATTTTTGTTCACAGGTATAACTGTGAATGTGATTTTTCATTCACTGTGATTTTTACCTGAGAATATAACCTGCGAACTGTTAATATTGTACAATGTGTGAATGAGCAAATTAACGTTGCCGCAGCAACCACTTCATGTGTATGATGAGCGATCGGCGAAGGGATAATAGATAAGTAATAGCAGTAGCATACGCAATCCTTTATCTTTTTGGCTTCTGATTTGTGTATATTTTTTGTGCTACAGTTTCATTCATTAATTTCAAGGTTGTATGCGATTGAGTATCTCACGATTTTTTGGAAACAATTTTTTACGCATTGATCATATCGATATTTTTGTACTTTATTTTATAGATATGACATTTGTATTTTGCATTATTTTTGGTTGAAGAAAACCTAAAGCCAGATTCCGATAATTTTTTTTTAATAACTAAACGACTCAAGGTCCTTAAGAAAATTTGTTTTCTAGGTGGCAACAACAATAATCCCTCTTTGGCAGAATTTAATGCAATCATAGCCAAAATCATTGCAGCAAACATAGTCCAATGCACTCCACTAGCCAACTGCGTTCATTTATTAGACTCCTTGTAGCATCAAACTGAGGAGTTGGAAGTCAATATTAAGTGATAAAGTCTTTGTTTGATACCTAAAATACTAAATTCAAATCAGCAGATTCTTATGTCTTACGGTTAAGTTATGCAGTACCCCTGCAGCATCAGGATTTAAAGATCGAAAATTGAAATTAAACAATTAAATAATTAAATCCAACAAGTACTACCTCACCGCACACAAAAAACAAATAAAAAACAAGAGCAAAACGAGTTACTTTCTGTTCATCTTTTTCCCTCCCCTTTATTATTTTGCGATAAATAGTCAATAAGAAAATAACAAAAACAACAAATACGTGAAAGCTCTGAGAGCGAATGAACTTTTGAGAGCAAAAATATTCTGAAAAGCTCGGGGATCGTGTTATAGAACCCCCAATACAAACATTTTCGCAGTTTTTTGTTTGGCGTGAACATTCTTGGTATTATATGATCTTCACTCAAGTTTTCCGCTTTTTTAACTGCAGGTATTTTTGGGTTTCCTTTATTATTCGCGCAATAAGCCTTTTAGTTTGTTTTGCTTTTTTTAAAGAAACCTTTTTTTTGTGCATATGAACGGCATGTTGAACTGTATATGTACATTATATATGTATGTGTACACGTGAAAACTCAATTTATAATTTAATTTTTCCTTTTACAGGGATGGGAAACAATAGCAACGTTGGACGAAATACTCCCAGCTCAAATGGGACCAATACCCGATCTCGTTTTGGTGGTAGTGCAGTTAATAGTAGTAGCACAAAAACATCTTTCTTGGCTTCTCTTAATCCAGCACGTTGGGGTCGCCAAGGATCTCACCACGGTTCTTTCACCAAAAACGTATCGAGTGCAAATTGCGTCGCAAGCAATATAACCAAGAGTATGTCAAATGCTAGTTTAGTTGCTGCAGGTAATCGCGAGAAAGCTCGTCAGTGGGTGCGAAATCAGGCAATTTTGTTTGTTAAGCGCTACACCGAACAAGAAATTTCCAAGTCAATATCATCTGGCTCTTCAATATTGTATAGATTATCAACAGTTATTTCGAAGTTAGAGAGCAGTTACATTCAATGCCTTGAAGCACTTCGAGAACTAAAGCAAATCCTCATGGAAAGTGATATTTCTCCATTTGAAGTCAACCACTCAGGTCTTATTAAGTCTATGTTGAACTTCATGACTGCCGAAGACGGTATAGTTTGTCGTGATGACCGATTACGTGCTTTCCTACACGTTTTTGCTGGACTCCCACTAAAGAATGTTTTTAACATGGAAGTTTTGCCCCACATGGAATCCTCTCCGTTCAGTGCATTTGTAGCTAAACTAAATGGCTGTGTAACACAGTTAGAACAGTTTCCAGTAAAAGTGCATGATTTTCCAACCGGAACTGGTGGTCGTTCTAATACAAGTGCCCTTAAATTTTTTAATACTCACCAGCTTAAGGTAATTATAATTTTACCTATCGAAAAGTATTTTCAATATTCTTTTCTACTTAGTGTAACTTGCAACGTCATCCGGAGTGTAACAATTTACGACAATGGAAGGGAGGCACCGTTAAAATCGATCCGCTAGCAATGGTACAAGCAATTGAACGCTATTTGGTAGTAAGGGGCTATGGAGGTATAAGAGGAGACTCGGATGATGATTCGGAAGAGGATATGGATGATAATGTAGCGGCGGTAGTCATGTCGCAAAGCAGTTTTAAACACAAATTGCAGTTTTTGATTGGCGATAACATTTTGCCTTATGCTATGACAGTATACCAAGCTGTAAAACAGTACTCTCCACTTATAAATGATCAGTCTGAAACGGACACAGATACCGAGATACCGTTAGGTAAGTCCTTAAAATGTAGTGCCCTAATGATTCTCTTATATTCTAAGTCTATACAATTAATTCACACAAAGATACAGATACAAGTGAATTTCATCATACGCAAACTTGCGAATATCCAACCAAGTTTAGAAATAGCTCATGCTCCAAGATAAAAGCAATTTGACTGCTGAAATTCAATAAGCCTTTGATCTACTCTCTTATATATTGTTGTGTTTGAATCAGCCAACCGAGTCGAAATGAAAAAAATATATAGTTTTCAACTGTAACTATTGTCATTTGGAATGAATATTTCAGTTGTGTCTTTTGAGTTTTAAGATACATATTTATGTACATATGTACATCCAAAAGTAAGGAATCATGAGATCGTAAATTTTGGTACTCATCTACTGAGCCTCGCTGATCCCGAATCTTCGAGTAAGAGCTCTAGGTTTTCGACCGCTATTAATTTAATGGATCAAATCGTACTTTGTTGACTGTCAGTATAAAGTCCAATTTAGATCTGTATTTTCCGACCCGATTACAGCCACATCGGAGGACCCTCAAAAAAGCAATCTTATACTGTTAGTCTTTATCCTTTCAATTAATGATACTGAGATTGTCATCTGATCAATCAGTCTACGCGTACGACATGAAAATCTTCAGACGAATATCATCCCCTGTTGACTCCCACTCTCTGCAGGAAGACTTGAACAAGTTCTCCTCCTGGTGTCAGAAAAATTTCTTAGGAGCTTCATGTCACGAATTTCACTTTATTACCTACTCACGCAAGAGCCTCCCACCATCTCCTACCTACAGAGTACTTTCAATCGGTTCAGCACGTGATTTAGGAGTTCTCAGCGATAGTGGACTTAATTTTTGTTCACACATTGTTAGAGCCAAATTTGCACTTGGCTTTGTCAAACGGTCGTTAAACGAATTTCAGATCCATACGTTACAAAGTTTCTCTATACTACATTCGTAAGGCCTCTCGAGTATACTAGCCAAGTATAGTCACCCCATTGGCCATTCTATGAAAATCGAAGCAGTCAGGCGCATGTTCCTTCGCTTTGTTTTACACGGTTTGACTTTGTTCAATATGATGGTTTGGATATTCATTCTTAATTCGTAGTGTTGATTGGGGCGGCAGGTGTTATATCAGTATATACTAGGACCCGTATAGTGCAAACAAATAACTGAGCATAAGTAAAATTGGATTTGAATTCTTTTCTATAAATACCTACGTAAATCACTGCAGTCATTTTCCAATTTGTTCTTTGCAACTCTACTGTCTTCCGTATTAAACAATACATACGAACTCAAAATAAAAAAAAAAATAATAGTAGTAATAATATCTTAAAATTGCCCTTTTTTAAACACTACCTACAAATAAAAAAAACGAAAAGAAAACAAATCACATTGCAGTTCCTCGTAATGACGTCACACCAAAATAAAACGGTTTCTCTTCAACATACCTTGTGTCTGTATACCGCAAACGTACTTATTTTTAACAGATTTCGCGCAATAAGTCTGTAAAGCTCAAGGCTTATATTATATGTACAGTTTTCATGTACTTTAACAAATTTAAGAGATTGCCATAATTCCCAATTACAATTTCTTCATAAGATTTTTGGGCGTTATATCTCTTCCCTACACTACTTTAACTGAATTTTTTTAAAATTTAATTATTACATTTTTATTCTAGGCAATGCCAGCATATGGGTTCAACAGCACACTATATACTATCGTCCACTAGAAGAGGAACCTTCTGCTATTATAGGGTGTAGCAATAGCAGTGTCTCAACAAATAAAGTTGGCAATTCTTCGACGACAAATACTGGTACATCATCGAAAAAAAGTGCCAATAAGTGTTCGTCTAAATTGTTACGTAAGAAAACCGAATTCTGGCATGAAGGTATTGTTTCAAAAGTAGCTTCTCCATTAAGACCTTTTCTTACAAAGACATTGCCCACCGACGTTGTTAATGTACAGGACGCATCATTAGATGCACTTTGTATGTTGCGTATAATCAATGCACTGAATCGTTACTGGGAAAGTCTCTATGATTGTGTTTTCCGACAAAACATCATTAGTCAAAATGAATTTATTCATTCAAAAATAACCGCTAAGGCTAATCGTCAATTACAAGATCCACTTGTAATAATGACAGGCAATTTACCACAATGGTTACAGCAAATTTCAATGGCATGTCCCTTTCTTTTTCCATTTGAAACCAGACATCTTTTGTTTTATGCTGTTTCATTTGACCGCGATCGAGCCCTACAGCGTCTTTTGGATACGACACCAGATTTAAATTCATCTGACACATCAGAGCGCGTAGCACCTCGATTAGACCGACGTAAACGTGCAATTTCCCGTGATGAAATTTTAAAGCAAGCTGAACACCTTATTCAAGATTTTGGCCATTCAAAGTCTTTGCTAGAAATTCAATATGAAAATGAAGTTGGCACTGGATTGGGACCCACGCTAGAATTTTATGCACTGGTGTCGGCTGAGTTACAACGGTGTGAATTAGGACTGTGGAACGGCAGTGATAGTTATAAGCAAACTTCAGCCTTAATCGTCGACATTGTTAAATCCACTTCAACGCAAATTGAAGACAAGCAAAAAAAACCGCAAGATCTTCAAGAGGATAGTGATAATATTTTAAACTCAAGTGGTGAGGGCGGGGCACATGGTATTGTTGCTGAAAATAATTCTATTAACAATCAGATAAATTTGGATCCAAATGAGCCAATAGCTCTTAATATGGTAATCGAGCAACAGCAGAACTCAAATAATAGTATTCACGTACAAACCGAGCATGAGAGAACCCGAAGTATGTTGACTAATTCAAGAACACCCTTGGATGTTAATGTAGCGCACAGTTATGTAAATGCAGTGCATGGTTTGTTTCCATTGCCATTGGGAAAAACAACTAAATTATCACAAGTGTCAAAGACAAAATCCAAATTTAAATTTGTTGGCAAATTTATGGCCAAAGCAGTTATGGATAGCAGAATGGTATGTTAATATTTTAAATATTTTTACTATCTAAAATTGCGTTATTTTTTAAGCTTGATCTGCCATTTTCAACACCATTCTATCGTTGGCTCTTGAGCGAAGAACATTTTATCGGTTTGGCTGACTTAGCACATGTTGCACCAGAGGTACACAGCACTTTGGTACGCTTACAAGACATTGTACAACAACGCGATATTGTTCAAATGGACTCTAATTTAGATGACATGGAAAAAACTGAAAAGGTAAACTGAAAACTTATATGAATTGGATAAGAAAACTTATCATTATTAAATTATTTAATTTAGATTGAACAATTGGATTTGGATGGATGTCTTATTGCTGATTTAGGACTTGATTTTGTTTTGCCAGGCCATGCTAATATAGAATTACGTCGTGGTGGTAGAGATATACCTGTTACGATTCACAACTTGCATCAATATATTTCATTGGTAACACATTGGTTCCTTATTGAGGGAGTACAAAAACAGTTCGAGGCTCTACGAGAAGGTAAATTGAGGTTTAACCGTAGAGTTTAAAAGAAAAACACAAATTTAATATTCGAAAAGACATAATTTTGCGTTCAACACAAAAATAAAAAAATCACAAAGAGTGGGCTCTCGATTTTTGCAACTAATGAAAATACGACCTTGTTCCAAAAACCGAAAAGTTGCATTCGATTTTTGCAATCAATCAAACAGAAAGTTAAAACACCTCAAAAAGGCTTACGAGGTATACTCTGTGATGTATAAATAAAATTATATATGTACATTACAATGATCTCGTGCTTATAAATACATTTGTCAACAAATGGTCATCAATTTTCTTTTTCAACCCCGAAATGAAAATATAGGGCCATATATAGCCGCGTTTAAAATACCAGTGCAAAACCAAATACACATAAGGTAATTTTTTTTTTTTGCTTGGAGAGTATTGAAGCAGCCAAGAACGGCTTTTGAGTTGAAGTAATGAGGACTCAGTGCTTTGAGCGCTGTTTGACTATCGGTGAATATATTGATGGCTACTCCCTTTATGTCGGAGTTTAGAGTAATAGTGGCGCAGGTATTGATGGCATGTTATTCAGCCTGAAAGACGCTAGCACGCTACATGGTTTTTTGGTCGCGGCTACTTTCTATCTTGTCCTGAATAATTTTTTTGTTCCTCAGTGTCCGATTATATAAATTCCTACTGATCCGATACTCGTTCCAATCTATCTCCCTCCTTGTAAATTTAGCCTTATTATATTTAATTATTTTATCTCTTTTTAAGTAATTTATTTCGCTATTGAACCATCCGCAAACCCCTTCAGTAATTTTCGTCTCTTTGATAAATAATTTTTTTATTCTTAGTAGTTCCTCTTCGAACCGTTGAGTGAGTAAATTTAAATTTACATTTGCAGTATCCAAATAACTTATGAAACTATTATTCAAATATTGGGAGAAAATATCTTTCCGAAATCTAAGAGCCCTAATGTATTTACATATAATTTGTGCCTAGATGTTCTTTTTTCTTCGCTTTCAATCTTTATTTCAATACCTTCGTAGTTTGATATTTTTAATTCAAACTTTAAACTCCTGCACTAATCTTGCTATAATTAGTTATCACATAATCAATGAGCGTCTCCCCAGTGTCAGTTATTCTCGTCCGCTCATCAATAACCAAATTGCACAGACTGTCCTTAATAATGCTTTGAATTTTTTTTTTTTATATGTATCTCGCTGTAACCAATTTATGTGTTATATATGGTGGCCATGGTGTTGTGGTTGCATCATCGCTTGTCACGCTGAAGGTTCCAGGTTCGAATCCCGATGCCAAAAAGAAATTCCATCAACTGCGAAAAAAAGCTGACGTCAACTCTACTACATAGGCATAACACTGGCAGTAGGGTGGTCATATGGCTTGAAAGTGTTGATCGTACTAATTCCATCGGGATGTTCGAAAGAAAAACTATGAATTATAAGCAATGGCAACAGTACCAATAATTCACCCCTGTCATACTGGACATAACCCTCGAAGCAAAAAAAGACTGGAATCTAATACCATCTGAGTTTCAAAATCACTACACCAACACTAGCATCATAAGGGTATTCATAACCCCTTTAGCGTTAGTGAATTCTAAACAAAAAATAAAAATGTGAAAGTCCCCTAATACCATCAGGCTCTCATTCCTGCCGACCCATCATTCCATCAAATCTCTTAATTTGTCACAAAACATTACTTTGGACGAACTCGGTGATCTGTATAATAAAAGCCTTCATTCCCAAATGCAGTCGACCCATTGGCCTCCTCCATGCTTAACCTTTGGTTTTGTATTTCGACTTTTGATTTAATTTGCCTTCCGCCACACCATTACTCTTCTATCCGATCTGAAGAGATTATACTTGCTTTTGTCTACAAATATCACGTCGTCCCACCAACTTGTGTGCTTATTTTGATGTCCTTTATCAAATTTTAGACGAATTTGTCTATTACGCAAATTCACAAATGGCTTTTTTTCTCGCTACACGACCATTATATCCACTGGCTTTAATGGTGCGATGTATAATTGATGCTGATACTTGCTTTCCACATTCGGACAAGCCTGCCTTAACAATTTTTGGTGCACTCAAGCGAGGATTAACTTTTATCTTCCAAACAATCAAGTGTTCTTCATTGGGTGTTACCTTTTTTGGTTGCAGCTTGATCTTTATCTAGCTGCCTCCAGATTCGCACGCTAAGTTGGTTGAGGTCCTCTTCAACTTGCGTGCGCCACCTTAGTCGTGGTCTTCCTCTGCCGTGCTGTCCCTCGGGGACAGATTCGGACATTTTTCAGACCGAAGCATTGGTGTTCATCCACTCTACATGACCCAGCCACCTCAGTCGTTGGACTTTCACTCTTCTGGCTAAGTCGATGTCGCTGTACAGCCTGTACAGCTCGTCTTTGTATCTCCTCCTCCACTCACCGTCTATACAGACGGGACCGAAAACGGAAATAAAGCAATATATACCGTATCGATTGCTTTTTTGTTCGGACTTGACTAAACTGCATAAAAAGATGAAAATTCCTGATTGAGGTGAAGATGTTCCACGATTTTTGATTTCCGATTTCATAACCTGCTTGCATGAAATGTCCATAAGAGATGAAGCTATGGACAGTCTCGACGCTAAAAATATACGTTTTGATAGCTGATAGCATTTAACTTTAAACAGTCAAAATCGGTTATCCACGAATTGTACCATCCCTTTGAATCGTACTCGTAAACTTATTCGCTTCGGTATACTCATACCCAAAATGAATCGCGAGTAGCAACTCAATTTCTAAGTACACACGAATAATGTGTGCTGTATGCACAAGTGCGAACCATAAAAATAATTTGTATTTCCGAAACAATGCCTTTTTTGTAGGTTTGTATAGGAATAAAGGCATCATGTTTGGGTCAGTATGTGTGCATATCGTCTTAGGTATCTACATACATATGAAGACGAACATAAATTCGCTTTCTTTCTTTTTTTTTTAGGGTTCCGTATACCAAAAAAAGGAAAAGGGGGGACCCTCATAGCATCGCTCGTTTATCCGTCTGTCACATCTGTGTATTTCCGAAACTATAAAAGCTAGAAAAGTGATATTTGGCATGATAGAGTCCGACATTTCACAGACACACTTTTTTTAAAGATTATGTCATCACGAGATCAATTTTTGTTTTGTTCTGCGCATGACTTCCTACAACAGCGCAATTGACAGCTCTAGACCCCGGTAGCGTAACGCCCATCGCAGTAGCTAAGCCGTACGACTGTGACAAAACAATAATACGTATCGGAATTTTGTGGTCGGAATCTGAATGGAACGACCGTTTCCTTAAATTGAAAGCTGGCAACTCCAAAGTCCTCACCAACAAACGTAGTTCCCAGGAAACGACGTGCACTGCCTACCTCCTAAAAGGCGCTCCTAATTCGGCCAATGAGTCCTACAAATTCTTCACAAATAAATTTCTTATCACCGGTGTTAGCTGATCCACTACTACTCGCCTAAGGCCCAACAAACCTCGATAGTTTAAGTGATGATTCCCTCTAAATACGCTTGGTTCTTCACTTCTACGAAGAACATACTGGCAATTGGGTCATCTTCAGCAGACCCCAAGACAATAGCAAATTTGTTAGCTAAGTTCTTCAACCAATCGTTCTCAGACCACGTCCTCGAACTGGATCACGACTTTTTCTCTTATATGAACAGCTGTGCCCAAACTTCCTTAGTCTCAATGGATGTAACCTTACCACTTGTAGTGGACAAGATAAACAAGCTTAAGGACGATTACTCTCCCGGTCCTGATGGTTTACCCGCAATAGTTCTAAAAAATGTGCTAACTATCTCGCTCAACCCCTCACTGCTTTGTTCCAACTATCCATCTCGCAGGGCGTTTTCCTCCAAATGTGGAAAGACTCTTTCATCATCCCTATCTACAAAAACGGCCGCAAGAATGAAGTATTCAACTATCGTCCCATAGCTAAACTTTCTTGCACATTTAAGCTCTTCGAAAGCATTGTCTATGATACAATATTTTTTCACTGCAAATCTATCTTTTCTCCCAACCAACACGGCTTTCTTATGGGTAGATCAACAACCACTAACCTCACAGAATTCGTGTCTCGAACCCTATGTGCACTGGAGAATGGCAAAGAAGTTGATGTTGTTACCACCGACTTCAGTAAAGCGTTCGACAAAATTTCGCACAGCATAATTCTCCTAAAACTCACGGCTCTTGGTTTTCCTCCGTGGTTCATTATGTGGATCAAATCCTACATGATAAATTGCCTGTACAAAGTGCTTTTTCGATCTTCCATGTCCGATCCTCTAAAAGCCAACTCTGGAGTCCCGCAAAGCAGCCATCTAGGACCATTGATATTAATCCTGTCAATCAATGATGTTTACTGTATCATCAAAGATTCTTTCATATTGATCTACGCTGACGATATGAAAATCTCCAAGCACATATCATGCCTCGCTGACTCTCGCCTACTCCAAGATGACTTAAATAGGTTCTCAGTGTGGTGCCATACAAATTTCTTGCAGCTCAACGTGACTTTCATCTTGTTTCCCACCGCACCAACTATGGTTTTCACGATCCAATGTCCAGAATACTACGTAAGGCTAACGGCATGCATTACAATTTTAATTTTCACTTTAGTAGATCCTCTCTGAGAAACGCCCTTCACAATCCCTCTTCCCCCTCTTAACCATCTTTCGACCCGCTCACTCCCTCTATCTTCTCTCCATAGTTTAAGTGTTTTACTGTTACTTTATAAGACCAAATAAAGAGAGAAAAAGAAAATCAGTTAGCTTCTTCCTCCCCACTATCTTATCATTATTATATTACTTTTAGTTTTTAGAATTAAGTGCTATGTAGCTAGTATCAGAGATCATATACATAATACCAAGATAGTGCACGCCATACAAAAAGCTTTTGCGAAAATGTTTGTATGGGGGGTTCTATAACACGACTCCAGAGCTTTTCAGAATATTTTTGCTCTCAAAAGTTCATTCGCTCTCAGAGCTTTCACGTATTTGTTGTTTTTACTTTTTTTTCTTATTGAATATTTTTCGCAAAATAATAGAGGGGAGGGAAAAAGAAGAACGAAAACTGGTTTTACTCTTTTTTTTTGTTTTGTTTTTTTGTGTGCGGTGAGGTAGGTAGATAAATCCATGTGTAAAAACATATAATTATTGTTGGTGGTGTTGCAGTATTTTTTGTTTTTATTCTTCAGCTTCACTTTGTATATTTGTTTGTATCAGATCTTGCAATCGATTTTTCCATAACCAATTACGATGATACTTGGTATGCGTATTTAGTCCCCATGGCAATGCAATATTATGATAATTTCAATCTTCGATCTTTAAATCCTGATGCTGCAGGGTTACTGCTTACCTAAACCGTGAGACCTAAGAATCTGCTGATTTTAATTTAGTATTTTAGGTATCAAACAAATACTTTATCACTTAATATTGACTTCCAACTCCTCAGTCCTGATACTGCAAGGAATCTAATTAATGACCGCAGTTGGCTTGTGGAGTACATTGGACTATGCTTGCTGCATGATTTTGGTTATAAATGCATTAAATTCTGCCAAAGAGGGATTATTGTTGTTGCCTCGTTTTTGTTGAATACTAGAATGCAAATTTTCTAAAGGACCTTCATTGAGCCGTTTAGTCATTGAAAACAAAAATTATCGGAATCTGGCTTAAGGTTTTCTTCAACCAAAAATAATGCAAAATACAAACGTCATATAAAATAAATTACAAAAATATCGATATGATCAATGCGTAAAAAATTGTTGCCAAAAAATCGTAAGAACTCAATCCCATAGAAACTTGAAAATCATGAATGAAATTGTACCACAAAAAATATACACAAATCAGAAGCCAGAAAAATAAAGGAATATTTCGTCTGCTACTGCTGTTACTTATCCATCCCCTCGCCGATCGCTCGTCATACATATGTCGTGGTTGCTGCGGCAATGTTTTCCTATATGCTTCGTTTCGGTTGGCGACGAAAAGGCGATAAACACACTGAAAAAAAGGGAAAGAGCTTTTCTCTCTCTGAATATAATCACCTCCGGTTCCCGACCGCCCGTGCCTGTGAGAGCTTTATGCTTTTCGTCAATTTAAAGGGCCAGTTGCGCTATGTTGGTATTATATGATCTTTTGAGTATTAAGCTAATTATAAATAAATAAATGACGTCACAAGTGCGGAGCGAGATGAGGATTGTACAGAAAATGTTAGGTTTTATTAAAGTTTTTTTTTTATAATTCGCGCGCGCTAAAGGGGATATGGCTACCCTTAAACTAAACTAGAGCACGAGCATTAGGGAAATTAGAGGAGAGAGAAAGGAGGTACCGGTGCACGTTGGTTTTAAATGCTTGAGGGTTGTAGTGATGAGGAAACACAGAGCTGTGTAGATTATTCCACATTCGTGTGGTACGGCTAAAGAAAGAATTTCTATATTTGACAGTACGTCCGAAAGTAGGCTTAAGGGTAAACTGATGTGCATTCGAAGCTTGACGTGTATTGCGGGTGAAATTTTGCAGGGGCGGAATGCAGCTGGCTATTTCGCTAGAGCACTTTTTGTGCTCTGCTTCCTCTGTGTTTTCCTTTCTGATAAGTATTTTTTGCTGAAGTACTCACAATAATATTTATTGCGCAGCCAGAATACTTTTGCAGTTTATAAAAATAAATTAAATTAATCAAAACACATAATTTTAAATTGTAATTTTTTTATATTTTCTTTTTATGTTGAGTTCTCACATCACCACTATTATAATTTAATTCTCCGCGTTTTTTACGTCATACAAAATGGGGGACATGCGCATGTCATATTCTCTATTATTTGATTCATGCTCTAGGACCGCTTTTGGGGGTTAAAACAGGGTCTCTAAAAAAAACGTTTTTTTTTTTTAAGTAGGCAAGTGGGATATCATTTGAAATGTGTTAATGCAAAAATATTTTTTTTTAATAATGCTTTAAAAAGTGATAAGAAGGCTTGTAAATAATGCATATTTTAGTTATTTAGCTTTAATAAACATATGACGATTATTTGATAATTAACTTGTTACTTTGTGTTCTTTTATTGCAGGATTCGACATGGTTTTTCCCTGCCATCGTTTACAAATGTTCTACCCTGAAGAATTGGAAAATGTCTTTTGTGGCTCTGGTGCATCAAATTATCAGCATTGGAATATAAAAATGTTGCAAGAATGTTGCCGAACAGATCACGGCTTCACTCAGGACTCTCAAGCTATTAATTTTTTGTTTGAAATTTTATCATCATATAACTGTGATGAACAGCGTCTCTTTTTGCAGTTTGTCACCGGTAGTCCACGGCTACCAACGGGAGGTTTTAAGTCCTTAACCCCACCACTTACAATTGTACGCAAGACTCTTGATGCTAATCAAAATCCTAATGATTATCTTCCGTCTGTGATGACTTGTGTTAATTACCTTAAATTACCTGAATATTCGAGTCGCGAGGTAATGAGAAATAAATTAACGGTTGCTGCTAACGAAGGAAGCATGTCCTTCCATTTGTCTTAAATTTGACAAATGCCAATTCAGCTTATCATTAAAAATCAGCGATAGAAACAAATGTAGAAAACGAAGGAACGGTGTGCTTGCGGAAGATATACATAGATACACATATATAAAAATATATAAGTTATTTTTATCGATATATATGTGATTAAATTTAAATTCAATTTGTAAACTGCTTCTTTATAAACATTTCAATCTTGTTCATTAGTCGAAATGTTTTTCAAATGTTTTTGGGATTTTGTATGCTTAAAATTCTTCTATTGGAAAATCTAAAGCCGTGGCAAAAAAAATTACCCGTTATTGTCATATCTGTTCATATATTCAGTTAAATATATTTCAATTAAATCAGGTTTTCTAAAACACTGATATCGACCTTTATATTTTATTGTCTTTTTGTTAGATAAGAGTCATAAAATTATGATGTGAAATTTTAACTTTTTATTTAATTGAAGTTAACTTAAAATGATCACATATGAATATTTTTGTTTTTTAAGTAAGACTAATTTTTAATATCCACTTGAAAGAATTAATAATGATATACAATAATATGACACAATATGAAATCATTAATATAAATTTAAAATACCACGGAGTTTTCTTTTCTATTATCTCCCACCTCTAGAATGGAACAACGTACGATCATATGGCTTTAACTTCGCACCTCTGGAGGGGAAGTATTGCAATCGGCCCGAAAAAAGGTTCACACCCATGATACAACTAAATACGTATCCCCATCACGTAGTTCATTGTTACTGCGCAACTATGTCATAAAGGCGTATTTCTATGGCCGGTGATTTGTTTATTTCTGTTATTTTTTCGAAATAAAGTTAATTGCGGGACATTTGTTTAGTGTGACTACGGCCACATTCAAAAATGCAGTACTGCGGCAGTAGTAAAGCAACGAGTTCAAAAAAGCAACATTTTCTATCAACTGCTTAAGTCAAATACCACGTTTCCACCAAAGCTAAATCCGGGATTTAACTATGGCCCCTATTGCGGTTGACTTTTGTCAACAACCAATCGTCAATTGTGAATTTTCGTATTATGATTGTCAATTATGATTGGGCGCATTCCGATTTCCAGAATATTTGAAATTTCAGATGAAGGGAGAGTTCTAATTGGACGACAGCCTGAAATTTGACTGATGAGCAAGACAAATTTGTTTGAGGTAGTGGACTGGATTGTTACACCCCTATCATTCAATCCGCCGGGGGGAACGATTCACCGAAATTTCAACTTCGGTATCATTCAATCCGTTCGAAGGGAATCGTCCACTTATCGGTAATGTGAATGACTTCGCGTGATCATTCAAAACGAACGGATCGAATCTCTCCATACAAAGTTGGACATTTCTCATCCGCAGGAAATTCATTGCGGATTGGTGTTGTGCTGCATTTTGGGTGGACAATTTATCTGAAAATGTATGTTATTTCTAGGACAAATTATTTAGGTGTATTAAATTAAATATTTGTTTTTATTGTCCTTAATCAACACTTCCAACACATAATTGAAGGCTGCCTTATTCAAACGAAAATTGTTTATGAAACTGAAATTCAAATTGATTTCATAGAAATTATAAACTACAACGAAATCTTTTAACTAACTTGGTGTCTGATAGCTCCATAATGTCGTCACTGAATGCCCGTGAATATGCACGAGATGTTCGCCTATTTAAGATATTTCTTCGTTTTCAAAAACAGAGCAATGCTATCCACTGTCTTTAAATTTAATTTTATTTTGTTTTTATCAGCAGCTGTTTATAATCTCCGTCAACTATGACAGAATAGTCGGTTTTGAAAAATAAAAATCGTAGTCGGTAAAACAGTGCGTCCGGCGGGTTGAATGATCAGCCTCAAGGTGAACGCGGATCGAATAAGTGAAGTGAATCTCAGATCCGTCGGATTGAATGATAGGGGTGTTAGTCTAAAATTGGGCGCGTTCCGATATCCAGAATATCTGAAATTTCAGATGAAGGGAGCGTTCTGATTGGACGACAGCCTGATATTTGACTGATGAGCAAGACAAAATTTTTTGAGGTAGTGGACTGGATTCATGATACAACAAGACAAGATATCGCCATCACGTAGTTCATTTTTATTTTATTTTGCGCACTTACGTCACAGGAGCTTTTGAATTTTGACGTTTTGACGTTTGATATAATTGTGAAGAATTTATTTTGATGGTTATTTGTTTATTTTTTTTTCTTCGATAGAAAGTAAAGAGCGGGAAATGTTTTTTAAAGTTTAGATAATGTTTCAAGTGTTGTTTGTTGGATTATTAGTCTAAAAATGGTTGTCTTACTTTCATTTCAAAATTAAATTAATTAAAAATTTCTTGTCAGTTGAAAAAAATGTCACAAAATAATTTATATGCCAAATATATTTTTGCAAAACTGCTGAGCTTTGCAAATAATTCTGATTATTAAATCGGTTTTCAATTATTGGGTTTTTAAATTCACTTTTTTTGTGCACAGGTACAATTTTCAAAGCAAATCCAATGCGAGAACAGAAAGTAAAAATTAAATTTTGACTTCGATGTCATATCCCATGATAAACAGAATACAAGGTAATATATTGCGCATTGTGACGTCACTCGGTGGGTGATTACTATGGAAACCGTAGCCTTTTTTCCGCTTTTTGTTCAACCGAACACATTTACTGAAATTATTTTTGTTTTGACAGCTTGCATTCATTTATACTCACCGGATGACGTACATGCGCAAAAAGGAACCAAAAATTTCACGCGGAATATATGTATTACCTTGTATTCTGTTTATCATGGTCATATCCGACTTTATCTTGTTTTTCAGTCAAGTTTTTGCGTTCCGTATTCTAGTCTATCTGAAATTTCAGATATCTAGAAATCGAACGCACCCATTGATATTTTGCGTTTTTTCAATTGACATTTTTGTCGTTCGTATTTTTGTGATTGACTGGCAAGCGACTGGTGGTGCTTTGCTGATTTTGGAATGGAAAAATGTTAATAATTCACGTTTTGAGTTAATAGATGTAGGGGCTTATTGCGAGAATCTATTCCGAATAGAATTAAAGTCGAATAGAAAGAAATTCTATTGACGGTATTGCGGTATTCGATTCGTAATAGAATTAATTTCGAATAGAAATAAATTCTATTACCGGGGTATTGCGAGTCTCTGTTGCTATGGACATTTTTCTATTTGATAGAAATTACAATTCTATCAGAAAATTACGGTAGAATTTTATTTGAAATTCCTTTATTCGGTGAAATGAAAAACAACGAAAGTATGTAAGTAATAGATATTGTAATATCGACTGCATTAGCGACATTTAGTGGAATTGTTATATCAACTGTATTAGCGACATTTAGACATTTTAGATATCGATCAGCGACATCTATTGCGGGGGATTAGTGCTAAATTTAAGAGCATTCAGCAATTATAAGAACCTTCAGGAATTTTCTAGTACTTACCTCAGGCACGTTCCAGAACTATCGATATCTCACTAGATGGGCAAATCGTCGCCAGGAAGGAAGATTCTGGATTCGTATCTCGGGTATAAATACTACGAGCATTGAGAGCATGGACACAGTTGACATGAGATTTATCAGAGATACAGTTGAAAAGTGATTTGGATAGAGATTTTAATAGTGAATTAAAATTACAGAAGAATTTGATTGAGATTAATTGTTTAAGTTGTTTGGAATAAAAGAGTTGTGAATAATTGGATTTAAAGAGTTGAATATTGTTGGAATAAATAAAAGATAATCAGTTGTTTGTGAAAAGATTTAATAAAGACAAATAGAATAGAAAGGAGGAAAAAGTTTTATCATTGCGAACCGGCAAACACGTTACATTTGGTGTCAGAAGTGGGATAAAACTTTTTCAGAGTGATAAAAACGTTCAAGAAACAGTTTCTGGACAAAAGGAATAGTGGTGAAATTTAAACAGTGTTTGAAATTTGAACAGAAATGGGTCGCAAATTGGAAAACTTGTCCCTGGTCCAGTTAAAAGCGGAGCTGGGTAGGAGAAATCTTCAGACCAGTGGACTTAAAAGAGAATTAGTGCTCCGGTTGCAGAATGCTGTGCTAGAAGACGGCGGAGACCCTGAAACTGAGCTATTCGACGTCGAAGAGGAGGAGAATCCAATTACAACGACGGACATGGCCTCTCTAATGAAATTGCTCACCGAAAGGTTCGATGGGCAGGATAAAAAGTTCGACGAGCAGAATAAAAAGGCCGACGAACAGAAGAACTCAATAGACGCCAAGTTCGACGAACAGAAGAACGCTCTGGACGCCAAACTCGATGAGCAGAGCAAACATTTCGAGAACTCTCTGGACGCCAAGCTCGATGCCAGATTCGATGAGGCCAGGAACTCTCTCGATACCAAGCTCGAAGAGCAGAAGCATGTTCTCGAGAGTCTAGAGGTCAAATTCGACCAGCAAATAGAAGATGTCGAAAAGAGATTGGAAGTGAAATTCGGAGGTCAGTACGAAGAAATGGAAAAACAATTCAAACATCTGACCAATGAACTCGACGGTGTGAAGAGGCAAAAACTTCGCGTGAGTTCAATCGAAGGTCCGAGAAGAAAGGAAATGCAGCCTCCGGTATTCGATGGTCAAACATCATGGCCTATATACAAGAAACAATTTGAAGCCGCCGCATTGGCCAACAATTGGGACGAGGAAGAAAAATCGATTGCACTCACACTTGCACTCCGAGGCTCAGCCGCCGAACTACTCCAAACCCTCGCGGATGACAAACATCGTGACTACGGCTCGCTACTGAAGGCCATTGAGATGCGATTCGGCGATGACCATATGCAACAAGTATACAGGGTCCAGTTGCGCCGAAGGGCTCAAATGAAGGGAGAGACACTGCAGCAACTGCAGGCAGATGTGGAACGTCTGGCGCATCTGTCCTACCCCAATACTGGAAAGGAGATCATCAACGAAATGGCAACCGAAGCGTTTATCCAAGCCATTAACGACGAAAAACTACAAATGGCTGTTCGAATGGCTGGGAAGAAAACACTTGCTGAGGCTTTGGCTTTTGCCCTGACAATGGAGGCAGCAGATCAGGCCTCCCAGAGAATCCATCGTGTCAGGGAAATAATCACCGAGGAATGCTCCTGCCAGAGAGTGGACGTCGAGCGCCAAAATAACGCCGCAGAACGGCAGATTCGTTGCTGGAATTGCAACAAGATTGGACATCTACAACGGCAGTGCAGAGCACCACGAAGAAACGGAAGCTGTCCGCATTGTGCTAGCCGGAGACGCGACGAAGAAGCATCCAGCGGGGATAACATCCGTCCTGCTGGTCAAGCTTCTCATTCGGGAAATGCTTAAGAGCCAACTTCGCGGGGCAGAAGTTGGTTTCTGGAATCGATGGCCCCAGAACCACCATCCAAGTCTCCCAAACCAAGCGATGCAACAAAAGCTTGACCGTGGAAGCAATTATGGGCAACAACAAGTGCGTGGCTACCATAGACACCGGTGCCACGGCTTCCATCGTAAGGAGGGATCTCGTCCGGAATTCATGGCTACACAACACCAGTTGCTACTGCCTCAGGACTGCGACAGGAGAATCAGCAAAAGTCTACGGAGAAGTTCGCCTGAGAATACAAATGGCAGGCTTAACATTCTCACACGTGTTCCTGGTGGCTGACATATGCGACGACTGCATCATCGGGGTGGACTTTATGGAAGCACATAAGATCATCCTGGACATCGGAATGCAGGTGCTGAGGTATCGACATGTGGAGATTCCTATGGTGTACGGAAACAAAGGCACAGTAAATCTCAGGTCGGTAATCAGCAAGGACGACATTTTGCCACCCTCTGCAGAGACAGTTATTTGGACAAATTTGGAGGGTGATCCTGGGAACCATCGATTCTTCCTCATTGAGCCAGATAACCAAAAAGACTCCCAGAACTACATCGTGGGAAGAATTCTAGTGGAACCAAAGAACAACATGGTACCAGTAAGGCTCATGAACCCGAAAAACTACAGCGTCAAATTAAAGCGAGGGGAAGTGATTGGAGAATGCGTACCGATTTCCGCGATCTCAGCAGCAACTGAAGAGGAGCCTGTGAAGCCGGTTCCGTCCTACAGATTGGCGGAACTACGGAAGACTATCTTTCAACATTGTGAACTTAATCAGGAGCAGCGAAGCACGGCAGCGAATCTACTCGGCGAGTTTGCTGACATATTTGCGTTACAAGATGGGGACCACGGCCGAACACACTTAGTACAGCACCGCATAGACACCGGGGATGCTAGACCGATTAGACAGCCTGCCAGGCGACTCCCATTAGCAAAGCAGACAGAGGTTGCGGAGATGGTTTCGTCGATGGAGAAAGAAGGGCTAATTGAAAGTTCCCAGAGCCCGTGGGCATCACCTATTGTACTAGTCAAGAAGAAGGACGGCAGCACCCGATTCTGCGTGGACTACCGCAGGCTGAATGATGCTACCAAAAAGGATAGTTACCCTTTGCCCCGGATCGATGACACACTGGACACCCTCTCTGGAGCCCAATGGTTCTCCACTCTCGATCTAAAGAGCGGCTATTGGCAAGTGCAGATTCACCCAGAAGACCGCGAGAAAACCGCATTCACTGCCGGAAATGGACTGTGGGAGTTTACAGTCATGCCATTTGGTTTGTGCAACGCTCCGGCAACTTTCGAGCGTCTGATGGAACGCGTCCTGCATGGACTAACCTGGAAAACCTGCTTGGTGTATCTGGACGATGTCATTGTGGTGGGAAAAACGTTTGCGGAACATCGAGACAACCTAAGGGAAGTCTTCAAACGCTTACGCAATGCCCACTTGAAACTCAACTCGAAGAAATGTGCGCTCTTTAAACGAGAAGTGAAGTATCTAGGTCACATTATTTCGTCAGAGGGAGTGAGAACGGATCCGGACAAAGTTGAAGCCGTTAAAAACTGGCCAGTTCCCAAAGACAAACACCAATTGAGGAGCTTCCTTGGCCTCGCCACATACTACCGACGGTTCGTAAAGGATTTTGCCAAAATTGCGAAGAGCCTGCACCAGTTGACGGAAAAGGGAAAACAATTTAAGTGGTCAGGCGAATGCGAGCAGAGTTTTCGGCAACTTAAACAACAACTATGTGAGGCCCCAATACTGGCCTACCCCATCCCGGACAAGATGTTTATCGTAGATGCAGATGCCAGTAATGTTGGGATCGGAGCTGTCCTTTCGCAGGTGCATGATGGCCAGGAGAAGGTAGTGGCCTATTTCAGTAAGGTACTCTCCAAACCAGAACGGAACTACTGTGTTACAAGACGGGAACTTCTTGCTTTGATTATGGCGACGAAACATTTCCACAAGTACCTCTACGGTCAAAAGTTCCTCCTACGTACAGATCATGCAGCTCTAAAATGGTTGTTGCAGTTCAAAAATCCGGAGGGTCAGATCGCGAGGTGGACAGAGCGATTGCAGATGTACGAGTTCGAAATACAGCATCGCAAGGGAAAACTCCACTCAAACGCGGATGCATTGTCGCGACGACCTTGTAAAGCCGACTGTAAGCATTGTGTACGAAAGGAGGAGAAAGAGATCGTTCCCGTCCAAATAGTTAGAGCTGAGCCCATCATCGGTTGGAGTACCGAGGAGATCCGGAACGCTCAAAAGGAAGACCCGGATATCGAGCCGATACTAGCTTGGAAGGAAAACATGGAGAAACCTGATGGTCGAGATATCTCCGATAGAAGCCCTACCCTCAAAGCATATTGGGCACAATGGGACTCTCTACATGTTCAAGACGGCATCTTGAGGCGGAAATGGGAGATGCCCGATGGAAAGACGTGTAGGATGCAGCTCGTGGTGCCACGTTCAAAAGTGCATGAAGTGCTGCAGGAAATGCACGATGGCGTATCCGGAGGACACCTGGGTGTAAACAAAACGCTGGATAAAGTACGGGAACGATTCTACTGGCTCAGTGCGAGAGACGACATCGAGAGCTGGTGTCGAAAGTGCGTCACGTGTGCAGCGAGCAAGGGACCAAGCGTGAAAACCCGGGGCAAGATGCATCAGTACAACGTGAGCGCACCGTTTGAACGAATCGCTGTCGACATCGCAGGGCCGTTCCCGGAAACCGACCAGGGCAACCGATACATCTTAGTTGTTATGGACTACTTCAGCAAGTGGCCTGAAGCGTTTGCGATTCCCAACCAGGAGGCTAAGACCGTTGTAGAAAAGATTGTCAACAACTGGGTAAGCAGGTTTGGTGTACCCATGGAACTGCACTCGGATCAAGGACGGAACTTCGAGTCCAAGCTATTCCAGGAAACGTGTCAACTACTCGGAATCAAAAAGACCAGAACGACTCCACTTCACCCACAGTCCGACGGGATGGTAGAACGGTTCAACAGGACATTGAATGAACATCTCTCCAAAGTCGTGAGTGATTACCAACGTGACTGGGATCGACATATTCCCTTGTTCCTGATGGCTTATCGTAATGCAGTTCACAGTTCAACGGGACACACTCCGTCCGAAATCCTTTTTGGTCAACCTGTCCGGCTACCTAGTGAGGTGAAATTTGGTTCTCCCATGGCTGAGCCGAAATCGGAAGAAGAATATGTGGCAGACCTAAGGGAAAGAATCGCCGACATACACCAAAGAACTAGGACGAAGATTAAGATAGCCAGTGACCGCATGAAGACCAGGTACGACGCGAAGACAACGACGTCAGGATTTCGGGAAGGAGATCTGGTATGGCTGTACAACCCACATCGACAAAAAGGGAGGTCTCCGAAGTTGCAGCAGGACTGGGAGGGTCCCTATACAGTGGTTACACGAATCAACGATGTTGTCTACAGAATTCAACGGGGACTAAGAGGCAAGTTGAAAATCATACATGTGGATCGCCTACATCGTTACCATGGAAACAACGCCGATGCTCTTGTTCGGGACGAACAAGTTTAGGAGGGGGGCAGTGTAATATCGACTGCATTAGCGACATTTAGTGGAATTGTTATATCAACTGTATTAGCGACATTTAGACATTTTAGATATCGATCAGCGACATCTATTGCGGGGGATTAGTGCTAAATTTAAGAGCATTCAGCAATTATAAGAACCTTCAGGAATTTTCTAGTACTTACCTCAGGCACGTTCCAGAACTATCGATATCTCACTAGATGGGCAAATCGTCGCCAGGAAGGAAGATTCTGGATTCGTATCTCGGGTATAAATACTACGAGCATTGAGAGCATGGACACAGTTGACATGAGATTTATCAGAGATACAGTTGAAAAGTGATTTGGATAGAGATTTTAATAGTGAATTAAAATTACAGAAGAATTTGATTGAGATTAATTGTTTAAGTTGTTTGGAATAAAAGAGTTGTGAATAATTGGATTTAAAGAGTTGAATATTGTTGGAATAAATAAAAGATAATCAGTTGTTTGTGAAAAGATTTAATAAAGACAAATAGAATAGAAAGGAGGAAAAAGTTTTATCATTGCGAACCGGCAAACACGTTACAATATATTGAATTTGAAATAAAAATCGGTTTTAATATGCAAATTTATTAATTTTTATACAAAAAAGGAGACAATTTACAAACAAGCAGCAGATGGAGAAAATAGTATTCCTAATGGAAAAAAAATCCATTATTTGCAAAAAGCTGGGAGCAGGCAACCACATTTTTCGTCAATCTAAAGTTATTTTTAAACCTAAATAAAACAACTATAACAAATTACTTCTTTCATAGGAAATGTATTTCCTTACATATTTTCATCCATGTCCAGCGCATTAAAATGCACTCCTAAATTGTCTCCGTATTGAAGAGTTGATAAAACTGCAGCACGATGAGCCTCGTTTAATTCGTCCTCAAAAATATCAAATCAAATAAAACCCATTTTTGACTAAAAGCAACAATTCCTTGCAAGACAATAAACAAAATTGAAGTTAATTTGACATTTAAGTTGAAAGCTCACCGAGATAGCTTTTCATTTTCTATTTCGAAATTCGATTCTATTTAATCAATTCTATTGCGTTGCGCGATACCACGAATTGGTTTAATAGAATCGAAAAATATCGAATAGAATTTTTGCGAATAGATTCTCGCAATAAGCTTCGTATTGTATCGTATTGACGATTGACAACCGCAATAGGGGCCTATGATTTAGCTAAATCTCCATAAATCTTCACTAAATCCCGAGGATTTACCATACGAATTGACGTTTGTAAATCTCAGCTAAATCCGAGATTTATAATCCCCCTTATTGCCGATGTCGTCGTCGACAAACGACAGACGACATTTGTCGACTCGACTAACTAGAACGACACAACTCTCAGCGCATATACGTTCCACACACATTCCACAAAAAAATTCACTAGAGAAAGACAAGCACACATGCATGATCTCTTACAGTATGTAAGTGCATCTCAGTCTCAGTCTGAGCTTCGAGGGAAAAGGTTATTGCGCAGAGAAAGTAAAAAAAAATAATTCAAACAATGAAAGGCTTAGCAATTTTTTTTTCAAGTAGCGACGAAGAAGAATATAAAAAATGCATCTCAGGTCCATGAGAAAGAGCTCACAGCAATATGAGATCCAATGCTTGTTAAGAACAAAATCGAATCCATTGGACTAATTTCGCTTTTACTCAACCCATTGGTAAAAGATTTTGCCAACGGAATATTCTTCTCCATTTCTTGGACCAAACAACTAAATTGTTTCTCATTTGTTATCTGTATTCTCTATAAAATCACCCCTATTGCCGATGTCGTGCACGACTCTAAAAAAAACGACTGCGACAGTTCGGTATTGTGGTTGTCGACTGAACGACTCCCGTCGCTTAAAAATTCGACTCTTGTCGTCTCAACTGTCACATTTGTGGAACGTATCTTTAAACGACAAATTTCGTATTGCGGAAGTCGTTTGTGGACGCCTTTTGTCGTCAGAACAGTCGTTTTTTGTCGTCCATAATTTAGTTGACGACTGTTGCAGGAGGCTGTTGCGGATTTGAAAGAAATGTAAGTTTTCTTGGTTTTTATTTAAAAATCGGACATTTTGCAGAGAATAAAGATAACAAATAAGAACCAATTTAGATGCTTGGTGGAAGAAATGGAAAAGAATATTCTGTTGGCGAAATCTTTTATCAAAGGGTTAACAAAAAGCGAAATAAACCATCAATGGAATGAAATAGCTTTGCTAATTAACAGTGTTGGACCGCCTTCTAGAAATGGAGAAGAATGGCAAAAAGTGTGTGCAGCATTTATATTTAATATATACACGGAAATTATTTTATTTATAATTGTAATTTATTCCCCCTTATTATTGCCGATGTCGTCGTCGACAAACGACAGACGACATTTGTCGAGTCGAGTCGTTTTTAGTTTGGTATTGCATAACTAGAACGACACGACTCTCAGCGCACATACGTTCCACATACATTCCACAAAAAAATTCAATAGAGAAAGACAAGGACAATATGTAATTGCATCTCAGTCTCTGTCTGAGCTTCGAGGGAAAAGGTTATTGTGCGGAGAAAGTAAAAAAAAAATTAAAAAGCTGTTCAGCTTAGCAATTTTTTTTTTTCAAGCAGCGACGAAGTGGAATATAAAAGAAATGCATCTCAGATCCATGAGAAAGAGCTCTCAGCAATATGAGATCAAATGCTTGCTAAGAACAAAATCGAATCCATTGAACTAATTTCACTTTTACTCAACCCTTTGGTAAAAGATTTTGCCAACGGAAAATTTTTCTCCATTTCTTGGACCAAACAACTAAATTGTTTCTCATTTGTTATCTGTTATCTCTAAAAAATAATAAATAATGTTTATAATGTCCGATTTTTAAATAAAAACCAAAAATTTCTTTCGAATCCGAAACGGTCGTCTGCTAAATTATCGACGACAAAAAATGACTGTTTTGACGACAAAAGGCGTCCACAAACGACTTTCCCAATGCGAAATTTGTCGTTTAAAGATACGTTCCACAAATGTGACAGTTGAGACGACAAGAGTCGCATATTTAAGCGACAGGAGTCGTTCAGTCGACAACCGCAATACCGAACTGTCGCAGTCGTTTTTTTGAGAGTCGTGTACGACATCGGCAATAGGGGTGATTATTCAGGTTTGGAGAGATGCGAAATATAAAGTTAAGCTTAAACTGCAGCATAACAAAAAAGAGTGCCAGGTACCAGGAGGAGGCGGATACAACCAAAAGCAGTTGTCTGATTTGGAGGAGGCAATCGCTAGGATTGTTTCATATGACGATTTATTCAACCCAAAAGGAACTGTTTTCGGTTGCACCCAAAACACTCCAACACTGGAGAAATCTGTAAATGATGTTGGATTAGCGTTACCGTCAGGCCCATCCACATCGAAAGCATTGCTGACAACACCCCCGCCAACCACAACATCACTGAAAAAAACCATTGATACCATTCCATTCATCCGTCCATTTGCAGAAACGGCGTCGGATAAAGCGTCTTTCTCAAGATCACCGAAGCCATATGACAAAAAAGATATTGTAGCGTGTTTGCCGGTTCGCAATGATAAAACTTTTTCTCCTTTCTGATTCTATTTGTCTTTATTAAATCTTTTCACAAACAACTGATTATCTTTTATTTATTCCAACAATATTCAACTCTTTAAATCCAATTATTCACAACTCTTTTATTCCAAACGACTTAAACAATTAATCTCAATCAAATTCTTCTGTAATTTTAATTCACTATTAAAATCTCTATCCAAATCACTTTTCAACTGTATCTCTACTAAATCTCAAGTCAACTGTGTCCATGCTCTCAATGCTCGTAGTATTTATACCCGAGATACGAATCCAGAATCTTCCTTCCTGGCGACGATTTGCCCATCTAGTGAGATATCGATAGTTCTGGAACGTGCCTGAGGTAAGTACTAGAAAATTCCTGAAGGTTCTTATAATTGCTGAATGCACTTAAATTTAGCACTAATCCCCCAATAGATGTCGCTGATCGATATCTAAAATGTCTAAATGTCGCTAATACAGTCGATATAACAATTCCACTAAATGTCGCTAATGCAGTCGATATTACACTGCCCCCCTCCTAAACTTGTTCGTCCCGAACAAGAGCATCTGCATTGTTTCCATGGTAACGATGTAGACGATCCACATGTATGATTTTCAACTTGCCTCTTAGTCCCCGTTGAATTCTGTAGACAACGTCGTTGATTCGTGTAACCACTGTATAGGGACCCTCCCAGTCCTGCTGCAGCTTCGGAGACCTCCCTTTTTGTCGATGTGGGTTGTACAGCCATACCAGATCTCCTTCCCGAAATCCTGACGTCGTTGTCTTCGCGTCGTACCTGGTCTTCATGCGGTCACTAGCTATCTTAATCTTCGTCCTAGTTCTTTGGTGTATGTCGGCGATCCTTTCCCTTAGGTCTGCCACATATTCTTCTTCCGATTTCGGCTCATCTATGGGAGAACCAAATTTCACCTCACTAGGTAGCCGGACAGGTTGACCAAAAAGGATTTCGGACGGAGTGTGTCCCGTTGAACTGTGAACTGCATTACGGTAAGCCATCAGGAACAAGGGAATATGTCGATCCCAGTCACGTTGGTAATCACTCACGACTTTGGAGAGATGTTCATTCAATGTCCTGTTGAACCGTTCTACCATCCCGTCGGACTGTGGGTGAAGTGGAGTCGTTCTGGTCTTTTTGACTCCGAGTAGTTGACACGTTTCCTGGAATAGCTTGGACTCGAAGTTCCGTCCTTGATCCGAGTGCAGTTCCATGGGTACACCAAACCTGCTCACCCAGTTGTTGACAATCTTTTCTACGACGGTCTTAGCCTCCTGGTTGGGAATCGCGAACGCTTCAGGCCACTTGCTGAAGTAGTCCATAACAACTAAGATGTATCGGTTGCCCTGGTCGGTTTCCGGGAACGGCCCTGCGATGTCGACAGCGATTCGTTCAAACGGTGCACTCACGTTGTACTGATGCATCTTTCCCCGGGTTTTCACGCTTGGTCCCTTGCTCGCTGCACACGTGACGCACTTTCGACACCAGCTCTCGATGTCGTCTCTCGCACTGAGCCAGTAGAATCGTTCCCGTACTTTATCCAGCGTTTTGTTTACACCCAGGTGTCCTCCGGATACGCCATCGTGCATTTCCTGGAGCACTTCATGCACTTTTGAACGTGGCACCACGAGTTGCATCCTACACGTCTTTCCATCGGGCATCTCCCATTTCCGCCTCAAGATGCCGTCTTGAACATGTAGAGAGTCCCATTGTGCCCAATATGCTTTGAGGGTAGGGCTTCAATCGGAGATATCTCGACCATCAGGTTTCTCCATGTTTTCCTTCCAAGCTAGTATCGGCTCGATATCCGGGTCTTCCTTTTGAGCGTTCCGGATCTCTTCTGTACTCCAACCGTTGATGGGTTCAGCTCTAACTACTTGGACGGGAACGATCTCTTTCTCCTCCTTTCGTACACAATGCTTACAGTCGGCTTTACAAGGTCGTCGCGACAATGCATCCGCGTTTGAGTGGAGTTTCCCCTTGCGATGCTGTATTTCGAACTCGTACATCTGCAATCGCTCTGTCCACCTCGCGATCTGACCCTCCGGATTTTTGAACTGCAACAACCATTTTAGAGCTGCATGATCTGTACGTAGGAGGAACTTTTGACCGTAGAGGTACTTGTGGAAATGTTTCGTCGCCATAATCAAAGCAAGAAGTTCGCGTCTTGTTACACAGTAGTTCCGTTCTGGTTTGGAGAGTACCTTACTGAAATAGGCCACTACCTTCTCCTGGCCATCATGCACCTGAGAAAGGACAGCTCCGATCCCAACATTACTGTCTCTGCAGAGGGTGGCAAAATGTCGTCCTTGCTGATAACCGACCTGAGATTTACTGTGCCTTTGTTTCCGTGCACCATAGGAATCTCCACATGTCGATACCTCAGCACCTGCATTCCGATGTCCAGGATGATCTTGTGTGCTTCCATAAAGTCCACGCCGATGATGCAGTCGTCGCATATGTCAGCCACTAGGAACACGTGTGAGAATGTTAAGCCTGCCATTTGTATTCTCAGGCGAACCTCTCCGTAGACTTTTGCTGATTCTCCTGTCGCAGTCCTCAGGCAGTAGCAACTGGTGTTGTGTAGCCATGAATTCCGGACGAGATCCCTCCTTACGATGGAAGCCGTGGCACCGGTGTCTATGGTAGCCACGCACTTGTTGTTGCCTATGATTGCTTCCACGGTCAAGCTTTTGTTGCATCGCTTGGTTTGGGAGACTTGGATGGTGGTTCTGGGGCCATCGATTCCAGAAACCAACTTCTGCCCCGCGAAGTTGGCTCTTAAGCATTTCCCGAATGAGAAGCTTGACCAGCAGGACGGATGTTATCCCCGCTGGATGCTTCTTCGTCGCGTCTCCGGCTAGCACAATGCGGACAGCTTCCGTTTCTTCGTGGTGCTCTGCACTGCCGTTGTAGATGCCCAACCTTATTGCAATTCCAGCAACGAATCTGCCGTTCTGCGGCGTTGTTTTGGCGCTCGGCGTCCACTCTCTGGCAGGAGCATTCTTCGGTGACTATTTCCCTGACACGATGAATCCTTTGGGAGGCCTGATCTGCTGCCTCCATTGTCAGGGCAAAAGCCAAAGCCTCAGCAATTGTTTTCTTCCCAGCCATTCGTACAGCCATTTGTAGTTTTTCGTCGTTAATGGCTTGGATAAACGCTTCGGTTGCCATTTCGTTGATGATCTCCTTTCCAGTATTGGGGTAGGACAGATGCGCCAGACGTTCCACATCTGCCTGCAGCTGCGTCAGTGTCTCTCCCTTCATTTGAGCCCTTCGGTGCAACTGTACCCTGTACACTTGTTGCATGTGGTCATCGCCGAATCGCATCGCAATGGCCTTCAGTAGCGAGCCATAGTCACGATGTTGGTCATCCGCGAGAGTTTGGAGTAGTTCGGCGGCTGAGCCTCGGAGTGCAAGTGTGAGTGCAATCGATTTTTCTTCCTCGTCCCAATTGTTGGCCAATGCGGCGGCTTCGAATTGTTTCTTGTATATAGGCCATGATGTTTGACCATCGAATACCGGGGGCTGCATCTCCTTTCTTCTCGGACCTTCGATTGAACCCACACGAAGTTTTTGCCTCTTCACGCCGTCGAGTTCATTGGTCAGATGTTTGAATTGTTTTTCCATTTCTTCGTACTGACCTCCGAATTTCACTTCCAATCTCTTTTCGACATCTTCTATTTGCTGATCGAATTTGACCTCTAGACTCTCGAGAACATGCTTCTGCTCTTCGAGCTTGGTATCGAGAGAGTTCCTGGCCTCATCGAATCTGGCATCGAGCTTGGCGTCCAGAGAGTTCTCGAAATGTTTGCTCTGCTCATCGAGTTTGGCGTCCAGAGCGTTCTTCTGTTCGTCGAACTTCTTATTCTGTTCATCTAACTTGGCATCTAGAGTATTCTCGAACTTTTTGCTCTGTTCGTCGAACTTGGCATCTATAGAGTTCTTCTGTTCGTCGGACTTTTTGCTCTGCTCATCGAACCTTTTGCTCTGCTCGTCGAACTTGGCGTCTATTGAATTCTTCTGTTCGGTGAGCAGTTTCATAATCGCGGCCATGTCACTCGTTGCGCTTACATTCTCCTCCTCCTCTACGTCAAATAGCTCAGTTTCGGGGTCTCCACCGTCTTCTAGCACAGCATTTTGCAGCCGGAGCACTAATTCGCTTTCTAGCCCACTGGTCTGAAGATTTCTCTTGCTCAGCTCTGCTTTTAACTGGACCAGGGACAGATTTTTCAATTTGCGACCCATTTCTGTTCAAATTTCAAACACTTTTTAAATCACACCACTGTTCCTTTTGTTCAGAAACTGTTTCTTGAACGTTTTTATCACTCTGAAAAAGTTTTATCCCACTTCTGACACCAAATGTAACGTGTTTGCCGGTTCGCAATGATAAAACTTTTTCTCCTTTCTGATTCTATTTGTCTTTATTAAATCTTTTCACAAACAACTGATTATCTTTTATTTATTCCAACAATATTCAACTCTTTAAATCCAATTATTCACAACTCTGTTATTCCAAACAACTTAAACAATTAATCTCAATCAAATTCTTCTGTAATTTTAATTCACTATTAAAATCTCTATCCAAATCACTTTTCAACTGTATAAGTATAACTACATTCGGCAAAAAGTGCAAAAAGTGGAAAAAGTGCATTCTCTCTTTTCATCTTATTAAGTACCAATGCTCGTAGTATTTATACCCGAGATACGAATCCAGAATCTTCCTTCCTGGCGACGATTTGCCCATCTAGTGAGATATCGATAGTTCTGGAACGTGCCTGAGGTAAGTACTAGAAAATTCCTGAAGGTTCTTATAATTGCTGAATGCACCTAAATTTAGCACTAATCCCCCCAATAGATGTCGCTGATCGATATCTAAAATGTCTAAATGTCGCTAATACAGTTGATATAACAATTCCACTAAATGTCGCTAATGCAGTCGATATTACAATATATTATTATAAAACTATGTACTTACAATTTTAGGATTTAAACTCATTTTTTCGGCTGCTTAGATGCTTTAAAATAAAAATTAAAGTTGATTCTCTATGGGATTTTTAAAATGTTTTTCCATAGCTTTTAAATGTCAAATGGAGCTTTTCTAGGAAAAATTCTCAGCGAAAGGTGGCGCCAGCATATGCGTGTATTGTTCACTTTGTTCACTTTTTGTACTTTTTGCACTTTTTGCCGAATGTAGTTATGCCTTATCTCTACTAAATCTCAAGTCAACTGTGTCCATGCTCTCAATGCTCGTAGTATTTATACCCGAGATACGAATCCAGAATCTTCCTTCCTGGCGACGATTTGCCCATCTAGTGAGATATCGATAGTTCTGGAACGTGCCTGAGGTAAGTACTAGAAAATTCCTGAAGGTTCTTATAATTGCTGAATGCACTTAAATTTAGCACTAATCCCCCAATAGATGTCACTGATCGATATCTAAAATGTCTAAATGTCGCTAATACAGTCGATATTCAAAATGTCTAAATGTCGCTAATGCAGTCGATATTACAATATTGTAATATTGACTGCATTAGCGACATTTAGTGGAATTGTTATATCGACTGCATTAGCGACATTTAGTGGAATTGTTATATCGACTGTATTAGCGACATTTAGAACATCGATCAGCGACATCTATTGGGGGATTAGTGCTAAATTTAAGTGCATTCAGCAATTATAAGAACCTTCAGGAATTTTCTAGTACTTACCTCAGGCACGTTCCAGAACTATCGATATCTCACTAGATGGGCAAATCGTCGCCAGGAAGGAAGATTCTGGATTCGTATCTCGGGTATAAATACTACGAGCATTGAGAGCATGGACACAGTTAACTTGAGATTTAGTAGAGATACAGTTGAAAAGTGATTTGGATAGAGATTAATTGTTTAAGTTGTTTGGAATAAAAGAGTTGTGAATAATTGGATTTAAAGAGTTGAATATTGTTGGAATAAATAAAAGATAATCAGTTGTTTGTGAAAAAATTTAATAAAGACAAATAGAATCAGAAAGGAGAAAAAGTTTTATCATTGCGAACCGGCAAACACGTTACAATATGTTTAGCATTAATAATAATGTAACGTGTTTGCCGGTTCGCAATGATAAAACTTTTTCCGCTGTTCTATTCTATTTGTCTTTATTTAATCTTTTCACAAACTACTGATGATCTTTTATTTATTTCAACAACATTCAACTCTTTAAATCCAATTATTCACAACTCTTTTATTCCAAACAACTAAAACAATTAATCCCAATCAAATTCTTCTGTAATTTTAATTCACTATTCAAATCTCTATCCAAATCACTTTTCAACTGTATCTCTACTAAATCTCAAGTCAACTGTGTCCATGCTCTCAATGCTCGTAGTATTTATACCCGAGATACGAATCTAGAATATTCCTTCCTGGCGACGATTTGCCCATCTAGTGAGATATCGATAGTTCTGGAACATGCCTGAGGTAAGTACTAGAAAATTCCTGAAGGTTCTTATAATTGCTGAATGCTATAAATTTAGCACTACTCCCCACTAGATGTCACTGATCGATGTTCTAAATTTCAACCAATCGACTAAATGTCGCTAATACAGTCGATATAACAATTCCACTAAATGTCGCTAATGCAGTCGATATTACACTGCCCCCCTCCTAAACTTGTTCGTCCCGAACAAGAGCATCTGCATTGTTTCCATGGTAACGATGTAGACGATCCACATGTATGATTTTCAACTTGCCTCTTAGTCCCCGTTGAATTCTGTAGACAACGTCCTTGATTCGTGTAACCACTGTATAGGGACCCTCCCAGTCCTGCTGCAACTTCGGATACCTCCCCTTTTGTCGATGTGGGTACGGTCTGGTACAGCCATTCCAGATCTCCCTCCTGCAATCCCGGCGTTGTTGTCTTCACATCATTCCTGGTCTTCATGTGATTACTGGCTATTTCTTGTGGCTACATTTTCTCAGTTCGTAGCTCTTGAAGATCTTTATCGGTAGAACGAAGTTTTTCCTTTAAAGCTTTGATTTCCTCCTCCAGGGGCACCACCAATGATCGAAGAACTTCAGCATCTTCGTGAGCCTTCCGCATATAGTCGTCAAGACTATCATGACCACTGGTTGCTGAATTCTTTCTCAACTTACGTGGTAACTTTTTTTTAACGTTATTCACTACTGGAGCTAGGCCTGGAGTTTCCTGTTGGTATTGGAGAATGCCTTCCTTGAGTTTCCTGTTCTCCTGCCTTAATCGACTATTGTCCCCCTGCAGCTTCTCTAGATCTGCCTTACACTTGAAGGACTCCTCAATTGTTTTCTGCACCAAAAGTTGCAACGACGATACCTCTTCCTGAGTCTTTTGCTCATTGAACTTTCTCTCTCGATCGGAGCTACACTCAGCTACATACGCAACACTCTTCATTTTGCCGTCATTGTGTCTGCCACGAAATGCGTAGCCATCATCTCGTCGATCTCTCCACCATTCTCTATCGCAACCACTACCGAACCCAACTCTACCTCGGTATCCATTGTTGCGATTGTTACGCCAATCGTTATTCCAGCTGCGATTCCAATTGTCGCCTCCCTTTCGGTCAAAGTTTTGTCTTCGGCTTCCGTCATGCGGACAGATAGATGTCCTGTTTTGTTGCAGTTCCAACAACGAATCTGTCGTCCTGTGTCGTTATTTTATTTCAAACACTTCAAATTTCACCACTGTTCTCTTTGTTCAGAAATTGTTCCTTGAACGTTTTTATCACTCTGAAAAAGTTTTATCCCACTTCTGACACCAAATGTAGCATGTTTGCCGGTTCGTAATGATAAAACTTTTTCCTCTTTTCTCTTCTATTTATCTTTATTAACTCAGTTCATAAATCACCGTTTATTCCAACAATTCTTACACTTTAAATTCAACAATTCACAAATCTCTTTTAATTCAAACAACTCAGACAATTAATTCTCTGATAACATCAATCTTTCCAAGTATCACTTTTCTCAAATCTCTATTCAACTGTCTCACTATTAAAATCTCTATCCAAATCACTATCCAAATCTCTTTCCAATTGTATCTCTTCTTAAATTTCAATTCGAACTTTACTTCACTGACATCTCAATCGGAGTGTGTCTCTGCCGTCGAAGCTCGTCGTATTTATACCCGAGATACGAATCTAGAATCTTCCTTCCTGGCGACGATTTGCCCAACTAGTGAGATATCGATAGTTCTGGAACGTGCCTGAGGTAAGTACTAGAAAATTCCTGAAGGTTCTTATAATTGCTGAATGCACTTAAATTTAGCACTAATCCCCCAATAGATGTCGCAGATCGATATCTAAAATGTCTAAATGTCGCTAATACAGTCGATATAACAATTCCACTAAATGTCGCTAGTGCAGTCGATATTACATTACTTAATATGCTTTTTTCTGCTTCTAACTAAATACTAATTTTCCTGTGAACTAGATTCATCTTCTAGATTGGACACAACTCCATTTAAAGATAGATCCAATTTATAGTGTAAGCATAGATTATGCAATGCTGCACATACGTTTGTTATTTGTGTCGACTTTTCAGGCGTATAATGCAATTGCCTGGCAAAGAGAAGACACCGAAAGCGATTTTTAAGCACTCCTATCGTTCTTTCAACTATGTTCCGGGTTTTTGAATGCCTTTTATTAAAGCCGCTTTCAATACTTCCTTCTTCTGCGGATCTAAATGGAGTGATTATAAATGGTTCTAAAGGGTAACCTGCATCACCTATAAAAGTATAATCTCTTCAAAATATTGCATTTAAACGTTTAAAAAAAGTACAAACCTAATAACCAAGTGTTTCGTTCACCTCCATCGTAGCTTCTTCTTAAAGATGCACGGAGCTCACTTAAATTCCACACAAATGAATCGTGAGCTGACCCAGGATGTCTTGCATCTATGTATCTAATCCACATTCGGTGATCACAAACCTAAAACCAGAATTGTGTTGAAATATGGTTATCTAATGTTTGTATGTAAATTTTATAATTCTTTCTACATAAAATAAGACTCACAATAAGTGCGTTTAAGCTATAAAATCCCTTCCTATTGTAATATCGACTGCATTAGCGACATTTAGTGGAATTGTTATATCAACTGTATTAGCGACATTTAGACATTTTAGATATCGATCAGCGACATCTATTGGGGGGATTAGTGCTAAATTTAAGTGCATTCAGCAATTATAAGAACCTTCAGGAATTTTCTAGTACTTACCTCAGGCACGTTCCAGAACTATCGATATCTCACTAGATGGGCAAATCGTCGCCAGGAAGGAAGATTCTGGATTCGTATCTCGGGTATAAATACTACGAGCATTGAGAGCATGGACACAGTTGACTTGAGATTTAGTAGAGATACAGTTGAAAAGTGATTTGGATAGAGATTTTAATAGTGAATTAAAATTACAGAAGAATTTGATTGAGATTAATTGTTTAAGTTGTTTGGAATAAAAGAGTTGTGAATAATTGGATTTAAAGAGTTGAATATTGTTGGAATAAATAAAAGATAAGCAGTTGTTTGTGAAACGATTTAATAAAGACAAATAGAATAGAAAGGAGGAAAAAGTTTTATCATTGCGAACCGGCAAACACGTTACACTATTGTAGTACAAATGTTGATGAGCTTTACTTGGTGCCAAAATCTTAATGTGGGTTCCGTCGATGCAACCGATTACACCTGGGATTCCAGCATATTGAAAGAAATTCTGTTTCGCCTGATATTTCTCTTCATCAGTCATGTCCATTTTTATCCATATTGGACAAATGGGAGTTTCTATTGCAGATATCATTTCTCTTAGAATTAAACTAAGTGTGGGTTGAGCCAATCCTAAATTGAAATCATTCCCAACACTTTTTTGGTAGCTGCCATCAGCTAAAAATCGCAATGTTGCAGCCAGTTTTGTAATCACCGGCACTGACAACGAACGAGTATGTTGAGTGAGTTTGTCTTCTAGTTTTTCCAGCAAATAAATAAAAGCTTCCTTTGGCACCCGAAAATACATCGTAAATTTAAAAATATATGTGGTTTAAATTCAACTTTCGAATTAATCACCCCTATCATTCAATCCGCCGGGGGGGACGATCCACCAAAATATCAACTTCAGGTTCATTCAATCCGTTCGTAGGGAATCGTCCACTTATCGGTAATGTGAATGACTTTTCGCGTGATCATTCAAAACGAACGGATCGAATCTCTCCATACAAAGTTTGACATTTCTCATCCGCAGGAAATTTATTGAGGATTGGTGTTGTGTTGCATTTTGGGTGGAAAATTTATCTGAAAATGTATGTTCTTTCTAGGACAAATCAATTATCTAGGTGTATTAAATTGAATATGCTTTTATTGTCCTTAATTAACACTTCCAACACATAATTAAAGACTGCCTTATTCAAACAAAAATTGTTTATGAAACTGAAATTCAAATTGATTTCATAGAAATTATAAACTACAACGAAATCTTTTAACTAACTTGGCGTCTGATAGCTCCATAATGTCGTCACTGAATGCCCGTGAATATGCACGAGATGTTCGCCTATTTAAGATATTTCTTCGTTTTCAAAAACAGAGCAATGCTATCCACTGTCTTTAAATTTAATTTTATTTTGTTTTTATCAGCAGCTGTTTATAATCGCCGTCAACTATGACAGAACAGTCGGTTTTGAAAAACAAAAATCGTAGTCGGTAAAACAGTGCATCCGGCGGATTGAATGATCAGCCTCAAGGTGAACGCGGAACGAATAAGTGAAGTGAATCTCAGATCCTTCGGATTGAATGATAGGGGTAAATAAAATAAATTATTTTGTTATCTTACTTTTGATCTGGTAAGTCCAATGGATTAGATTTGATTCTAATATTTTTTCTGAACAATATGAGATCCCTTTTTTTATCTTCCTCTTCGTCGCTACTTGAGAAAAAATTTGCCAAACTGTTCATGGTTTTAAATTCTTTTTTACAAACTCCGCACAGTAACCGTTTTTCTCGAGTACCTGCTAAGACTAAAATTGAGATGCAATGTATATGTCCTTCTCATTCTCTATTAAATTTTTCTGTGCAACGTGTGTGGAACGCATATGCGCTGAGAGTCGTGTCGTTTCAGTTATGGAATACCGAAATAAAAACGACTCGACTCGACTATTAAATTGCACACATTTCGAGCTCAAAAAATTAAAAAGCATAGTTTGGGCTACTTTGGAAATCCGAGAGAATCCATATTGTATTGAAGAAACATACCTAGTGCAATATTTCAAAATAAATTGCGACAGCTTCAACAGCAGATTAGACAGCCAACGTCAGAATAAATCCCAAAATTGACAGCTTAGTGTAAATTTAAATCCTAAATCCCGTTGAAGCCACCATTCATAAATCTCAGCTAAATCTCGGATTTGTGTGCGGTGGAGACATAGCATAAATCTTTTTCAGCTAAATCTCGGATTTTTTTAAGGTGGAAACATGGCAAAAAGTTAATTTTTGTAGTTTTAAAGCATTTGAAAAGTCAAAACATAGCAACCGCGTAGAAAAAATTTTCAGTTGCGAAATAAATATTCAGACAAATGGATAAAAGGTAAGAAAATGCTGTTTTACAGTATTTAGATAATTTACAGTACAGGCGTTCAAAAATGTCAAAACTTGGTTACGCAGGGCATCGGCAACAACGCAACGTATACTTTGCAGTGAGGCGCTTTTTTTTGCATTTTTGAATTCACCCTACGTACGTTAGCGGGAAGCTAGCTGAATTCTGCGTCCGAATCTGGGTGTTTCTCTTTGTTGACTATCGGGGACCAACTCATTGCTGGCTTCTGACTCTTGATTTGCTTTATTCTGCAACTCCGCTGGTTCTGCAGCTTTAAGACGGTCGATAGAAATTGTTTTGGTGCGTTGCCTGATTTTGATGGTAAAATACTTGTCTTTCCTGTTGACCACCTCAAATGGTCCAACAAAATTTGGCTGCAGTGGTGTTCTAACCGCATCATTTCGGATGAAAACGTGGATGCAGTTTTGAAGTTCGGGTTGTACAAAAACTGTATGTGTACCGTGAAGCAAAGGCCCTTATTGCGGTTGTCAATCGTCAATACGATTGACTTTTATCAACTTGATCGACTAATTTTCGGTTTGGTATTGTGTAACTAGATTAATAGAGATAATGACAGTTGACGGCGATTGTGAACCAATGAACAACTTATTGTGAATGTTTTTGAATTTGGCATTTGAAAGAAAAATATTACACGTTTAAATACATTTTTCTGTTGTTTATAAATAATTGTACGCACTTTTACTTTTAATTAATACGTTTTATTTCAAAACTTTTTTTGGTTTCTAGAAAAAAAAAAATAAAAAATCTGCCTGCGTTTTCCCACAAATTCTTTTGGCGATGTCGGGATTTTCTTCCATCAAGCTCACTTATCTGTCTAACTGTTTTTTATTGCTTACAATTTTTGCCGGGTAATCTTATAATATGCGTAAATGTACATCTATCAACTCCAAACTTGAATTATTTACATTTTTCCCCATTTGTCCATTCCAAAATCAGCAAAGCACCACTAGTCGCTTGCCAGTCAATCACAAAAATACGAACGACAAATGTCAAATGACAAAACGCAAAATATCAATCATAATTGACAATCACAATACGAAAATTCACGATTGACGATTGGTTGTTGACAAAAGTCAATTCTCAACCAGCGATTGACAACCGCAATAGGGGCCAAAGTCGGCATTGGTGACAGCTTATGCATGGTATAACGCAATTCCCCCAGCAGTTCGTGGTCACACTTCTATCTTGAATTAGGAATGAAGAACTGTCCAGGAAGTCGCAAGGTCGTTCCGAAGACGGGTCGAGTTCATAAATGTAAAAAACGTGCAGTCCTGCTGTTCATAAGAGTAAAATTACAGTCAGCATGCTGTCAAATCGGCATGTGTTTTTGTTTTGTTGCCGCATTGCAGGAAAAAATATGGCAGAAGAGAAAATATTAGTCAAATTATAATTAATTGTAAATTAATTTAATATCGCTAGAAATGCATATGTAATATTTTTTGTCGACGATTTGATGCAGAACTGCGCCTATTGCTTTAACGGACACATCTACGCTCAGCGATAACTTCGCATCGGCCGACGGGTGAGTCAAGACCGGGGCAGTGACCAGGGGCCCTACTCTGTATTTCGATTCTAAAGTCAAATAGTTCGAAAACGGAAATTTGCTACTCCGTAATTCGAAACGCATTTCACAATTTCCGAAAATCGAATTGATTTTAGTTGCCAACTTCAACTCCATTTTTTTTCGGATAGTCGGCACTCGGTATTGCGAAAGTAAATGTCAAACTCGTTCGAATCCGTTGAATTTCATTCGATAAGTGTTTTGCTTGCGAATAGCTTGAAAAACAAATCCGTAAGTTTGTTAAATGAAAGATATTTGCATTTTATAATGGATTTAGAAAAACATTTATTTTCTTTGTTTTATTATTAAAGAGATTCACTTAAAAATATTAATACAAGGCTTCGTCAGTTTAAAATTCTCGTGTTTTTCAGGAGCATCTCTAAAAGGCGTCAAGATCTATGGTTCTGGTGGGTACCCTGAATCTCCTGCAAAGAAAATTAACAAAAATTTCAAACAGTACATAACTTGTAATCCATGACGATTTATCCCCATTTTTTAAATTTTGTTTAAAGTGAGCACGTTCATTGCTTAGGTGACATACATGTGAGTCGTGTGATGCGCCTCCACACCGATCATACTGTAAATTAACAAATTAACGAACAAAGTAAATAAATTGAATTGAATTATTTTCTTTTTATTTTGTAACTATGTATTTTCTTACCTCTTTCCGCTAAGTTCAATTATTAAAGAAAATTTTGGCATTGTATTCTCTCTTGTTCTAATTCCTCTTCATAATTTTCAAACCACATTGCCACGATGGACATTTCCGTATTTATTGTATTACTCTTTTTAATAATAAATATTTATTTTCTTTCTTGAAATCCTTCAAAATGTCATTTGCAATAGCGAGACTCGAAAGGAAATTCGGAAATTTGCAAACTTTAGTTGGCAACACATACATTCGATTCGAAAGTGTTTAATAGTACCAATCCAAAGTAGAATCGGAAATCACTTTCGGATGTATTTGACTTTAGAATCGAAATACAGAGTAGGGCCCCAGCTCCTTTTTGCAACGATCGAACGCCTCAGCAACCCCAAATGATTGAAGTCGTATAGTTTTTTTATATTGCGTTTGCCGACAAGATCCTGTAGAATCATTTGGGTTTCCACCGCCTTTGGAAGCAACCTGCGGTAGAAATTAAACATAGCCAGGAATCGTTTTAATTCCCTCACCGTTCGGGGTTTAGGACAGTTGTTGATTGTCTTGACTTTTTCTTCTGTTGGTTCGATGCCTTTTGCCGAAACAGAATGGCAGACAAAAATTATCTCTGCCTTTCCCAGGTGATCCCGCAAACGTTAAAATATTTGCCGCATGTGTTGTTCGTGTTGCTTGACGTCTTCCGAAGCTATAGATATCGTCTAGATGTGCAAAGGCAAACTTCAAATCGCGCAATACCTCATGCATATTTCTTTGAAACGCCTGAGCAACAGTCTTCACACCAAAAGTCATAAATTGAAATTCAAATAACCCGAATGGGGTCGTTATGGCAGTCCTCGGCCCATCCGCGGGATGAATTGGTATTTGATGGTACTCCCGTTTTAAATCGATTGTTGAAAAAATCGTCTACTTGTGCAAAATTGTAAAAAAAAAAATCCAGTATGAACGGTATGGGAACAGTTTGTGCATAGAGTGTCCTATAGTCTCCGCATGGACACCAATCACCATTTGATTTATGAACCATATGCAATGGGCTCGACCAATTGCTGCTAGTGTTGAATGACTTTTTTACTTTACGTTTTTTTACGTAGTTTTTTACGTTTTTCTACATTAGTTTTTTACATGCTGAATTTTTACTATGCTTATGTAAAAAACGTAAAAAAGGTAAAAAAGTAAAAAAAAACCACGGAAAATAATCCAAATTGGGGAGCTTCAAAACAGAAGATGAGAGTTGGATCTGATTAATCTGTGCGGTATCCAAAAAACGATTGGGTTTTTATCTTCTTTTCGACAAAATTAAAAAGCCAGATTTGTTGAAAACAGATTCTCTAATCCAACGTTTCTCAACCTTTAATCGTACCTCCAGCAATGAATTTATCAGGAATAACCCTGTTAAAATTTTCTTTATTTATTTAGATTTTGACAGATATATTGCAATGCCTCTCATTTTCTTAGTAATTTACTTTATTTACCTCATTTTTACCTTTTTTACGAATTTTTAAAAATATTTTTAAGGGATTCTCACGTGGTTTACACTTATTTACGCGTTTTTTACCTACTCAAACGTAAAAAAGGTAAAAATAGTTTTTCACACAGATTTGAACATCACTGATTGCTGCTTGATAGCGTACAAATACCTCTAGCCATCAAATAATGAAACTCGTCCCGTGCCGCTTTCAATTTGTTTGCTGATAGACGTCTTGGTTTGGCGAAAACCGAAACTTGACGAGGATGTTGTATAGGGTTAAGAACTGTTATATCTTTGAAGTCTGCTAAGAGATGTGCGAAAGGATCCTTAATATTGAATGTTTTGACACAAAATGTACCTGATAACGAATTGGTGCCAAGGGATTCCAACTTAGTTTCTTGATCTATCAGTTTATTCCCCTTGACATCGATCAAGAGGCCATAATGCTGAAAGAAATCTGAACTAATGATTGGGGTTTTGACATCTGCAATCACAAAGCTCCATACAAATGATCTGCGAAGGCAAAGGTTTAAATTAATACGTATCTCGCCGTAGGTTTTAATTGGCGTTTTATTTGAAGCGAATAGGTGAGAAGATGTCGAATTGTTGAAAAGTTCGTTAAATTTCGGTGGCACCACGGAAATGTCGGCGCCAGTGTCAATCAGGAAGGTGTGCTGAGTTTGCTCGTCTCTTACCAGTAAGCGGTTTTTATTATGTTGCTCGAGGGTGACAGGATGTACCAGCCACCTGAAAAATAAAAGAAAAGGAAAATAAATTAAAAAAAAAATACGAAAACTGTTAAATCAGTAAACACACCCTCCCGAGGTCAGCTGTTTCCGCTGACAACCGATCGGTGAAAGTCTGTGAAGATGACAGCGGTGGGTTGTGGTTCTCGATATTGAAGTCGAGGTGACTATACGACTAAGGTTGCCCACGTACCTCGACCGAATCGAGCCACGACCTACCCCAATGAAGATTACTGGGAGAGATTTCGACATCGGATGACTCCACCAGATTAATACAATTGTGGGGTGTTTTCTTTGTCTCTCCGACCAAGACACTGGCCACGGGATACGTGGGCAAGGTCAAAGTCATTAGTGTCAAGTGGTCGGAGAGGCAACAAGTCTCTGTCGGTGGTGCGCGAAACGAAAAAAATATTTATAGAGAAGTCCTTTATAAGCATTTAAAAGACTTAATAATAACGTGAATAAAAGAAAAACGAAAAAAAAGAACTCCAATGGTGCAGGATTAATAAGTGCAAAAAAATGCAAGTTTAAACTCAAATATCTGCTATTTTTAGAAAGGTGAGTGAGTTACTGTGGTGTTGTGCTAGGGTGTTAATATTTCCTTTTATTACATAGTGCTTTTAGGCAACCACCGTTGCAAAAAGGTTTGTGGTCGCCAAGTTTTGTTGGAATACTATTCCGAAGACCCGAAGTGGACGTGTCACTAAATTTCAAATACTCAGGAGTGCGGAGCGCTCAGAGGTGAGATCACGTCACACCTGTCCCCGCACCGTCGCCATTGAGACACCTAACACTGTGTTGTCTACACACCTAAAAAATTAAATCTAAATAGTAGCACAAAATGCCTTGTCCGGCATGACTTAAAGCCTACAAATAGGCGCAGCAACTAAGCAACTCACCTGTCGATGCTTGGAGCTTGGTGCCAGTTGACAATTGTTCCGGTCTTTGTGTAATATTTCTATGTTCGTGGTTCTGGTATTATATAAGTGATAAGTTAGCTTTAAGTGTAGAGTTAATTATTTTCTTTGTTGTAAACTATCTTTTTATTTGCGTTATAATAGCTTTTTGCCTTTTCGTGATAAGTTTTCTTTCGCTGCACTTCGCGTCCGATAATTTATAGCTATTTAGTCCCCCACTTGATACCACTAAAAAGTGCTCTCTTTAGGTAGGAGCAAGGGTGGATCCAGGGGGGGCACAGGGGCACGGGCCCCCCCAGACACGATTCAGATAAAACAGGCCAGTCGAAAAAACACTAGCAATTAGATACCAACTGCATTATATCTGCATGTCTTTCTGGAGTTTTGCAGTAAATGGTTGATCAAGGAGACAGTCGTACTACACCTGCGTTTTCACTGCTCCAAGCTATAATGTCATTGGAATTTCTTGTGAGTTTGGTAATCCTTGCTGATATTTTGGGAATCACACTCCCTTTATCTCGATCATTACAAGCCATTGAAGTTGATGTACTTTCTGCAACTCAGCTTGTCGATACGACCACAGCCAGCCTGCAGAGGCAACGAGATACTAACACGGGCGGATTTAAAAAAAACTCTTCGATAAGGTTGAGGCCCTTTCTAACGAAATTGAAACCGAAATCACAGTCCGTAGAACAACCGATCGTTAAACTAATAGATCGAATATTCAGACTCAATCTGTTGAAAAATATTACCAACTTATAGTGTATATTCATTTTCTTGATTAGGTATATATTAAATGAAATGTCGTCTAGGTTTCCTAGAGCTCAGCTGCAAAGAATAGGAAAGCTGCAAAAGTTACTATCCCATAACTTAAGTGTTTTTTTGGTATCCCGTATGGGAATGGACGAAAAAAAACGACATCGAGGATAAGCAATTTGCGTGTTAAATGCAACAACAACTTATCCCACATAGTATTAGCTAAGACCACAAAATTGTCTGGGCTTAACTTTATCCCAGATAAAAACGGTGCTACCAGACTCGAGTTTCTATGGAAACGTGACAACTGACGTGCGTTGATGTCAGTCGAGCAATTCTTTGTTATGAAAAAATGGCTGAGCAGGACAGAAAATCCGTAAAAGCAGAAATGCGATATGCAGCATTTTGACCCTTGCACTAGATTGATACGATTTCTTGGGCTTAGTTGCAAAAATTTGGGACAGCTGAATAGTGGGTGGTCGCCTTTACAAGATATGCATGCTAGCCCCGCTGAAGTGATCGAAGTAAACGATCTTGAATTCCATTGCCTTTTATGATGTTCCTCCGAGCTAGCCTTGTATGGGTGTTTTCATAAACGTCTGCCTAACTAAGACCTGCGTTAGCCGTGTTCATAAAGTCAGATTTTTGATCGAACAAACCCAGATGAATTGCAGAAGATATTGTAGCATGTTTGCCGGTTCGTAATGATAAAACTTTTTCCTCTTTTCTCTTCTATTTATCTTTATTAACTCAGTTCATAAATCACCATTTATTCCAACAATTCTTACACTTTAAATTCAACAATTCACAAATCTCTTTTAATTCAAACAACTCAGACAATTCATTCTCTGATAACATCAATCTTTCCAAGTATCACTTTTCTTAAATCTCTTTTCAACTGTCTCACTATTAAAATCTCTATCCAAATCACTATCCAACTGTATCTCTACTAAATCTCAAGTCAACTGTGTCCATGCTCTCAATGCTCGTAGTATTTATACCCGAGATACGAATCCAGAATCTTCCTTCCTGGCGACGATTTGCCCATCTAGTGAGATATCGATAGTTCTGGAACGTGCCTGAGGTAAGTACTAGAAAATTCCTGAAGGTTCTTATAATTGCTGAATGCACTTAAATTTAGCACTAATCCCCCAATAGATGTCGCTGATCGATGTTCTAAATGTCGCTAATATTAGCTGATGGGTCGGAGTTTAGAACATCAATCAGTGACATCTATTGGGGGGATTAGTGCTAAATTTAAGTGCATTCAGCAATTATAAGAACCTTCAGGAATTTTCTAGTACTTACCTCAGGCATGTTCCAGAACTATCGATATCTCACTAGATGGGCAAATCGTCGCCAGGAAGGAAGATTCTGGATTCGTATCTCGGGTATAAATACTACGAGCATTGAGAGCATGGACACAGTTGACTTGAGATTTAGTAGAGATACAGTTGAAAAGTGATTTGGATAGAGATTTTAATAGTGAATTAAAATTACAGAAGAATTTGATTGAGATTAATTGTTTAAGTTGTTTGGAATAAAAGAGTTGTGAATAATTGGATTTAAAGAGTTGAATATTGTTGGAATAAATAAAAGATAATCAGTTGTTTGTGAAAAGATTTAATAAAGACAAATAGAATCAGAAAGGAGAAAAAGTTTTATCATTGCGAACCGGCAAACACGTTACATTTGGTGTCAGAAGTGGGATAAAACTTTTTCAGAGTGATAAAAACGTTCAAGAAACAGTTTCTGAACAAGAGAAATCTGAATAGAAATGGGTCGCAGATTGGAAAATTTGTCCCTGGTCCAGCTAAAATCAGAGCTGGGTAGGAGAAATCTCCAGACCAGTGGACTGAAACGAGAATTAGTACTCCGGTTGCAGAATGCTGTACTAGAAGACGGTGGGGACCCCGAAACTATGCTATTTGACGTCGAAGAGGAGGAGAATGTAAGTACAACAAGTGAAATGTCTGCGCTATTCAAACTGCTCACCGAGACGAAGAACAGTATCGACGAACAGAAGAACTCAATAGACGCCAGGTTCGATGAGCAGAGCAAAAAGATCGATGAGCGGAATAATTCTGTGGTCGCCAAGTTGGATGAGCCGAACAAAAAGTTCGAGAACTATCTGGACGCAAAGTTTGGCGAGCAGAACAAAAGGTTCGAGAACTCTCTAGGCGCCAAGCTCGACGTCGAATTAGATGAGGACGAAGACAGTACCTCAGAGTCAGCCATAGCGAAAGAAGCACAGAATAACAACAGCGGTGCAACGTTGGTCAGCGCAGAAATGGTATCTGAAGAGGAAGTTTCCGAGGATGAATTGCCTACAAATGGTAGTGCCTCTGCAAAGAAGGGAGATATCTTTATTGTGAAAAGAAAAGCCGCCGAAGGAGAGATCAGTGAAGAGTACAACCCGAGTAGTCCCAGCAGTGAGAGTAGTAATGGTCAAGTTGAGACGGAGGTAAAAGTGAAAGTAGAGAGTGAAGGCGAAGAGCGAAAGGAAATTGAGAGAAGGGACTCGGATCAACTCAAAATCGAAGGAAAGTGTACAGACGGCAGGCGAGGTTCACCAGAGGCTCAAAGTTCAATATCTGTAGTGCGCACGGAACGTAGCAGCGATGGTGGTAATTGCTCAAAACGGAACAGCCTAGGAAGAGAAGGACGGCAGGATGGTGGATACCAGAACATCGGCAGGTTTGACCAAAGGGATGGCGACAATTGTAATCGCGGCTGGAACAACGATTGGCGTAGCAAGCGCGACAATGGATACCAAGGCAGAGATGGATCCGGTGGTGGTCGTGACAGAGAATGGGGTAGAGATCGACGAGATGATGACCACGCAATTCGTGGTGGACGCAATCACGAAGAGAGTTGGCGTAATGATGACAGAGGACAGAATGACGAAAGAAGACGCAACGAAGAAGAAGCTAAGGCGAGAAAGAAGCGTCGTGCTGCCAAGCGCTTGAAGAAGGCAAAGATAAACGCACAGAAGATTATGGACAGCGCTAATTCCAGTGCACAAAGGAATAGGTGGCAGTTAAAGAAAATCTATCTGAACATGGTCATCAAGGGAGACGAGAGACCACGAGAAGAGTTCGAAGATGTCTGCGCCTTGAAGCAGATCAAAACAACAAAGGAATGGGATGCCATGCTGGATGCCATCCCGGACCTTGACGTCAACGGGCCAGAGGTGGAACACCAGAAGCTGCTAAAGTATCGGAAGTACGACAAGAAGGATCGGCGTGCCAATGACGACGCCCAGTACGAGAATGACAGTGAGGTGGATGTCTCTGAGTCGGAAAATGAAAACATCTGCGATACGCATGGTCTTAGTCTAAGCGGCGATGAGGACAGCGAAAGAGCCGGCAAGGCCAAGAAGACCAGCTTAAAGAAGAAACGGGATGAGCATCCATTCATCAAGTCTGGCGACTTCCGCGACAAGGGCACTAGACAGCAGCAGCGAGTGCAACTGTGGTTCGAGACGGAGAACCTAGAGAAAGAAGACTCCAATGATGACGTGGACTGTGATTTAGATCGCCGGGTGAGCGTATACAAATCCAAAGGCGTTTCGGTGAAGATCAAAATAGCCAGTGACTGCATGCAGACCAGGAACGATGAGAGGACAACAACGCCGGGATTCCAGGAAGGAGATCTGGAGTGGCTGTACCAGGCTGTACCCTCATCGACACGAAGGGAGGTCACCGAAGTTGCCGCAAGACTGGTTATACGAATCAATTATGTTCACCACAGAAGTCAACGGAGATCGAGAGATGCTCTTGTTCGGGACGAACAAGTTTAGGAGGGGGGCAGTGTAATATCGACTGCCTTAGCGACATTTAGTGGAATTGTTATATCAACTGTATTAGCGACATTAAGCTGATGGGTCGGAGTTTAGAACATCAATCAGTGACATCTATTGGGGGGATTAGTGCTAAATTTAAGTGAATTCAGCAATTATAAGAACCTTCAGGAATTTTCTAGTACTTACCTCAGGCACGTTCCAGAACTATCGATATCTCACTAGATGGGCAAATCGTCGCCAGGAAGGAAGATTCTGGATTCGTATCTCGGGTATAAATACTACGAGCATTGAGAGCATGGACACAGTTAACTTGAGATTTAGTAGAGATACAGTTGAAAAGTGATTTGGATAGAGATTAATTGTTTAAGTTGTTTGGAATAAAAGAGTTGTGAATAATTGGATTTAAAGAGTTGAATATTGTTGGAATAAATAAAAGATAATCAGTTGTTTGTGAAAAGATTTAATAAAGACAAATAGAATCAGAAAGGAGAAAAAGTTTTATCATTGCGAACCGGCAAACACGTTACAATATGTTTAGCATTAATAATAATGTAACGTGTTTGCCGGTTCGCAATGATAAAACTTTTTCCGCTGTTCTATTCTATTTGTCTTTATTTAATCTTTTCACAAACTACTGATGATCTTTTATTTATTTCAACAACATTCAACTCTTTAAATCCAATTATTCACAACTCTTTTATTCCAAACAACTAAAACAATTAATCCCAATCAAATTCTTCTGTAATTTTAATTCACTATTCAAATCTCTATCCAAATCACTTTTCAACTGTATCTCTACTAAATCTCAAGTCAACTGTGTCCATGCTCTCAATGCTCGTAGTATTTATACCCGAGATACGAATCTAGAATATTCCTTCCTGGCGACGATTTGCCCATCTAGTGAGATATCGATAGTTCTGGAACATGCCTGAGGTAAGTACTAGAAAATTCCTGAAGGTTCTTATAATTGCTGAATGCTATAAATTTAGCACTACTCCCCACTAGATGTCACTGATCGATGTTCTAAATTTCAACCAATCGACTAAATGTCGCTAATACAGTCGATATAACAATTCCACTAAATGTCGCTAATGCAGTCGATATTACACTGCCCCCCTCCTAAACTTGTTCGTCCCGAACAAGAGCATCTGCATTGTTTCCATGGTAACGATGTAGACGATCCACATGTATGATTTTCAACTTGCCTCTTAGTCCCCGTTGAATTCTGTAGACAACGTCCTTGATTCGTGTAACCACTGTATAGGGACCCTCCCAGTCCTGCTGCAACTTCGGATACCTCCCCTTTTGTCGATGTGGGTACGGTCTGGTACAGCCATTCCAGATCTCCCTCCTGCAATCCCGGCGTTGTTGTCTTCACATCATACCTGGTCTTCATGTGATTACTGGCTATTTCTTGTGGCGACATTTTCTCAGTTCGTAGCTCTTGAAGATCTTTATCGGTAGAACGAAGTTTTTCCTCTAAAGCTTTGATTTCCTCCTCCAGGGGCACCACCAATGATCGAAGAACTTCAGCATCTTCGTGAGCCTTCCGCATATAGTCGTCAAGACTATCATGACCACTGGTTGCTGAATTCTTTCTCAACTTACGTGGTAACTTTTTTTTAACGTTATTCACTACTGGAGCTAGGCCTGGAGTTTCCTGTTGGTATTGGAGAATGCCTTCCTTGAGTTTCCTGTTCTCCTGCCTTAATCGACTATTGTCCCCCTGCAGCTTCTCTAGATCTGCCTTACACTTGAAGGACTCCTCAATTGTTTTCTGCACCAAAAGTTGCAACGACGATACCTCTTCCTGAGTCTTTTGCTCATTGAACTTTCTCTCTCGATCGGAGCTACACTCAGCTACATACGCAACACTCTTCATTTTGCCGTCATTGTGTCTGCCACGAAATGCGTAGCCATCATCTCGTCGATCTCTCCACCATTCTCTATCGCAACCACTACCGAACCCAACTCTACCTCGGTATCCATTGTTGCGATTGTTACGCCAATCGTTATTCCAGCTGCGATTCCAATTGTCGCCTCCCTTTCGGTCAAAGTTTTGTCTTCGGCTTCCGTCATGCGGACAGATAGATGTCCTGTTTTGTTGCAGTTCCAACAACGAATCTGTCGTCCTGTGTCGTTATTTTATTTCAAACACTTCAAATTTCACCACTGTTCTCTTTGTTCAGAAATTGTTCCTTGAACGTTTTTATCACTCTGAAAAAGTTTTATCCCACTTCTGACACCAAATGTAGCATGTTTGCCGGTTCGTAATGATAAAACTTTTTCCTCTTTTCTCTTCTATTTATCTTTATTAACTCAGTTCATAAATCACCGTTTATTCCAACAATTCTTACACTTTAAATTCAACAATTCACAAATCTCTTTTAATTCAAACAACTCAGACAATTCATTCTCTGATAACATCAATCTTTCCAAGTATCACTTTTATTGAGATTGCATTATTCGCTAAAAATGGTCCACTTTGAACGCGTTACAATGGGTGTGTGTGCGAGCTAATTTTCTTTGAAGTTTTGTTTGTTTCCTTTTGTCAAGCTCTGCACACACTCCTGTCAAATGTATTTCACAATTTTTACTCACTCTCATTTTATACGCCGTAGGAGTTAGCAAGAAATAAATCTTATACGTATATAAAGTTGAACAGCATTTTATTTCTGCCGTGTGTGCAGACGACAAAACCTCAACAACTTTTCTTAAATCTCTTTTCAACTGTCTCACTATTAAAATCTCTATCCAAATCACTATCCAACTGTATCTCTACTAAATCTCAAGTCAACGGTGTCCATGCTCTCAATGCTCGTAGTATTTATACCCGAGATACGAATCCAGAATCTTCCTTCCTGGCGACGATTTGCCCATCTAGTGAGATATCGATAGTTCTGGAACGTGCCTGAGGTAAGTACTAGAAAATTCCTGAAGGTTCTTATAATTGCTGAATGCTCTTAAATTTAGCACTAATCCCCCCAATAGATGTCGCTGATCGATTTCTAAAATGTCTAAATGTCGCTAATACAGTTGATATAACAATTCCACTAAATGTCGCTAATGCAGTCGATATTACAATAATATATGTTCATATCTGAAATAAAGGAAATCTATGCAGCTCCATTGCTAGTTTTTGATTGCATGTACTGAGTGACCGCAGCTATCATTGAAATTTGATTTATGTCAAAAATTAGGTCTGTTTCCTCTAAATCATAGTATCACAGAGCCATCTGCTGCAGAGACGAGGAAAAGTTTTTTGAGAATGTGTTAGTTTTTTGAGCTTGAAAAAAGTGAAAGCTCGGACTCCCCTGAGCTTTCAAAATAATTACTTTTTGAAAATGAAATGGAATGATGCAGAGTACTTAATAAGATGAAAAGAGAGAATGCACTTTTTCCACTTTTTGCACTTTTTGCCGAATGTAGTTATACCTATACAGTTGAAAAGTGATTTGGATAGAGATTTTAATAGTGAATTAAAATTACAGAAGAATTTGATTGAGATTAATTGTTTAAGTTGTTTGGAATAACAGAGTTGTGAATAATTGGATTTAAAGAGTTGAATATTGTTGGAATAAATAAAAGATAATCAGTTGTTTGTGAAAAGATTTAATAAAGACAAATAGAATCAGAAAGGAGAAAAAGTTTTATCATTGCGAACCGGCAAACACGTTACATTTGGTGTCAGAAGTGGGATAAAACTTTTTCAGAGTGATAAAAACGTTCAAGAAACAGTTTCTGAACAAAAGGAACAGTGGTGTGATTTAAAAAGTGTTTGAAATTTGAACAGAAATGGGTCGCAAATTGAAAAATCTGTCCCTGGTCCAGTTAAAAGCAGAGCTGAGCAAGAGAAATCTTCAGACCAGTGGGCTAGAAAGCGAATTAGTGCTCCGGCTGCAAAATGCTGTGCTAGAAGACGGTGGAGACCCCGAAACTGAGCTATTTGACGTAGAGGAGGAGGAGAATGTAAGCGCAACGAGTGACATGGCCGCGATTATGAAACTGCTCACCGAACAGAAGAATTCAATAGACGCCAAGTTCGACGAGCAGAGCAAAAGGTTCGATGAGCAGAGCAAAAAGTCCGACGAACAGAAGAACTCTATAGATGCCAAGTTCGACGAACAGAGCAAAAAGTTCGAGAATACTCTAGATGCCAAGTTAGATGAACAGAATAAGAAGTTCGACGAACAGAAGAACGCCCTGGACGCCAAACTCGATGAGCAGAGCAAACATTTCGAGAACTCTCTGGACGCCAAGCTCGATGCCAGATTCGATGAGGCCAGGAACTCTCTCGATACCAAGCTCGAAGAGCAGAAGCATGTTCTCGAGAGTCTAGAGGTCAAATTCGATCAGCAAATAGAAGATGTCGAAAAGAGATTGGAAGTGAAATTCGGAGGTCAGTACGAAGAAATGGAAAAACAATTCAAACATCTGACCAATGAACTTGACGGTGTGAAGAGGCAAAAACTTCGCGTGAGTTCAATCGAAGGTCCGAGAAGAAAGGAAATGCAGCCCCCGGTATTCGATGGTCAAACATCATGGCCTATATACAAGAAACAATTTGAAGCCGCCGCATTGGCCAACAATTGGGACGAGGAAGAAAAATCGATTGCACTCACACTTGCACTCCGAGGCTCAGCCGCCGAACTACTCCAAACCCTCGCGGATGACAAACATCGTGACTATGGCTCGCTACTGAAGGCCATTGAGATGCGATTCGGCGATGACCATATGCAACAAGTATACAGGGTCCAGTTGCGCCGAAGGGCTCAAATGAAGGGAGAGACACTGCAGCAGCTGCAGGCAGATGTGGAACGTCTGGCGCATCTGTCCTACCCCAATACTGGAAAGGAGATCATCAACGAAATGGCAACCGAAGCGTTTATCCAAGCCATTAACGACGAAAAACTACAAATGGCTGTTCGAATGGCTGGGAAGAAAACACTTGCTGAGGCTTTGGCTTTTGCCCTGACAATGGAGGCAGCAGATCAGGCCTCCCAGAGAATCCATCGTGTCAGGGAAATAATCACCGAGGAATGCTCCTGCCAGAGAGTGGACGTCGAGCGCCAAAATAACGCCGCAGAACGGCAGATTCGTTGCTGGAATTGCAACAAGATTGGACATCTACAACGGCAGTGCAGAGCACCACGAAGAAACGGAAGCTGTCCGCATTGTGCTAGCCGGAGACGCGACGAAGAAGCATCCAGCGGGGATAACATCCGTCCTGCTGGTCAAGCTTCTCATTCGGGAAATGCTTAAGAGCCAACTTCGCGGGGCAGAAGTTGGTTTCTGGAATCGATGGCCCCAGAACCACCATCCAAGTCTCCCAAACCAAGCGATGCAACAAAAGCTTGACCGTGGAAGCAATTATGGGCAACAACAAGTGCGTGGCTACCATAGACACCGGTGCCACGGCTTCCATCGTAAGGAGGGATCTCGTCCGGAATTCATGGCTACACAACACCAGTTGCTACTGCCTGAGGACTGCGACAGGAGAATCAGCAAAAGTCTACGGAGAAGTTCGCCTGAGAATACAAATGGCAGGCTTAACATTCTCACACGTGTTCCTGGTGGCTGACATATGCGACGACTGCATCATCGGGGTGGACTTTATGGAAGCACACAAGATCATCCTGGACATCGGAATGCAGGTGCTGAGGTATCGACATGTGGAGATTCCTATGGTGTACGGAAACAAAGGCACAGTAAATCTCAGGTCGGTAATCAGCAAGGACGACATTTTGCCACCCTCTGCAGAGACAGTTATTTGGACAAATTTGGAGGGTGATCCTGGGAGCCATCGATTCTTCCTTATTGAGCCAGATAACCAAAAAGACTCCCAGAACTACATCGTGGGAAGAATTCTAGTGGAACCAAAGAACAACATGGTACCAGTAAGGCTCATGAACCCGAAAAACTACAGCGTCAAATTAAAGCGAGGGGAAGTGATTGGAGAATGCGTACCGATTTCCGCGATCTCAGCAGCAACCGAAGAGGAGCCTGTGAAGCCGGTTCCGTCATACAGATTGGCGGAACTACGGAAGACCATCTTTCAACATTGTGAACTTAATCAGGAGCAGCGAAGCACGGCAGCGAATCTACTTGGTGAGTTTGCTGACATATTTGCGTTACAAGATGGGGACCACGGCCGAACACACTTAGTACAGCACCGCATAGACACCGGGGATGCTAGACCGATTAGACAGCCTGCCAGGCGACTCCCATTAGCAAAGCAGACAGAGGTTGCGGAGATGGTTTCGTCGATGGAGAAAGAAGGGCTAATTGAAAGTTCCCAGAGCCCGTGGGCATCACCTATTGTACTAGTCAAGAAGAAGGACGGCAGCACCCGATTCTGCGTGGACTACCGCAGGCTGAATGATGCTACCAAAAAGGATAGTTACCCTTTGCCCCGGATCGATGACACACTGGACACCCTCTCTGGAGCCCAATGGTTCTCCACTCTCGATCTAAAGAGCGGCTATTGGCAAGTGCAGATTCACCCAGAAGACCGCGAGAAGACCGCATTCACTGCCGGAAATGGACTTTGGGAGTTTACAGTAATGCCATTTGGATTGTGCAACGCTCCGGCAACTTTCGAGCGTCTGATGGAACGCGTCCTGCATGGACTAACCTGGAAAACCTGCTTGGTGTATCTGGACGATGTCATTGTGGTGGGAAAAACGTTTGCGGAACATCGAGACAACCTAAGGGAAGTCTTCAAACGCTTACGCAATGCCCACTTGAAACTCAACTCGAAGAAATGTGCGCTCTTTAAACGAGAAGTGAAGTATCTAGGTCACATTATTTCGTCCGAGGGAGTGAGAACGGATCCGGACAAAGTTGAAGCCGTTAAAAACTGGCCAGTTCCCAAAGACAAACACCAATTGAGGAGCTTCCTTGGCCTCGCCACATACTACCGACGGTTCGTAAAGGATTTTGCCAAAATTGCGAAGAGCCTGCACCAGTTGACGGAAAAGGGAAAACAATTTAAGTGGTCAGGCGAATGCGAGCAGAGTTTTCGGCAACTTAAACAACAACTATGTGAGGCTCCAATACTGGCCTACCCCATCCCGGACAAGATGTTTATCGTAGATGCAGATGCCAGTAATGTTGGGATCGGAGCTGTCCTTTCGCAGGTGCATGATGGCCAGGAGAAGGTAGTGGCCTATTTCAGTAAGGTACTCTCCAAACCAGAACGGAACTACTGTGTAACAAGACGGGAACTTCTTGCTTTGATTATGGCGACGAAACATTTCCACAAGTACCTCTACGGTCAAAAGTTCCTCCTACGTACAGATCATGCAGCTCTAAAATGGTTGTTGCAGTTCAAAAATCCGGAGGGTCAGATCGCGAGGTGGACAGAGCGATTGCAGATGTACGAGTTCGAAATACAGCATCGCAAGGGAAAACTCCACTCAAACGCGGATGCATTGTCGCGACGACCTTGTAAAGCCGACTGTAAGCATTGTGTACGAAAGGAGGAGAAAGAGATCGTTCCCGTCCAAGTAGTTAGAGCTGAGCCCATAATCGGTTGGAGTACCGAGGAGATCCGGAACGCTCAAAAGGAAGACCCGGATATCGAGCCGATACTAGCTTGGAAGGAAAACATGGAGAAACCTGATGGTCGAGATATTTCCGATAGAAGCCCTACCCTCAAAGCATATTGGGCACAATGGGACTCTCTACATGTTCAAGACGGCATCTTGAGGCGGAAATGGGAGATGCCCGATGGAAAGACGTGTAGGATGCAGCTCGTGGTGCCACGTTCAAAAGTGCATGAAGTGCTGCAGGAAATGCACGATGGTGTATCCGGAGGACACCTGGGTGTAAACAAAACGCTGGATAAAGTACGGGAACGATTCTACTGGCTCAGTGCGAGAGACGACATCGAGAGCTGGTGCCGAAAGTGCGTCACGTGTGCAGCGAGCAAGGGACCAAGCGTGAAAACCCGGGGCAAGATGCATCAGTACAACGTGAGTGCACCGTTTGAACGAATCGCTGTCGACATCGCAGGGCCGTTCCCGGAAACCGACCAGGGCAACCGATACATCTTAGTTGTTATGGACTACTTCAGCAAGTGGCCTGAAGCGTTCGCGATTCCCAACCAGGAGGCTAAGACCGTCGTAGAAAAGATTGTCAACAACTGGGTAAGCAGGTTTGGTGTACCCATGGAACTGCACTCGGATCAAGGACGGAACTTCGAGTCCAAGCTATTCCAGGAAACGTGTCAACTACTCGGAATCAAAAAGACCAGAACGACTCCACTTCACCCACAGTCCGACGGGATGGTAGAACGGTTCAACAGGACATTGAATGAACATCTCTCCAAAGTCGTGAGTGATTACCAACGTGACTGGGATCGACATATTCCCTTGTTCCTGATGGCTTACCGTAATGCAGTTCACAGTTCAACGGGACACACTCCGTCCGAAATCCTTTTTGGTCAACCTGTCCGGCTACCTAGTGAGGTGAAATTTGGTTTCCCCATGGATGAGCCGAAATCGGAAGAAGAATATGTGGCAGACCTAAGGGAAAGGATCGCCGACATACACCAAAGAACTAGGATGAAGATTAAGATAGCCAGTGACCGCATGAAGACCAGGTACGACGCGAAGACAACGACGTCAGGATTTCGGGAAGGAGATCTGGTATGGCTGTACAACCCACATCGACAAAAAGGGAGGTCTCCGAAGCTGCAGCAGGACTGGGAGGGTCCCTATACAGTGGTTACACGAATCAACGACGTTGTCTACAGAATTCAACGGGGACTAAGAGGCAAGTTGAAAATCATACATGTGGATCGTCTACATCGTTACCATGGAAACAATGCAGATGCTCTTGTTCGGGACGAACAAGTTTAGGAGGGGGGCAGTGTAATATCGACTGCATTAGCGACATTTAGTGGAATTGTTATATCAACTGTATTAGCGACATTTAGACATTTTAGATATCGATCAGCGACATCTATTGGGGGGATTAGTGCTAAATTTAAGTGCATTCAGCAATTATAAGAACCTTCAGGAATTTTCTAGTACTTACCTCAGGCACGTTCCAGAACTATCGATATCTCACTAGATGGGCAAATCGTCGCCAGGAAGGAAGATTCTGGATTCGTATCTCGGGTATAAATACTACGAGCATTGAGAGCATGGACACAGTTGACTTGAGATTTAGTAGAGATACAGTTGAAAAGTGATTTGGATAGAGATTTTAATAGTGAATTAAAATTACAGAAGAATTTGTTTGAGATTAATTGTTTAAGTTGTTTGGAATAAAAGAGTTGTGAATAATTGGATTTAAAGAGTTGAATATTGTTGGAATAAATAAAAGATAATCAGTTGTTTGTGAAAAGATTTAATAAAGACAAATAGAATAGAAAGGAGGAAAAAGTTTTATCATTGCGAACCGGCAAACACGTTACAATATCATCTATTTTTGTAAAATTTACGTTTTCACATTTGTAAAGCTGAATCGTTTCCAATCCAGAGTCAAATCCAATTACTTTTTTTTTAAACATATCGTAGCATTGACCTGCGTTAGCAGATCAAAGCCTATTATTCCGTCGAAAGTCGCAAGACCTGGTAGTAAGAAAAAGTTACTTTTTGTTCCAAAAACAGTTAAAATACACCTGTACTTAATATTGTCAAAGCCGTGAATAGACTTTACTAAAAAAGGAGCATCGACCTAGGTTACATTTTCTAGCTCTTGTAGAGGTTTGATATAGTTGTTCGATGCTCCAGTATCAATTAAGAAATTCATAGACCTCCCCGCTATAGTTCGTTGTACGAACGGCAGCAGGGACTTGCCCCTAAAAAGTGAACATAATCATCGACGGATGACTCTGCCTCCACTTCAACTACCTCAGATTCAGCTAAAGCCTCATAGTCGTACCCTCCTTTTCCTTTCCTGAGATATATGATTGATTGCTTGCCGCTTTTGACCTGAGAGTCTTTCTGAGCCATTTAGCCTTTTAAATCTGTTACTTTTCACGTGGTTATAAGTGTTACTACCAGATTTTTGTTGCTGGTAATTATTAGGTTGTCGGAAACGCGATGATGTAGGATCTACATCCATTTCATCGACTTGCTCGGCTCTTCTAAAGTTCTGATTGCTATTTCCCTGATTTCTATTATAATTCTGTATGCTATAATAAGGATTCTTGCCCTGGGTGCCTGCGTGAGCTGACTGATTGTTGTAACTATTACCATTATTCTTTTTATTATCACCAGCTCTATTTTGAGGTCGACTTTGCAATCGCAGCCCTTCGGATCTTTGGGCTCTCTCCTCAGAGTTCCTAGCATAATTCATTGCAAACATATAACGTTCGTGATTAGACTCAACTTTTTGAGCCAATGCCAGACCAGCGGGCAGATCAGTTGGCCGGGCCGAAAATAAGACATCGCTTAAAGATTTCTTTAAACCGGATATAAACACCCGAAGTGCATCCATTCTGTACTTTTCGTTAATAGAGTTCGCTAAAATGCTGTCGAACGACATAATTGTATTGTTTGTTAAGAGTGTTAGTTTTTTTTTCAACCTCGTCATAGTACTGAAGGATAGTTTGATTACCCTGTCTTAAAGTACTCAACTCCTGTTCGATTAGATATATTGGCCGTTTATCGGCGTACGTAAAATCTAAACGGGCAATATTAGCCTTAAAGTTTAAAACCGTATTAAACGAAGACAAAGTAGCATCAGCTTCACCCCTAATTTTGTTTCTAAAAATAGCCACTGCTTGGTAGTGTTTTGAACTACCATCATATTTTTCGAAAAGCCTATAAGCGGAATGTGTGGCCTGTCGCCAAGACACATAAGCTTCTTGTCTGCCATCAAACTCTGGTACTGATTTCATGATGTCAAGAGACTCATCGCAAGTAATGCCCTCAACTATTTTCACATCCTGATACACTTCTACTACAGGTTCATTTAAATTTACACTAGAAATTCGCTTAGATATTTCATCTAGTTTTTTCTCAAATTCTGTACTTTGAGCCTGAAGAGCACTACGAACTGCGGACTCTACCACTGCTTGTAAAACTTCTGCGTTCATTTCTATTTCTCTTTCTTCTTGATCGAAACTTAAATGTGTTAAATCTGCGATTAACTCATCGACACCGTCACTCATTGGCTATTAACTAATTATTTAAAAAGCACTGCAAAACACTGGATTTTTAAACCGCAGAGTTCTAGTTAGCAAAAAATATTTTCACAAAAGCAATAGCTTAGTAAAAAAAAACATTCTTTATCAATAACACATGCTTAAACACACGACAACTAGCACAAGATTCATTTATTTAATGTGGTTATGATTGATGAACATTCACTTACATTATCATTTTAGTAATATCGAGAGTATTTGATCAGGAACTCCACTTGAAATAATATTTTGCTGTTTTTGGTTTGTTGTTGGTTGATGTCGTCTTATGGTGAGTTTTTGTTCAAGATCGCTTGAAAATAATAGCCACACGATTGATGTCGTCTTATGGTCAGTTTTGTTTAAGATCGCTTGAGAATAATTGCCCCACGTTGGGCGCCAGTAAAAAACGAGCACTTTGTATTTGTATTTTAAACTTTATTTAACTTATTCTCCGAGCCTCGCTGCTCGCTGATCTAACAATAACTGAATAATCTTACATACATTCTTGTCTGTGGAAAACGCTAATATCGATGATCTTGCATTTTGTAAGGTGTCGCATAGCCAGTCCACGTTCAGAAGTCTGTCACCAAACACCCCTGTCAGCACATTGTTGAGCAAAAGCGGTGCTGGTGACGATGATGTTGTTTACGATGAAGACGATGATGTTGTTGCGGGATTTGTCTTCGAGATTCTGTATCGATGTTACTGTTGGGTCAGCGAGATTTATGCAGATGTGTTAACTTGAACATATTGTAACGTGTTTGCCGGTTCGCAATGATAAAACTTTTCTTCTTTCTGATTCTATTTGTCGTTATTAAATCTTTTTACAAACAACTGATTATCTTTTATTTATTCCAACAATATTCAACTCTTTAAATCCAATTATTCACAACTCTGTTATTCCAAACAACTTAAACAATTAATCTCAATCAAATTCTTCTGTAATTTTAATTCACTATTAAAATCTCTATCCAAATCACTTTTCAACTGTATCTCTACTAAATCTCAAGTCAACTGTGTCCATGCTCTCAATGCTCGTAGTATTTATACCCGAGATACGAATCCAGAATCTTCCTTCCTGGCGACGATTTGCCCATCTAGTGAGATATCGATAGTTCTGGAACGTGCCTGAGGTAAGTACTAGAAAATTCCTGAAGGTTCTTATAATTGCTGAATGCACTTAAATTTAGCACTAATCCCCCAATAGATGTCACTGATCGATATCTAAAATGTCTAAATGTCGCTAATACAGTCTATATTCAAAATGTCTAAATGTCGCTAATGCAGTCGATATTACACTGCCCCCCTCCTAAACTTGTTCGTCCCGAACAAGAGCATCGGCGTTGTTTCCATGGTAACGATGTAGGCGATCCACATGTATGATTTTCAACTTGCCTCTTAATCCCCGTTGAATTCTGTAGACAACGTCGTTGATTCGTGTAACCACTGTATAGGGAACCTCCCAGTCCTGCTGCAACTTCGGAGACCTCCCTTTTTGTCGATGTGGGTTGTACAGCCATACCAGATCTCCTTCCCGAAATCCTGACGTCGTTGTCTTCGCGTCGTACCTGGTCTTCATGCGGTCACTGGCTATCTTAATCTTCGTCCTAGTTCTTTGGTGTATGTCGGCGATCCTTTCCCTTAGGTCTGCCACATATTCTTCTTCCGATTTCGGCTCATCCATGGGAGAACCAAATTTCACCTCACTAGGTAGCCGGACAGGTTGACCAAAAAGGATTTCGGACGGAGTGTGTCCCGTTGAACTGTGAACTGCATTACGGTAAGCCATCAGGAACAAGGGAATATGTCGATCCCAGTCACGTTGGTAATCACTCACGACTTTGGAGAGATGTTCATTCAATGTCCTGTTGAACCGTTCTACCATCCCGTCGGACTGTGGGTGAAGTGGAGTCGTTCTGGTCTTTTTGATTCCGAGTAGTTGACACGTTTCCTGGAATAATTGGACTCGAAGTTCCGTCCTTGATCCGAGTGCAGTTCCATGGGTACACCAAACCTGCTTACCCAGTTGTTGACAATCTTTTCTACGACGGTCTTAGCCTCCTGGTTGGGAATCGCAAACGCTTCAGGCCACTTGCTGAAGTAGTCCATAACAACTAAGATGTATCGGTTGCCCTGGTCGGTTTCCGGGAAAGGCCCTGCGATGTCGACAGCGATTCGTTCAAACGGTGCGCTCACGTTGTACTGATGCATCTTGCCCCGGGTTTTCACACTTGGTCCCTTGCTCGCTGCACACGTGACGCACTTTCGACACCAGCTCTCGATGTCGTCTCTCGCACTGAGCCAGTAGAATCGTTCCCGTACTTTATCCAGCGTTTTGTTTACACCCAGGTGTCCTCCGGATACACCATCGTGCATTTCCTGCAGCACTTCATGCACTTTTGAACGTGGCACCACGAGCTGCATCCTACACGTCTTTCCATCGGGCATCTCCCATTTCCGCCTCAAAATGCCGTCTTGAACATGTTAGAGAGTCCCATTGTGCCCAATATGCTTTGAGGGTAGGGCTTCAATCGGAGATATCTCGACCATCAGGTTTCTCCATGTTTTCCTTCCAAGCTAGTATCGGCTCGATATCCGGGTCTTCCTTTTGAGCGTTCCGGATCTCCTCGGTACTCCAACCGATTATGGGCTCAGCTCTAACTACTTGGACGGGAACGATCTCTTTCTCCTCCTTTCGTACACAATGCTTACAGTCGGCTTTACAAGGTCGTCGCGACAAGGCATCCGCGTTTGAGTGGAGTTTTCCCTTGCGATGCTGTATTTCGAACTCGTACATCTGCAATCGCTCTGTCCACCTCGCGATCTGACCCTCCGGATTTTTGAACTGCAACAACCATTTTAGAGCTGCATGATCTGTACGTAGGAGGAACTTTTGACCGTAGAGGTACTTGTGGAAATGTTTCGTCGCCATAATCAAAGCAAGAAGTTCCCGTCTTGTTACACAGTAGTTCCGTTCTGGTTTGGAGAGTACCTTACTGAAATAGGCCACTACCTTCTCCTGGCCATCATGCACCTGCGAAAGGACAGCTCCGATCCCAACATTACTGGCATCTGCATCTACGATAAACATCTTGTCCGGGATGGGGTAGGCCAGTATTGGAGCCTCACATAGTTGTTGTTTAAGTTGCCGAAAACTCTGCTCGCATTCGCCTGACCACTTAAATTGTTTTCCCTTTTCCGTCAACTGGTGCAGGCTCTTCGCAATTTTGACAAAATCCTTTACGAACCGTCGGTAGTATGTGGCGAGGCCAAGGAAGCTCCTCAATTGGTGTTTGTCTTTGGGAACTGGCCAGTTTTTAACGGCTTCAACTTTGTCCGGATCCGTTCTCACTCCCTCTGACGAAATAATGTGACCTAGATACTTCACTTCTCGTTTAAAGAGCGCACATTTCTTCGAGTTGAGTTTCAAGTGGGCATTGCGCAAGCGTTTGAAGACTTCCCTTAGGTTGTCTCGATGTTCCGCAAACGTTTTTCCCACCACAATGACATCGTCCAGATACACCAAGCAGGTTTTCCAGGTTAGTCCATGCAGGACGCGTTCCATCAGACGCTCGAAAGTTGCCGGAGCGTTGCACAATCCAAATGGCATTACTGTAAACTCCCAAAGTCCATTTCCGGCAGTGAATGCGGTCTTCTCGCGGTCTTCTGGGTGAATCTGCACTTGCCAATAGCCGCTCTTTAGATCGAGAGTGGAGAACCATTGGGCTCCAGAGAGGGTGTCCAGTGTGTCATCGATCCGGGGCAAAGGGTAACTATCCTTTTTGGTAGCATCATTCAGCCTGCGGTAGTCCACGCAGAATCGGGTGCTGCCGTCCTTCTTCTTGACTAGTACAATAGGTGATGCCCACGGGCTCTGGGAACTTTCAATTAGCCCTTCTTTCTCCATCGACGAAACCATCTCCGCAACGTCTGTCTGCTTTGCTAATGGGAGTCGCCTGGCAGGCTGTCTAATCGGTCTAGCATCCCCGGTGTCTATGCGGTGCTGTACTAAGTGTGTTCGGCCGTGGTCCCCATCTTGTAACGCAAATATGTCAGCAAACTCACCAAGTAGATTCGCTGCCGTGCTTCGCTGCTCCTGATTAAGTTCACAATGTTGAAAGATGGTCTTCCGTAGTTCCGCCAATCTGTATGACGGAACCGGCTTCACAGGCTCCTCTTCGGTTGCTGCTGAGATCGCGGAAATCGGTACGCATTCTCCAATCACTTCCCCTCGCTTTAATTTGACGCTGTAGTTTTTCGGGTTCATGAGCCTTACTGGTACCATGTTGTTCTTTGGTTCCACTAGAATTCTTCCCACGATGTAGTTCTGGGAGTCTTTTTGGTTATCTGGCTCAATAAGGAAGAATCGATGGTTCCCAGGATCACCCTCCAAATTTGTCCAAATAACTGTCTCTGCAGAGGGTGGCAAAATGTCGTCCTTGCTGATTACCGACCTGAGATTTACTGTGCCTTTGTTTCCGTACACCATAGGAATCTCCACATGTCGATACCTCAGCACCTGCATTCCGATGTCCAGGATGATCTTGTGTGCTTCCATAAAGTCCACCCCGATGATGCAGTCGTCGCATATGTCAGCCACCAGGAACACGTGTGAGAATGTTAAGCCTGCCATTTGTATTCTCAGGCGAACTTCTCCGTAGACTTTTGCTGATTCTCCTGTCGCAGTCCTCAGGCAGTAGCAACTGGTGTTGTGTAGCCATGAATTCCGGACGAGATCCCTCCTTACGATGGAAGCCGTGGCACCGGTGTCTATGGTAGCCACGCACTTGTTGTTGCCCATAATTGCTTCCACGGTCAAGCTTTTGTTGCATCGCTTGGTTTGGGAGACTTGGATGGTGGTTCCGGGGCCATCGATTCCAGAAACCAACTTCTGCCCCGCGAAGTTGGCTCTTAAGCATTTCCCGAATGAGAAGCTTGACCAGCAGGACGGATGTTATCCCCGCTGGATGCTTCTTCGTCGCGTCTCCGGCTAGCACAATGAGGACAGTTTCCGTTTCTTCGTGGTGCTTTGCACTGCCGTTGTAGATGTCCAATCTTGTTGCAATTCCAACAACGAATCTGCCGTTCTGCGGCGTTATTTTGGCGCTCGGCGTCCACTCTCTGGCAGGAGCATTCCTCGGTGATTATTTCCCTGACGCGATGGATTCTCTGGGAGGCCTGATCTGCTGCCTCCATTGTCAGGGCAAAAGCCAAAGCCTCAGCAAGTGATTTCTTCCCAGCCATTCGAACAGCCATTTGTAGTTTTTCGTCGTTAATGGCTTGGATAAACGCTTCGGTTGCCATTTCGTTGATGATCTCCTTTCCAGTATTGGGGTAGGACAGATGCGCCAGACGTTCCACATCTGCCTGCAGCTGCTGCAGTGTCTCTCCCTTCATTTGAGCCCTTCGGCGCAACTGGACCCTGTATACTTGTTGCATATGGTCATCACCAAATCGCATCTCAATGGCCTTCAGTAGCGAGCCGTAGTCACGATGTTTATCATCCGCGAGGGTTTGGAGTAGTTCGGCGGCTGAGCCTCGGAGTGCAAGTGTGAGTGCAATCGATTTTTCTTCCTCGTCCCAATTGTTGGCCAATGCGGCGGCTTCGAATTGTTTCTTGTATATAGGCCATGATGTTTGACCATCGAATACCGGGGGCTGCATTTCCTTCCTTCTTGGACCTTCGATTGAACTCACACGAAGTTTTTGCCTCTTCACGCCGTCGAGTTCGTTGGTCAGATGTTTGAATTGTTTTTCCATTTCTTCGTACTGACCTCCGAATTTCGCCTCCAATCTCTTTTCGACATCTTCGAATTGTTGGTCGATGGCCTCGAATTTGACGTCTAGACTTTCAAATTTTCCGTCCAGAATATCAAATTTGGCGTCAAGCTTGGCGTCCAGAGCGCTCTTCTGTTCGTCGGACTTCTTATTCTGCTCGTCGAACTTTTTATTCTGCTCATCGAACTTTTCGGTGAGCAATTTCATTAGAGAGGTCATGTCCGTCGTTGTAATTGGATTCTCCTCCTCTTCGACGTCGAATAGCTCAGTTTCAGGGTCTCCGCCGTCTTCTAGCACAGCATTCTGCAACCGGAGCACTAATTCTCTTTTAAGTCCACTGGTCTGAAGATTTCTCCTACCCAGCTCCGCTTTTAACTGGACCAGGGACAAGTTTTCCAATTTGCGACCCATTTCTGTTCAAATTTCAAACACTGTTTAAATTTCACCACTATTCCTTTTGTCCAGAAACTGTTTCTTGAACGTTTTTATCACTCTGAAAAAGTTTTATCCCACTTCTGACACCAAATGTAACGTGTTTGCCGGTTCGCAATGATAAAACTTTTTCCTCCTTTCTATTCTATTTGTCTTTATTAAATCTTTTCACAAACAACTGATTATCTTTTATTTATTCCAACAATATTCAACTCTTTAAATCCAATTATTCACAACTCTTTTATTCCAAACAACTTAAACAATTAATCTCAAACAAATTCTTCTGTAATTTTAATTCACTATTAAAATCTCTATCCAAATCACTTTTCAACTGTATCTCTACTAAATCTCAAGTCAACTGTGTCCATGCTCTCAATGCTCGTAGTATTTATACCCGAGATACGAATCCAGAATCTTCCTTCCTGGCGACGATTTGCCCATCTAGTGAGATATCGATAGTTCTGGAACGTGCCTGAGGTAAGTACTAGAAAATTCCTGAAGGTTCTTATAATTGCTGAATGCACTTAAATTTAGCACTAATCCCCCCAATAGATGTCGCTGATCGATATCTAAAATGTCTAAATGTCGCTAATACAGTTGATATAACTGCATTAGCGACATTTAGTGGAATTGTTATATCGACTGTATTAGCGACATTTAGAACATCGATCAGCGACATCTATTGGGGGATTAGTGCTAAATTTAAGTGCATTCAGCAATTATAAGAACCTTCAGGAATTTTCTAGTACTTACCTCAGGCACGTTCCAGAACTATCGATATCTCACTAGATGGGCAAATCGTCGCCAGGAAGGAAGATTCTGGATTCGTATCTCGGGTATAAATACTACGAGCATTGAGAGCATGGACACAGTTGACTTGAGATTTAGTAGAGATACAGTTGAAAAGTGATTTGGATAGAGATTTTAATAGTGAATTAAAATTACAGAAGAATTTGATTGAGATTAATTGTTTAAGTTGTTTGGAATAACAGAGTTGTGAATAATTGGATTTAAAGAGTTGAATATTGTTGGAATAAATAAAAGATAATCAGTTGTTTGTAAAAAGATTTAATAAAGACAAATAGAATCAGAAAGAAGAAAAAGTTTTATCATTGCGAACCGGCAAACACGTTACATTTGGTGTCAGAAGTGGGATAAAACTTTTTCAGAGTGATAAGAACGTTCAAGAAACAATTCTGGACAAAACGAATAGTGGTGAAATTTAAACAGTGTTTGAAATTTGAACAGAAATGGGTCGCAAATTGGAAAACTTGTCCCTGGTCCAGTTAAAAGTAGAGCTGGGTAGGAGAAATCTTCAGACCAGTGGACTTAAAAGAGAATTAGTGCTCCGGCTGCAGAATGCTGTACTAGAAGACGGTGGAGACCCCGAAACTGAGCTATTTGACGTAGAGGAGGAGGAGAATGTAAGTACAGCGATGGACCTGTCCTCACTAATGAAACTGCTTACCGAGAGGTTCAAGGAGCAGAGCAAGAAGTCCGACGAACAGAAGAACTCAATAGACGCCAGGTTCGATGAGCAGAGCAAAAAGTCCGACGAACAGAAGAACTCTATAGACGCCAAGTTCGATGAGCAGAGCAAGAAGTCCGACGAACAGAAGAACTCAATAGACGCCAGGTTCGACGAGCAAAAGAACTCTCTAGACGTCGAGTTAGATGAGCAAAAGAACTCTCTAGACGTCAAGTTAGACGAGCAAAAGAACTCTCTAGACGCCAAGCTATACGCCAAATTTGATGTTCTGGACGGTAAATTCGAAAGCCTGGACGTCAAATTCGAGGCCATCGACCAACAAATCGAAGATGTCGAAAAGAGATTGGAAGCGAAATTCGGAGGTCAGTACGAAGAAATGGAAAAACAATTCAAACATCTGACCAATGAACTCGACGGCGTGAAGAGGCAAAAACTTCGTGTGAGTTCAATCGAAGGTCCGAGAAGAAAGGAGATGCAGCCCCCGGTATTCGATGGTCAAACATCATGGCCTATATACAAGAAACAATTCGAAGCCGCCGCATTGGCCAACAATTGGGACGAGGAAGAAAAATCGATTGCACTCACACTTGCACTCCGAGGCTCAGCCGCCGAACTACTCCAAACCCTCGCGGATGACCAACATCGTGACTATGGCTCGCTACTGAAGGCCATTGAGATGCGATTCGGCGATGACCACATGCAACAAGTGTACAGGGTACAGTTGCGCCGAAGGGCTCAAATGAAGGGAGAGACACTGCAGCAGCTGCAGGCAGATGTGGAACGTCTGGCGCATCTGTCCTACCCCAATACTGGAAAGGAGATCATCAACGAAATGGCAACCGAAGCGTTTATCCAAGCCATTAACGACGAAAAACTACAAATGGCTGTTCGAATGGCTGGGAAGAAAACACTTGCTGAGGCTTTGGCTTTTGCCCTGACAATGGAGGCAGCAGATCAGGCCTCCCAGAGAATCCATCGTGTCAGGGAAATAATCACCGAGGAATGCTCATGCCAGAGAGTGGATGCCGAAAGCCAAAATAACGCCGCAGAACGGCAGATACGTTGTTGGAATTGCAACAAGATTGGACATCTACAACGGCAGTGCAGAGCACCACGAAGAAACGGAAGCTGTCCGCATGACCGAAGCCGAAGACAAAACTTTGACCGAAAGGGAGGCGACAATTGGAATCGCAGCTGGAACTACGATTGGCGTAACAATCGCAACAATGGATACCGAGGTAGCGTTGGGGTCGGTAGTGGTTGCGATAGAGAATGGTGGAGAGATCGACGAGATGATGGCTACGCATTTCGTGGCAGACGCAATTACGACGAAATGAAGAGTGTTGCGTATGTAGCTGAGTGTAGTTCCGATCGAGAGAGAAAGTTCAATGAGCAAGGGACTCAAGAGGAGATATCGTCGTTGCATGTTTTGATGCAGAAAACAATTGAGGAGTCTTTCAAGTGTAAGGCAGATCTAGAGAAGCTGCAAGAGGACAATAGTCGATTGAGACAGGAGAACAGGAAACTTAAGGCAGGCATTCTCCAATACCAACAGGAAACTCCAGGCCTAGCTCCAGTAGTGAGTAACGTTAAGAAAACTTTAGCACGCAAAGTGGGAGCGGATTCAGCAACCAGTGATCATGATAGTCAGGACGACTCTATGCAGAAGGCTCAAGAAGATGCTAGAGTTCTACGATCATTGATGGTGCCACTGGAGGAGGAAATCAAAGCTTTAAAGGAAAAACTTCGCTCTACCGATAAAGAGCTTCAAGAGCTACGAACTGAGAAAATGTCGCCACAAGAAATAGCCAGTAATCACATGAAGACCAGGTATGATGCGAGGACAACAACGCCGGGATTACAGGAGGGAGATCTGGAATGGCTGTACCAGGCTGTACCCCCATCGACAAAAAGGGAGGTCTCCGAAGCTGCAGCAGGACTGGGAGGGTCCCTATACAGTGGTTACACGAATCAACGATGTTGTCTACAGAATTCAACGGGGACTAAGAGATGCTCTTGTTCGGGACGAACAAGTTTAGGAGGGGGGCAGTGTAATATCGACTGCATTAGCGACATTTAGTGGAATTGTTGTATCGACTGCATTAGCGACATTTAGTGGAATTGTTATATCGACTGTATTAGCGACATTTAGAACATCGATCAGTGGCATCTAGTGGGGAGTAGTACTAAATTTAAGTGCATTCAGCAATTATGAGAACCTTCAGGAATTTTCTAGTACTTACCTCAGGCACGTTCCAGAACTATCGGTATCTTACTAGATGGGCAAATCGTCGCCAGGAAGGAAGATTCTGGATTCGTATCTCGGGTATAAATACTACGAGCATTGAGAGCATGGACACAGTTGACTTGAGATTTAGTAGAGATACAGTTGAAAAGTGATTTGGATCGAGATTTTAATAGTGAATTAAAATTACAGAAGAATTTGATTGAGATTAATTGTTTAAGTTGTTTGGAACAAAAGAGTTGTGAATAATTGGATTTAAAGAGTTGAATATTGTTGGAATAAATAAAAGATAACCAGTAGTTTGTGAAAAGATTTAATAAAGACAAATAGAATAGAAAAGCGGAAAAAGTTTTATCATTGCGAACCGGCAAACACGTTACATTTGGTGTCAGAAGTGGGATAAAACTTTTTCAGAGTGATAAAAACGTTCAAGAAACAGTTTCTGGACAAAAGGAATAGTGGTGAAATTTAAACAGTGTTTGAAATTTAAACAAAAATGGGTCGTAAATTGAAAAATTTGTCCCTGGTCCAGTTAAAAGCAGAGCTGAGCAAGAGAAATCTTCAGACCAGCGGGCTAAAAAGCGAATTAGTGCTCCGGCTACAAAATGCTGTGCTAGAAGACGGTGGAGACCCCGAAACTGAGCTATTTGACGTAGAGGAGGAGGAGAATGTAAGTACAGCGATGGACCTGTCCTCACTAATGAAACTGCTTACCGAGAGGTTCGATGAGCAGAGCAAAAAGTCCGACGAACAGAAGAACTCAATAGACGCCAGGTTCGACGAGCAAAAGAACTCTCTAGACGTCAAGTTAGACGAGCAAAAGAACTCTCTAGACGTCAAGTTAGACGAGCAAAAGAACTCTCTGGACGCCAAGCTCGACGCCAAATTTGATGTTCTGGACGGTAAATTCGAAAGCCTGGACGTCAAATTCGAGGCCATCGACCAACAAATCGAAGATGTCGAAAAGAGATTGGAAGCGAAATTCGGAGGTCAGTACGAAGAAATGGAAAAACAATTCAAACATCTGACCAATGAACTCGACGGTGTGAAGAGGCAAAAACTTCGCGTGAGTTCAATCGAAGGTCCGAGAAGAAAGGAAATGCAGCCCCCGGTATTCGATGGTCAAACATCATGGCCTATATACAAGAAACAATTTGAAGCCGCCGCATTGGCCAACAATTGGGACGAGGAAGAAAAATCGATTGCACTCACACTTGCACTCCGAGGCTCAGCCGCCGAACTACTCCAAACCCTCGCGGATGACAAACATCGTGACTACGGCTCGCTACTGAAGGCCATTGAGATGCGATTCGGCGATGACCATATGCAACAAGTATACAGGGTCCAGTTGCGCCGAAGGGCTCAAATGAAGGGAGAGACACTGCAGCAGCTGCAGGCAGATGTGGAACGTCTGGCGCATCTGTCCTACCCCAATACTGGAAAGGAGATCATCAACGAAATGGCAACCGAAGCGTTTATCCAAGCCATTAACGACGAAAAACTACAAATGGCTGTTCGAATGGCTGGGAAGAAAACACTTGCTGAGGCTTTGGCTTTTGCCCTGACAATGGAGGCAGCAGATCAGGCCTCCCAGAGAATCCATCGTGTCAGGGAAATAATCACCGAGGAATGCTCCTGCCAGAGAGTGGACGTCGAGCGCCAAAATAACGCCGCAGAACGGCAGATTCGTTGCTGGAATTGCAACAAGATTGGACATCTACAACGGCAGTGCAGAGCACCACGAAGAAACGGAAGCTGTCCGCATTGTGCTAGCCGGAGACGCGACGAAGAAGCATCCAGCGGGGATAACATCCGTCCTGCTGGTCAAGCTTCTCATTCGGGAAATGCTTAAGAGCCAACTTCGCGGGGCAGAAGTTGGTTTCTGGAATCGATGGCCCCAGAACCACCATCCAAGTCTCCCAAACCAAGCGATGCAACAAAAGCTTGACCGTGGAAGCAATTATGGGCAACAACAAGCGCGTGGCTACCATAGACACCGGTGCCACGGCTTCCATCGTAAGGAGGGATCTCGTCCGGAATTCATGGCTACACAACACTAGTTGCTACTGCCTGAGGACAGCGACATTAGAATCAGCAAAAGTCTACGGAGAAGTTCGCCTGAGAATACAAATGGCAGGCTTAACATTCTCACACGTGTTCCTGGTGGCTGACATATGCGACGACTGCATCATCGGGGTGGACTTTATGGAAGCACACAAGATCATCCTGGACATCGGAATGCAGGTGCTGAGGTATCGACATGTGGAGATTCCTATGGTGTACGGAAACAAAGGCACAGTAAATCTCAGGTCGGTAATCAGCAAGGACGACATTTTGCCACCCTCTGCAGAGACAGTAATTTGGACAAATTTGGAGGGTGATCCTGGGAACCATCGATTCTTCCTCATTGAGCCAGATAACCAAAAAGACTCCCAGAACTACATCGTGGGAAGAATTCTAGTGGAACCAAAGAACAACATGGTACCAGTACGGCTCATGAACCCGAAAAACTACAGCGTCAAATTAAAGCGAGGGGAAGTGATTGGAGAATGCGTACCGATTTCCGCGATCTCAGCAGCAACTGAAGAGGAGCCTGTGAAGCCGGTTCCGTCATACAGATTGGCGGAACTACGGAAGACCATCTTTCAACATTGTGAACTTAATCAGGAGCAGCGAAGCACGGCAGCGAATCTACTCGGCGAGTTTGCTGACATATTTGCGTTACAAGATGGGGACCACGGCCGAACACACTTAGTACAGCACCGCATAGACACCGGGGATGCTAGACCGATTAGACAGCCTGCCAGGCGACTCCCATTAGCAAAGCAGACAGAGGTTGCGGAGATGGTTTCGTCGATGGAGAAAGAAGGGCTAATTGAAAGTTCCCAGAGCCCGTGGGCATCACCTATTGTACTAGTCAAGAAGAAGGACGGCAGCACCCGATTCTGCGTGGACTACCGCAGGCTGAATGATGCTACCAAAAAGGATAGTTACCCTTTGCCCCGGATCGATGACACACTGGACACCCTCTCTGGAGCCCAATGGTTCTCCACTCTCGATCTAAAGAGCGGCTATTGGCAAGTGCAGATTCACCCAGAAGACCGCGAGAAAACCGCATTCACTGCCGGAAATGGACTGTGGGAGTTTACAGTCATGCCATTTGGTTTGTGCAACGCTCCGGCAACCTTCGAGCGTCTGATGGAAGGCGTCCTGCATGGACTAACCTGGAAAACCTGCTTGGTGTATCTGGACGATGTCATTGTGGTGGGAAAAACGTTTGCGGAACATCGAGACAACCTAAGGGAAGTCTTCAAACGCTTGCGCAATGCCCACTTGAAACTCAACTCGAAGAAATGTGCGCTCTTTAAACGAGAAGTGAAGTATCTAGGTCACATTATTTCGTCAGAGGGAGTGAGAACGGATCCGGACAAAGTTGAAGCCGTTAAAAACTGGCCAGTTCCCAAAGACAAACACCAATTGAGGAGCTTCCTTGGCCTCGCCACATACTACCGACGGTTCGTAAAGGATTTTGCCAAAATTGCGAAGAGCCTGCACCAGTTGACGGAAAAGGGAAAACAATTTAAGTGGTCAGGCGAATGCGAGCAGAGTTTTCGGCAACTTACACAACAACTATGTGAGGCTCCAATACTGGCCTACCCCATCCCGGACAAGATGTTTATCGTAGATGCAGATGCCAGTAATGTTGGGATCGGAGCTGTCCTTTCGCAGGTGCATGATGGCCAGGAGAAGGTAGTGGCCTATTTCAGTAAGGTACTCTCCAAACCAGAACGGAACTACTGTGTAACAAGACGGGAACTTCTTGCTTTGATTATGGCGACGAAACATTTCCACAAGTACCTCTACGGTCAAAAGTTCCTCCTACGTACAGATCATGCAGCTCTAAAATGGTTGTTGCAGTTCAAACATCCGGAGGGTCAGATCGCGAGGTGGACAGAGCGATTGCAGATGTACGAGTTCGAAATACAGCATCGCAAGGGGAAACTCCACTCAAACGCGGATGCATTGTCGCGACGACCTTGTAAAGCCGACTGTAAGCATTGTGTACGAAAGGAGGAGAAAGAGATCGTTCCCGTCCAAGTAGTTAGAGCTGAACCCATCACCGGTTGGAGTACAGAAGAGATCCGGAACGCTCAAAAGGAAGACCCGGATATCGAACCGATACTAGCCTGGAAGGAGAACATGGAGAAACCTGATGGTCGAGATATTTCCGATAGAAGCCCTACCCTCAAAGCATACTGGGCACAATGGGACTCTCTACATGTTCAAGACGGCATTTTGAGGCGGAAATGGGAGATGCCCGATGGAAAGACGTGTAGGATGCAGCTCGTGGTGCCACGTTCAAAAGTGCATGAAGTGCTGCAGGAAATGCACGATGGTGTATCCGGAGGACACCTGGGTGTAAATAAAACGCTGGATAAAGTACGGGAACGATTCTACTGGCTCAGTGCGAGAGACGACATCGAGAGCTGGTGTCGAAAGTGCGTCACGTGTGCAGCGAGCAAGGGACCAAGCGTGAAAACCCGGGGCAAGATGCATCAGTACAACGTGAGTGCACCGTTTGAACGAATCGCTGTCGACATCGCAGGGCCGTTCCCGGAAACCGACCAGGGCAACCGATACATCTTAGTTGTTATGGACTACTTCAGCAAGTGGCCTGAAGCGTTCGCGATTCCCAACCAGGAGGCTAAGACCGTCGTAGAAAAGATTGTCAACAACTGGGTGAGCAGGTTTGGTGTACCCATGGAACTGCACTCGGATCAAGGACGGAACTTCGAGTCCAAGCTATTCCAGGAAACGTGTCAACTACTCGGAATCAAAAAGACCAGAACGACTCCACTTCACCCACAGTCCGACGGGATGGTAGAACGGTTCAACAGGACATTGAATGAACATCTCTCCAAAGTCGTGAGTGATTACCAACGTGACTGGGATCGACATATTCCCTTGTTCCTGATGGCTTATCGTAATGCAGTTCACAGTTCAACGGGACACACTCCGTCCGAAATCCTTTTTGGTCAACCTGTCCGGCTACCTAGTGAGGTGAAATTTGGTTCTCCCATGGATGAGCCGAAATCGGAAGAAGAATATGTGGCAGACCTAAGGGAAAGGATCGCCGACATACACCAAAGAACTAGGACGAAGATTAAGATAGCCAGTGACCGCATGAAGACCAGGTACGACGCGAAGACAACGACGTCAGGATTTCGGGAAGGAGATCTGGTATGGCTGTACAACCCACATCGACAAAAAGGGAGGTCTCCGAAGCTGCAGCAGGACTGGGAGGGCCCCTATACAGTGGTTACACGAATCAACGATGTTGTCTACAGAATTCAACGGGGACTAAGAGGCAAGTTGAAAATCATACATGTGGATCGCCTACATCGTTACCATGGAAACAACGCCGATGCTCTTGTTCGGGACGAACAAGTTTAGGAGGGGGGCAGTGTAATATCGACTGCATTAGCGACACTTAGTGGAATTGTTATATCAACTGTATTAGCGACATTTAGACATTTTAGATATCGATCAGCGACATCTATTGGGGGGATTAGTGCTAAATTTAAGTGCATTCAGCAATTATAAGAACCTTCAGGAATTTTCTAGTACTTACCTCAGGCACGTTCCAGAACTATCGATATCTCACTAGATGGCCAAATCGTCGCCAGGAAGGAAGATTCTAGATTCGTATCTCGGGTATAAATACTACGAGCATTGAGAGCATGGACACAGTTGACTTGAGATTTAGTAGAGATACAGTTGAAAAGTGATTTGGATCGAGATTTTAATAGTGAATTAAAATTACAGAAGAATTTGATTGAGATTAATTGTTTAAGTTGTTTGGAACAAAAGAGTTGTGAATAATTGGATTTAAAGAGTTGAATATTGTTGGAATAAATAAAAGATAACCAGTAGTTTGTGAAAAGATTTAATAAAGACAAATAGAATAGAAAAGCGGAAAAAGTTTTATCATTGCGAACCGGCAAACACGTTACAATATCAATGTCCCCCCATCGCACTATGGGACCAATCAGCTCCTATCGTCTCAAAAATCTATATCTTTTTTGGTTTTAGTGATAAAAAGATGAAACTTTGCACACATTATCTTGAATATATAGGCTTTTAAAAAATGTACATGTCATATATATACATATGTTTTATTGTAATAAAAATATGCAGAAACAATTTAAATGTTACATTTTTAGTTCACAATTGAGATTAAAATACGATACAATTAATTATTAATAGAACGAAATATGTAGCAGCGTTAATTCTTACCGTTGAACATCAATTAGACAGCTTTTTAAAACGAATCTAGGAGCAGTTTAGCTTCTTCCAAAAGCTCTTTAGAGATTTTCTCAGTTGGTTTTCTCATATTTGATATGAATGGATCAGATGTAAATAATAATGTATGAAAAACGTCTTCGTTTGTAGATACTCTCGTGCATTTTCTGGAATGGGTTAGCCTTATTTTTTTGTAGTCTTTATTGCGTGACTCCTGTGCATCTCCGGATAACTGACCTATTGGCAATACCGCGAAGTGTTTAATGATATTTTCCCCATGGATCAATATTTTATGGATCGAAGAGGGCATATAATACCAATTATATTTTTCCACATACAATTTTGCAGTGTAAAGGCTATAGTTGCCAAACATCCTTGGATTGAAAGACATGCCTGATGAAAATGTTTGTAAGATAACGTAGAATCTTCTTATTAACTCTTCATCAACTCCTGCTATATTTGCCGAACAGTGGTAATTTTGAAAAAATCTACGAGCCGTGTTACCATCATTGCTGTTCCCACTACCTTGTCGTGGTTTGTCTATATGTAAACCCAGTTCAGTCCGGAAACGATTTTGAACGTATTTTTTCTTTTCCTCTTTGCTCTTCTTGTTCTCAGGTGTAGTTGCAGACCATTTCTCAAAATATAAATTGTATGATATGTGTTAAATAAGTTCCATGCATCTAATCCAAGCATGCAAAGTTGAAAGGCCATACTGATATGAATTTTTATTTTCAAGTTTAGATCTCACTTTGTTTAAGTCATTAATTTCTCCTGGTTTTGCTCCACAAATAGTACACACAGCACTAGAACTGGTATAAGTAAGAACTTGAGCTACTTTTCCATCAACCATTGTTAAGAATAGCTCGTGTTTGATTTCAATCACTTCACCATCTTTATTTACGAGAGTAGCTTGTAACTCATTTATCTGTGCCCGTATATCATTGACAACAGCTCTTGTTTTGTTAGGAGTTTCTTTTGCAAACTCTATGGAAATCGGACGACAATATCGTACCGAAGAACAAGTGCGATTTTGCCAAATAACCTCGTTTGTATCCATATTAACAAGCTTTATCGGCACAAGTGAAGCAATAAATAAGTGGGAGTCAGAAATTAATTTGTCTTCTCCTAACAATATCTGTTTGTATTCACTCTGTCCCGAAGAGCCATCACATTCCCATTTGGTAAAGAGCCTGAGATTTTGCGACCTAGGCTTATAAGTGGAGTTAATATTCAAAATGCGTTTAACTGTATGGTCTAAGAGATCTTGCAACTTGACTTTAGCACCAATATCAGTTACCTTAATGCTCGATTCTGGTGGATAGCACATTTTTTTAGCTTGTGCTATCATCTGATAAGACGGAAAAATCGAAGAATTTTTTTCAGCCAAACAAGACCTTAAATACAAATACTGATATTTCGACATATCTAAATCAATGTAAATACTCAAAGCCTCGTGAATAGAATATGAAGAAACTGTTCCGGTCTCATGCGATATTTTCTTCGTTATTTCTTTTTTGTCCTCTTTATTCATAGTCCGTATCGTGACTACAAGAAAAGCTTCTTCTACTTCCCCTATAGCCCTTAATCCTTGTATGTATGCGTTATGTATATGTTCTAGCCCATATTCTTGAACTAACTCCATATTCTTTCGTTTCTTAGATTTTTCGGACAATTCTTCATAGGGCTTTGGAGGTCTTCCACGTTCTCCAGATGTTAATGGTTGCTCTTCATCAAAAATCACTTTAAAATCACCGTCCAACCACGATGAATAACAGTTTTCGAAACGTTGTTTTGTTCTTCTCACTGTTACCCAACGATCCTTCAATTTGGAAAGCAAATTCTTCTGGATACTTGACACGACTATTTGAATTTTTGTCATTGTCATGTAGGTACTTTTCAAGATCCAAAATATTTGTTCCATAATTAATGAAAAAGTTGCACAAGTCCCGTTTACAAATCAAGAATACACTCATTTTGCGAAAATGGATTAAATATATTCCAAAGGTATTGTTAGAAAGAAAATTAATATAATATTACACCCTATATGTTTATTGTTTACTTGTCAACTAACCAGAAATAAGTTGGTCACCTAACCACTGTTTGCATATGTACTAAGAACATCGTTGATCAATGCACCGTTACGAAAAAAAATATAAATTGGTCGCATGTTGACTTTATCAACCTACGACTAAATGACACATTACTAGGTCTAGAACAAAGGGGGGCAGATTGGGGCGCTTTTTTTCCAATAAATACTGATGAACTAAGGAATAAAACGCAATAAATATTTAAACAGCGGCACACAGCGCTAACAGTCAAAACCCTCTTCTAACATTAGACAACGGAACATTTTCAAGGATTTAGGAAACAATTTTTATTTCTGAATGGGTTAAATGGAAATGTCTTATTTGCTGTTATTTAGAAAGTAGAAAATATAAGCTTTTCAAAAATATATAACACTTATATAGTTATATGTACGGTTACAAAGAATGAAGATGTTAAAAAGCTACCTAGCATAATTATTTGGGCGACATGATTTGTCATAAAAACTTTAGGCATATTTTTTTGGTGTAACGGTTGATTGCAAATGTTAAAATTTTATTGAAACAAATAATTAAGACATCCCTCTAAGTGTTTCCATGAAAAGAAACATTGAAATCTCACTTTTGAAAATAACATTTTTGAGACGATAAGAGCTGGTTGGTCCCATAGTGCATCGGTGAGGGCTGACTTTGTAAAAATTATGAGTAACAGGCTCATGGTATTTGCAGACTGCAACGAGTTGCTACCATTCAATACAAACATTGTTGCGACTATTCGCACTGAAAATAATTACCCCATTTACTCGAAACTCTACCCATATCCGATGGGCGTAGCTGATTTTGTAAACAACGAAATAAAGGACCTCTTAAAGAACTGCATTATTAGACCACCCCGACCCCCATATAATAACCCCTTGGGTTGTTGACAAAAAGGGCACCGACGAGTTCGGCAATAAAAAGAAACGGATGGTAATAGACTTTCGTAAGCTCAACCAAAAAACAATTGATGATAAATATCCCATTCCTAACATTATGGTAATTTTATCAAATTTGGGTAGAGCAAGATATTAAACAACTCTCGACCTTAAGTCAGGGTTTCACCAAATCAAACTCGCCGAGCAAAACCGAGAAAAGACGGCGTTTTCGGTCAACAGTGGAAAGTATGAATTCTGCGGCCTCCCCTTTGGCCTTAAAAATGCACCGAGCATTTTTCAAAGGGCCATAGATGACGTCCTTCGTGAACAGATCGGAAAGATCTGCTACGTTTACGTTGACGACGTAATCATTTTTTCGGAAACTGAGTCGGACCATGTCAAGCATATCGACTGGGTTTTACGACGCCTTTACGAGGCCAATATGAGGGTCTCACGAGAAAAATCCAACTCTTTCAAGTCAAGTGTAAAATATCTGGGCTTCATGGTATCAAGAAAAAGCATTAGAACAAGCGCCACTAAAGTTGAGGCAATGATAAACTACACTGAGCCTTCAACACTGTTTGGTGTAAGGTCCTTTTTAGGTCCCGCCAGCTATTATAGATGCTTTATCAAAGATTTCGCGTCCATAGCTAGACCATTAACGGACATCTTACTGGGCGAATACGGAAAAACAAGTGCACAGCAATAAAAAAAAAAAAATATTAAGATGAAATTTAATGACAAGCAACTTCAAGCCTTTAATAAATTAAAGGATATTTTAATATCAGAAGATGTTACACTGTTATACCCAGACTTCACGAAGCTATTCGATCTAATGACGGATGCTTCATCATATGGGCTGGGGGCAGTCTTATCCCAAGACGGAAAACCGGTAACAATGATCTCGAGAACTCTTAAAGACAGAGACCTGCATTTTGCGACTAATGAACGGGAACTCTTAGCCATTGTGGGGGCTCTTAAGAGTCTTCGCAATTATCTCTATGGAGTTAAAAACTCTCAATATTTTTACGGACCACCAACCCCTTACATTCGCTGTTTCGGATCGAAATCCGAATGCGAAAATAAAGCGTTGGAAAGCATACATTGACGAGCATAATGCTAATATATTTTACAAAACCGGGAAAGAAAATCACGTTGCCGATGCATTGTCGCGACAAAATATTAATACTTTGGAGGATGATATAGTTTCGGACGCTGCCACAGTTCACAGCGAATTTTCGTTAACAAACACTATCGACACTATAGACAAACCAATAAACTGCTTTCGAAACCAAATAGTAATAGAAGAGGCACCCTCCGCCTCAACTCGCACTTTCATTATTTTCGGAAAAAAAAGTAGGCATTTCATAAATTTTTCAGATAGCGATGCTCTGATAGAAGTCGTTGCGGAGGTAGTTAACCCGAAAGTGGTCAACATTATTTATTGCGAATTACCGGTTCTGGCTCACATTCAGCACAAGTTAATCGAATTGTTCCCAACAACAAAATTTTGGTATTCCAAAAAATTTGTACAGGACATTTTCGACAAAAATGAACAAAGGGAAATTACTGTTATAAATAGAACATAATAGGGCACACAGAGCCGCCCAAGAAAATATAAAACAAATCTTACGAGACTACTTCTTTCCAAAATTGACGAAGATAGCAAATGAAATTGTCACTGTTACAGCTATGTTTTGTAATAAACAACGAGTCAGTCTGGTTCTGACCGTCAACCGAATTAGTCTCTTCTCATTCTCACATTCACATGGTGTCAGGTGTGAAAACTTAAAAAAAAAAAAAAATGTCAAACAACGAAGGCAGTAGTGGAAAAAAGGAAGTACCGCTTGTCGTTAATAATAATTTTCGACAAATTGCAATTGATAGTGGATGTATTCAACCGTTCAATTTGCAAAGTTCTAATTTATGTGCGGCGTGGAAAATGTGGCACAAACAGTTTAAAGTGTTTCTATGCGCAAGTGATCTGAAGGATGCCTCAGACGCGAGAAAAAATTCATTGTTGCTTCACCACATGGGTGCAGAGTGCTTTGAAATATTTGATTCTTTCGAGATTGATGAAGAAACGGTTAAACATGAGTACTTGGTGAAGAAATTTAATGACTACTTTGTGCCAAAAGTCAATCTATTGATGGAACGCTATCATTTCTTCACAAGAAGGCAAGGCGACGGTGAGACAGTGGATGAATTTGTAACGGCATTAAAAAACCTAAGCAAGAACTGTGAATTTGGAACATTAAAAGATGACTTGGTACGTGACCTGTTTATTAGCGGGTTAAATAGGATCCATAATTACATACGCGAAAAGCTACTAAATGAATCCACGAAAAAACTGGAAAGTATTATTGAGATGGCCAGAACAATGGAAGCAGTCAAAGTACAGTCGAGAGAGCTGGAGCAAGGCATTGGTGTTGGTGATGGTAATTCCGGTAAATCGGACAATACATTCATAGGCGGTCTAGGTGTAAGAGAAGGACAGCAGCAACAAACTACAAAATGGGACAAGCATGGCAACAACAATAGGAGTAATCAGCAAGAATCTTTACGGCAGCGAGTGCAACATTCCCAATCAACTTTTCAACAGCAACCAAACAAATACAGACCGCTCCAAGACTGTAATAAATGTGGACAACGACATATCAGCAACAAATGTCCGGCAATCGGTATGACCTGCTATCGCTGTAACGGTAAAAATCATTATGCGAGAGTGTGCACGTGGAAATATTCTAACATCAGCAAGCGAGTGAGCAACATCGAAGCAGTCTCAGACTCTGAATCGGAGGGGAATTTTGATGAACTGTTTATAAAAACAATGGTAACGGCGAATCCGGCAAAGTCGTGGCATGTATATCTGAAAATACAGCATCTCTTGGTCAAAACACAAGTGGATACGGGTGCAGAAGCCAATATTATGTCTTTAAACCAGTTTACTTCATTAGAACTAGATAAGTCCTTAGTCGAAAAAACCAAAACCAATATATTCACTTTCTCTGGAGAGAGTTTAAAGGTATTAGGAAAATGTAAATTAAATTGTTTGTATGAAGGGCAAACATATACCCTCACTTTTTATATTTTAAAAATTAATTGTGCAACAATAATTGGCCTTGAGTCTTCCATTCAAATGAATATTGTTAGGGGCCATAACATCAAATCTATCTCAAAAGGAAGTGAATATATTCGTTCTTATAAGAATACATCAAGTTGTAAAAGTGTTAACTCCTTCAATTATTTAGATGAATTCAAAGACGTGTTCAATGGTTTGGGCCACCTAAATAATAGATGTCACTTGGTAGTAAGAGAAAATATCACGCCGATGGTGGAACCGCCAAGGAAGATTCCCGTGCAATTGCGGAATGAGCTGAAAGAAGAACTCGAGCGTATGGAAAAATTAAATGTTATTGTACGTGTTGAGGAGCCAACTCCCTGGGTAAGCTCATTCGTTATAGTAAGAAAGGCAAATGGAGGCCTACGTCTGTGTCTAGATCCACGGAATTTAAATAAGGCAATTATGCGCCCGCATTTTCAGTTTCCGGATGTAGATGATGTAAAAGCTCGGTTGTCAGGCGCTAAATTTTTTAGCACATTAGATGCTAACTCTGGTTTTTGGATGATTCCCTTGGATGAAGAATCGTCTAAGCTGTGCACGTTTATAACGCCTTTTGGTAGGTTTCGTTTCGTACGTTTACCATTCGGAATTAATGCGGCTCCAGAAATATTTTATTTGGAGATGATAAAATATTTCTCGGACATTCCGAACCTGTTTATATACATAGATGATTTTCTAATTTTCGCGGCGACAAAAGAAGAACATGATAAAATTTTAAAAATGGTTTTGGAACGAGCCAGAGATATAGGTCTCAAGTTTAACAAATCGAAATCACATTTTTGTGCTAAGGAAATTAAGTTCATGGGCCACATTTGTAGTGAGGCGGGTATTCGTCCCGACGGGAGCAAAATTGAAGCTATTTGTAAAATGCCACGACCTAACAATGTCAAGGAACTGCAGCGGTTTCTAGGCATGGTGAACTACCTATCTTCTTTTGTTAAAGACCTCTCTATCGAAAACATGAATTTGCGGCAGCTTCTTAAAAAAGATATTGAGTGGCATTGGAATGATAGTCACGAAAAAGAGTTTGGAAAGCTAAAATTATTAATCTCTCAGGCGCCTATATTGACGTACTACAATAGCAACAAACCAATCAAACTCTCGGTCGATGCGTCTAAATCAGCTGTAGGTGCAGTTATTCAGCATGATAACAATCCAATTGCGTATGCATCAGCAACCTTGACCTCTTGTCAACAAAATTATGCACAAATTGAGAAGGAGCTGTTTGCGATTCTTTTCGGGTGCACTCGATTTCATAAATTTGTTTACGGTAAGGAAATCGTGGTTGAAACCGATCATAAACCTCTGATCCCAATATTTGCTAAACCTTTATATAGCGTTCCTCCACGGCTGCAAAGATTTATGCTTAGTTTACAGGCGTACAATATTAAAATCATTTATAAGCCGGGTAAGGAGATGCATGTGGCAGACACTTTATCTAGAGCAGCCCTCCCAAATGAATTTTTGAGAGATTTTGATAAGGAAATCGATCTTCATTGCAACTTAATCATATCGACCTTACCCGTGAGTGAGTCAAAATTAGACCAAATACGCAACGAGTCCGCTTAGGATCCTGCTCTAGTAAAAGTGATGGAGTATTGCAAAGAGGGATGGCCGGTTGTAAAAAATAAAATAGATGTAATAGCGAGGCCATATTTTAAGGTTAGGAATGAGATTCAGGTTATTGACAGAATTCTTTTTATGGTGAATAGAATTATCATACCCAAACAATTGCGCGCGGAAATATTGGGTTTGATTCACGAAGGTCACATGGGATCTGAAAAATGCATTAGTTTGGCTAGGTCGTTGGTCTATTGGCCGAATATCAATAGTGAAATTAGAAACATAGTCGATGGGTGTGAAATATGCATTCGACATAGAAGTTCAAATGCTAAAGAACCATTATTACCACACGAAGTTGTCGAAGTGCCATGGCACAAAATTGGAATTGACTTTTTTGACTTTGCAGCAAAAAAGTATTTAATAGTAATCGATTACTTTTCAAAATATATTGAGATTGCAGTCTTAAACCAGGGGTTTTCTGCAAATAAGGTAATTGTAGAGTTAAAATCTATATTTGCTCGGCATGGAATTCCAAAAGTTTTAGTTAGTGACAATGGTCCGCCTTTTCCTTCTGAAGAGTTCAGGTTATTTTGTAAAGATTGGGATATTGAGCATGTCACTTCAAGCCCGTATATTTCCCGATCAAATGGATTAGTAGAGAGATCAATCCAAACTATTAAAAAGCTTTTGAAGAAAAGCATTGAAGGTAAATCAGACCTCTATATAACATTACTACACTATCGTACAACACCAAATAAAAGTTCCTATTCTCCGTCTGAACTTTTAATGAATAGGAAACTACGGACTAAAATACCAACAAATATAGAAAGTCTTAAACATCATAGCGTCGACCCAGGAAAAGTTAGTAGATACTTACAAAACAGGAAGCAAAAAATGAGCCATTACTATAACAAATCAGCTAGGCCTTTAAAAGAATTGGAAAAAGGAGACAGAATTTATTATCAAAAGACTCCAAAATCAGTTTGGTACCCCGGACTGGTTATAGACAAGTGCAGGGAACCGAGGTCGTACATTATAAAAGGCGAAAACGATGAAACTTATCGCCGAAATCGTCAGCATATAATCTCTCCACCTAAGACCATATTGGATAAAGACACAGACATAGGCATGCACGCACAAAATGAAATGAAACTTTCCGACGGGGTCACTCTTAGCTCACAATGCAATGCAACGGATAGTCCAGCTGGCGGGGAGTCCACAAGGGGCAACGAAGAGGGTGGTGTTTTTTCACGCTTTGGCAGAGAAATTAAAGCACCGAACAGGTGGACCTATGAGACGTAAAATACACCTGACATTTGTTTTTTCGGTGTCCCAAACGTTGTTTAGTTTTAATAGTTTAATTTTATATTTTTCTTTAATTTTATCATTTTTAGTTAAAATGCCGATGTTTTTAGTTCATTTGTGATTACCTAAGGCACATGTTGAGGCCCCGGTTTCTGGTTCTATAATTTTAGCTGGTATTATATTAAAATTAGGGGGTTACGGAATTTAAATAAGGCAATTATGCGCCCGCATTTTCAGTTTCCGGATGTAGATGATGTAAAAGCTCGGTTGTCAGGCGCTAAATTTTTTAGCACATTAGATGCTAACTCTGGTTTTTGGATGATTCCCTTGGATGAAGAATCGTCTAAGCTGTGCACGTTTATAACGCCTTTTGGTAGGTTTCGTTTCGTACGTTTACCATTCGGAATTAATGCGGCTCCAGAAATATTTTATTTGGAGATGATAAAATATTTCTCGGACATTCCGAACCTGTTTATATACATAGATGATTTTCTAATTTTCGCGGCGACAAAAGAAGAACATGATAAAATTTTAAAAATGGTTTTGGAACGAGCCAGAGATATAGGTCTCAAGTTTAACAAATCGAAATCACATTTTTGTGCTAAGGAAATTAAGTTCATGGGCCACATTTGTAGTGAGGCGGGTATTCGTCCCGACGGGAGCAAAATTGAAGCTATTTGTAAAATGCCACGACCTAACAATGTCAAGGAACTGCAGCGGTTTCTAGGCATGGTGAACTACCTATCTTCTTTTGTTAAAGACCTCTCTATCGAAAACATGAATTTGCGGCAGCTTCTTAAAAAAGATATTGAGTGGCATTGGAATGATAGTCACGAAAAAGAGTTTGGAAAGCTAAAATTATTAATCTCTCAGGCGCCTATATTGACGTACTACAATAGCAACAAACCAATCAAACTCTCGGTCGATGCGTCTAAATCAGCTGTAGGTGCAGTTATTCAGCATGATAACAATCCAATTGCGTATGCATCAGCAACCTTGACCTCTTGTCAACAAAATTATGCACAAATTGAGAAGGAGCTGTTTGCGATTCTTTTCGGGTGCACTCGATTTCATAAATTTGTTTACGGTAAGGAAATCGTGGTTGAAACCGATCATAAACCTCTGATCCCAATATTTGCTAAACCTTTATATAGCGTTCCTCCACGGCTGCAAAGATTTATGCTTAGTTTACAGGCGTACAATATTAAAATCATTTATAAGCCGGGTAAGGAGATGCATGTGGCAGACACTTTATCTAGAGCAGCCCTCCCAAATGAATTTTTGAGAGATTTTGATAAGGAAATCGATCTTCATTGCAACTTAATCATATCGACCTTACCCGTGAGTGAGTCAAAATTAGACCAAATACGCAACGAGTCCGCTTAGGATCCTGCTCTAGTAAAAGTGATGGAGTATTGCAAAGAGGGATGGCCGGTTGTAAAAAATAAAATAGATGTAATAGCGAGGCCATATTTTAAGGTTAGGAATGAGATTCAGGTTATTGACAGAATTCTTTTTATGGTGAATAGAATTATCATACCCAAACAATTGCGCGCGGAAATATTGGGTTTGATTCACGAAGGTCACATGGGATCTGAAAAATGCATTAGTTTGGCTAGGTCGTTGGTCTATTGGCCGAATATCAATAGTGAAATTAGAAACATAGTCGATGGGTGTGAAATATGCATTCGACATAGAAGTTCAAATGCTAAAGAACCATTATTACCACACGAAGTTGTCGAAGTGCCATGGCACAAAATTGGAATTGACTTTTTTGACTTTGCAGCAAAAAAGTATTTAATAGTAATCGATTACTTTTCAAAATATATTGAGATTGCAGTCTTAAACCAGGGGTTTTCTGCAAATAAGGTAATTGTAGAGTTAAAATCTATATTTGCTCGGCATGGAATTCCAAAAGTTTTAGTTAGTGACAATGGTCCGCCTTTTCCTTCTGAAGAGTTCAGGTTATTTTGTAAAGATTGGGATATTGAGCATGTCACTTCAAGCCCGTATATTTCCCGATCAAATGGATTAGTAGAGAGATCAATCCAAACTATTAAAAAGCTTTTGAAGAAAAGCATTGAAGGTAAATCAGACCTCTATATAACATTACTACACTATCGTACAACACCAAATAAAAGTTCCTATTCTCCGTCTGAACTTTTAATGAATAGGAAACTACGGATAAAATACCAACAAATATAGAAAGTCTTAAACATCATAGCGTCGACCCAGGAAAAGTTAGTAGATACTTACAAAACAGGAAGCAAAAAATGAGCCATTACTATAACAAATCAGCTAGGCCTTTAAAAGAATTGGAAAAAGGAGACAGAATTTATTATCAAAAGACTCCAAAATCAGTTTGGTACCCCGGACTGGTTATAGACAAGTGCAGGGAACCGAGGTCGTACATTATAAAAGGCGAAAACGATGAAACTTATCGCCGAAATCGTCAGCATATAATCTCT